>OX422218.1:70443371-70943371 GCA_949130495.1 Sambucus nigra | reverse complement strand
TTTACTCCTTAAGTAATATTCAACATAATTATTACCAATAATTACTAACTCTCGTCACACTAGTAAATAATCAATTTAAAATTTGAATTAATATTAAATTAATTTATCCCAATTAAATTTAATTAATCCCATAATTAAATTCCATAAAAATACAGGGTATTACATACTTCCCCCCTTAATAACAAAATTTTTTCCCCAAATTCAAAAAAAATAAGGCATACCTGGTAAAAATAATTCCGGATACTTTTCGCGCATATCTGCCTCGCGCTCCCAAGTGGACTCCTCCACATTATGATGCTTCCATTGGACCCATACAAGTGGGACTACTTTTGACCTAAATATCCTCTCACTACGGTCTAGGATAGCCACCAGTCTCTCCTCTTAAGATATGTCGGGCTGCAAGTCAATCTCATCTATCGCAATATGAGTGTGGGCCAAATCATCCCGAAGATACCGCCTCAACGACGAAATGTGGAATATATCATGGATACGGTGTAAGTGCTCTGGCAACCCAAGTCTATATGCCATCGGTCCAATCCTCTCAATAATAGGGAATGGTCCTATGTACCTCAGATCCATTTTTCCTTTCTTTCCGAACCTCATCACTCCTTTCATAGGAGACACTCGCAGTAATACTTAGTCCCCCATGCTAAACTCCCTAAAGAACTTCTTCGCATAGGCCTAGCTTTTCTACGTGTCCTGACCTACCCGAATGCGACTCCTGATCAATTCAATCCTGGATGACGTCTCCTGAATCACCTCTGGCCCAAGTAACTTATTCTCCCCCATTTCTAGACAATAAATGGGAGAACGACAAGGTCTACCGTACAATGCCTCAAACGGGTCCATGCCAATCGTAAACTGGTAGGAGTTATTATAAGCGAACTCCACCAGTGGAATGTACTGCTTCCAACCCCTCCAAAATCAAGGACACAAATGCGTAGCATATCCACCAGCATCTGATTAGAATGCTCAGTATGTCCATCTGTCTATGGGTGATACGTCGTACTTAACCGCAGCTCGGTACCCATATCCTCCTGAAAGCTTTCCTAGAAGCGTGACACAAAAATCTTGTCTCTATCAGACACGATATCCAGGGTCACCCCATGCAACCTCACTATCTCAGCAATAAATAATTGGACATACTATCCCGTAGTGTAGTTTTTCCGTACTCATACTACCATATAAAATTGTGACCCCACTAGGATGTAGGAAACCCAGTGATGAAATCCATGGAAATGCTATCCCATTTCCACGTAGGGATCTCTGGCGGTTGAAGTAACCCTGGCGGTCTTTGATGGTCCACCTTTCCCACTCCACCAGTACTGTACCCTCATAACCTGGTACATCTTGTGCCCTCTAGGATGTATCGCAAATCGAGATCCATGCGAATATGTCATTACTGCATGACGTAAGTCCTCCTCCCCCTCTGGGATCACTGATCTCCCATTAAACTGCAATCCTCCATCTGAACTCACTGAGTAAGACTCAGCTCCCTCGGCTAGAAGCCGTATAATCTGATTCTAGCAAAATGAATCATCTTCTTGGGCATGGATCTCCCTCGTAACAATCTATGGTGTGACTATCATGATGGATATAAAGGGTCGGGCCACTGCTTCCTAATGTCTCAAATCTTACCACTTCGCCTTCCACACTTCCGCCACCTCACATACTGGCCCATGACTTAGTGCATCAGTAACTACATTAGCCTTTCCCGGGTGGTACTATATCTCAAATTTATAATCTTTCACAAACTCCAGTGACCTGCACTGATGCATGTTTAACTCCCTCTGAGTGAATAAGTGTTGCAGTGACTTGTGGTCTGTGAAGAGGCGAAACTTCCCCCCAACAAACAATGTCTCCAAATCTTCAACGCGAACATAACCACTGCTAGCTCCAAGTTATGGGCGGGGTAATTTTTCTCGTGAGGCTTGAGCTTGCGAGAGGCATAAGCTATAGCCTTCTCCTCCTACTGAAGTACTCCACCAAATCTCTATAGGGAAGCTTCAGTATACATCAGGTACTCTACTCCTGGCCTGGGTAAAGCAAGAACTATTTCTGAAGTCAATTCATCCTTTAGCTCATCGAAATCCAACTAACAAGCATCATCCCATACGTACGGTACCCCATTGTGAGTCAGATTAGTTAATGGATCCATAATTTTCAAGAATTCTGGAATGAACTGCCTGTAGTACCTTGCTAATCGTAAGAAACTATGGATCTCTGATGATGTCGTGGCCTTCCCACACTCCCTCACTGTGGACACCTTTCTCGGATCCATTGATATCCCTATCTCTGACACAACGTGACCCCAGAAATTGAACCTCTCGTAACCAGAATTTGCACTTCTCATACTTAGCATACAGCTGATGCTCTTGTAAAATCTGAAGATCCCGTCTCAAATGCTCAGCATGATCCTCCACAGTATGAGAATAAATCAAAATGTCATCTATGAAGACAATGACAAACTGATCCAGGAAATCCCTGAACACAATGTTCATTAAGTCCATGAACACAGCTCGAGCATTTGTCAGCCCAAATGGCATAACCCAGAACTTGTAGGATCCATATCGCATCAAGAAAGCAGTCTTCGACACTTCCTGCTCCCTAATCCGTATCTATGGTATCCCGATCTCAAGTCTATCTTTGAAAAGAAGGCAACTACTCTCAACTTGTTAAAAAAGTCATCGATTTGGGGCAACAGATACTTATTCCGTATCGTGACTTTGTTAAACTCTCGGTAGTCCACACACAATCTCAAAGTCCCATGCCTTTTCTTTACAAACAACACAGGAGCACCCCACGGAGAGGTACTCCTACGAATGAAGCCTTGTTCCAATAGCTGCTCAATCTGATCATGCAACTCTCTCATCAAATCTATAACGGAATCTATCTCTCGGTTGGGCAGTAGTCCCAGTATCTCCTAGAACACATTGAAAAACACGTGAACTACGGGAAAGAATCAATGGGAACCACTACCTCCTTAGAGGTCTCCTCCGCTATGTAATATAAATGGGTGGACGATCCTCCCTCTGGAAGAGGCATCACCACCAGAAACATCTCCTAACTCGGTATAACAAATATAATGGTCCTACTAAAATAGTGTATCATGGCTCTATAAGCAGCAAGTCAATCCATGCCAATAATGGATCCATGCTCGTGCATATCTAAGACTAGCATATCTGCAGGCAGAATCAAGCTCCCAATCAATATACTTACTCCCCGATATATAAAGAAAACCAATGACCCATTACTCAATGGTGAGTCTACATATGTCACTGTACTCTCTGTCGAGTCTAACAACCCCGTAGCCCGTGTAAAACTTATTGCTATGAAGCAGTGTGATGCCCCAGTGTCAAATAAAATGCGCCCCATAGTACCATGGATAGGAAACATACCTTCAATGGTGGGTGGTGGCTGCTGAACTGCTACCTGCTGGACGTTGTACACACACCCATACTGTAGCTGTCCCTGCAGTGGTAGGGCGGCAGGAGAAAAGTTTAGTAAGGATGGTACTAGCGCCGGTGTTGGAAGGATCGCTGGAAACATAGGCCTCTGCGACTCCTGATACGCACTCTGTCGTTGGGGTATCCTACCCTTGTCTGGGAAATCCTGCCTTATATGGCTCCTCTTGCCAAAATTGAAGCATCTACCACTAAACTGTCTCATCTTATGAAACTGTTGGTTTCGGACCTGTTGCTCATTCCCAAATCTTCCTTGACCCTGTTGGCCATGCTGAGCATTTTGATGAAAAATAATATCAGGTTGAGGACAGTCCCTCTACTTGTGACCCTATCGTTCACACTTATAGCAGAGTCCTATAAGTCTTTGCTTTCTTTGGCCTTGTTGTCCTTGCTAATCAGGTCGGAGTTTCTTTCTAGCCTAGTCCGGACACGTTTGATATTTATGGTCATCTCTTCCACATTTAAAACACCTTTTTATGACATCATTCTATCCCTGGCTATGTTTTCCCTGATGCCTTTGGCTCTTCCTGCAAATTCTATTACCTTTGGGGTCTTTACGACCTTGATGAACTTGTTTCTGTGGTATTGATGTCTTCCTAAGATTGTTAACACTGGTCATGTCAGATTAACTAGCTTCTCTTATTCTTTTGCCACCTATAAGATTCATACCGTGATCTTGGTACTATAAGACTACGGCGGTAACTGCCTATGCCACAATACCTACTATTTTGGCGATTGATACACTCTCCGAGCGTACCTGAGGTATCAGCTGAGCATGTTCATTGACTCCCCCAGCATTGTTAGCTTGTTCTTCTTGATGTGCCATCTGAAAGTTGAAATTGATGGGGTGAGTTAAACATTCATACAAATAAAGCGCAGAAATATGAATTTTCAACCCGTAAGGATGAATACAACATTACTAATATTAGGGCCCCAAATCAAAGGATGCAAAGCAAAAAGTATAATAAGCCGTACAAATCCTAAAGGACTCTAGACCGCGATGCTTTGATACCACCTGTGAGCCCCCGCCTAATTAAATACCGAGTGATCAGTCCTTTATTAAATAAAATCAAAGTGTTTGGTTGGTTAATTCTTAGCATCATTGTCGAAAAACAATTTTCTTTATTAATCACCTATTAAATAATTAAGCTAAGTGTCGAAACATTTAATTTTATAGATTAAGTCCTCTTGTTATAATTTAATATACGAAACCATTTTTATGAATAGGGATAATAATACTAAAAACCTAACCATCCAAATGAAATAACCATGTTAGATTAGCTAATCTAATTAATATATCCCAAATCGCAGGACAAAGAAATAATTAAAACAATCCCCTACAAAACTGAATACTAAAATAATAAATAGTACAAGTCTCTCTCTGAACTAAATAAAACTCGAATTAGGCGACACATGCCCTATCTAATAAAGACTAAATAGAAGACAACAAAGACAAGGATCAAGTCGTCTACTGGAAGGACCTGTAACTCCCACACTAGTTGCAGCACGTCAATAGTCCAAAGATCTAATCCTGATGCCCCTATGGCTGGGCACCTATAATATATATATATATATATATATATATATATATATATATATATATATATATATATATATATATATATATATATATATATATATATATATGTGTGTGTGTGTGTGTGTGTGTGTGTGTGTGTGTGTGTGTGTGTGTGTGTAAGAGAAAGAAGAGTTGACGGGAAACGGGTCAGAGCCCGAGTGCAAAACATCTTTAAAATAGTTTAACAAGTATTTAAAATGGTTACCAGATGATATTACATACATGTTAGTACCTTGACACTCAATTGGAAATTCTCACCCTTCAACTAGTGTGCACGCCTAACGTACTACTGAACTAATCTAGATAAATCTAACTCAATTCACTAATATAACCCAATTTCTCCTCACCGAATCCCGATTCAAGTGATAGCATGACTATAGTTTATATCTGATATTATTTCCTTATGAACTTATCAAGTCAGGTGTGCTCATCTAAATACAATTTTAAGTTCACAACACTTAATTCGTTTAGAGTTAATTGTTCCCTTTTATCTACTTACAAGAATAGTAGATTAACCACAGGTATATATAAATTTATCACTCATAATATATATACTAATAATGCACCCCATATACATCTATGGTACTGGCATACTTTTCTATCAAGTCCATGTATCTCTCTTACAAAGGGAAATACTAGTCTGGAATCACTCTCGAACCGTATTAACACAAAACATACATATTGGAGGTGAAGCGTAGTTCTCAGTCACTAAGAGGTCAACACATACACTCACGTCTCATTGGACCGTCTGATTGTCATTCTCAGATACCCTATATCTAGGAATCCTATGTTCTAGGGTACAAGTCAATATCCCCCGTAAAGGTCACATTGAGATAAGACTGTCCCGACGGGAAAACCTCTGTGATAGCAAGTAGCGTGAGTATGATTAAACACAAATATTTATATAATATATATTCACACACATACTTATATATTTTTATTATTCAGATAGGTACACACACGACCCATATAATATTCAGACCATAAGCGACACGTAATGCCCTAGTCCTACGTATAATTAATTCATTCTTACTTTCTCAATTAGCGTAAGTCCTTGAGTTCTTCTTGACTCTCAAAGAGTACCATCTTGATAAATATAAAATCAGTAGGTTCACTCTCTCTACCCTACTGGTCTAAGTCATTTGATATTCTCACAAGACCTAACTTAACGTGTGCAAAATTTCCACTCTATTTCACACCCCCGAATCGCACGGTTAAACTTGTTATAAAATCGTGTTACCCGGACCTTGCCTATACTCTACTAGTCCTTCCCAAGTCCCATCATGATATTTAAATTATGTCCAAAGACCCTTGCCCATTGGTATCGGATTAACATTAAAAAAGGGAAAAAGTTTCAATTTCCAGGAGGAGTCGATCTATCGATGAAAAAGGATCGATCGATCGAACATTTATTGCCTAGAATTTTGTTAATCAAGCCTACGGGTTTCTTCCAATATTAATCATCAAACCTCTATCAACATGTCCCAAACTCCCAACCAAACATCATGAACGTTATATAAACCAATATGGATGATTTTTAATGTAAAACATTCACTAATTCCTCAATAATCGTCATTAAATGGTTTAATTTCCATTAGTTTTCAGATTTGTATCTCTACTGGGCATCAAATTTCGTGATTATTATTCTACATATACCATGATATTTATCCTAACATGGTTTCTAGTCCAAATTGTCATAATAATCACCCAAACAACATTATATTTTCATGTGACATAAAATCATTATCTCCTACACTAGCATGGATGTGCTATCAACTAAAGAACAACAAGTTAGATACTTTCTAGGAAATCAAAGGTCTGATCCGATGAATTTGAGTGGTATAGGAACGATCATCTTCTGATCTACACGTTGGTGGCGGAATTGGTGAGGATGGTGTAGGGTTGGTGGTTCTCCTCCTTGGAAGCCTTCTCTTTTCTCTCTTCCTTAGCCTCTCTGCAACTCTAATGTTTCTAACCCACGAGGATTCTAACTCCCATCTGATATAACCCTTCAATTTTCGTCATTAATTAAGGCCTAAAATGGGAAATTACTAAAATGCCCTCCCAAGTTGTTGGTTAGACCTATAATCGTCTTGAGACCCAAATTAAACCCCCAGGTACACTTTTCTGACTATCTCGACCCTTTCGGATACATTGGCACACTGAAAATGACCATACGAGCAACTTAGGATCAATTTACTTTTTTATTCAATTAATTTAGTCTCAACACGACACACGCGCATCTCGACTTAATTTCTATAACTGTCATATTATTCGCTCGCGACACTTTCAATAAATTCAATCTCATATATTACTTTACTCATTAATTAATATTCAACATAATTTTTACCAATAATTACTAACTCTCGTCATGCTAGTAAATATTCAATTTAAAATCCGGATTAATATTAAATTAATTTATCCCAATTAAATTTAATTAATCCCATAATTAAATGCCATAAAAATACGGGGTATTACAGGGACTCGGGGACTCTATTTTAGATTCGTTTTATTTATGATTTAAAAAAATTATTTATACAAATAATTAGTTAATTTTTACAATTCGTTTTTTATTAATATTAAAACACATTTTTAATTTACATTAAAATTTGTTACCTTAATAGAGCCGTTGGAGAGTGGTTTGGTGGAGAGGTGATTACCCCATTTTTGTGGAGAATGGTTGGTTATGTATCCCTTTATTAAGATCACATTACAATTCATTTTTTCCTCTCTCTCTCTCTCTCTCAAAAATGTTTTCTTTCATATTCCAATTTCGGGGCAACATAATTGTGGTACAAGAGTTCTCCATTGAGTTCTTAAATTGGATGAACTATGTTGTTAAATCCTAGAGACAAATATCCGGGGCTCGAGGCATCACACAACAAAGTGCGGGCGATATTTCTGTCTTAGGATTGTGTGTCTAACACACACCTCAACATCTAGATAAGTCGTTCCAATTTTATTGTTTTAATGGTTTCCCGTATATGCATATAATAATAATTTATAATGTTATCGCATATTTCTTATTACTAAGTTCATTCTAAATATTCAACTGTTTATCAAATAATTATATCTTTTTATCATCTATCTATAACTATAAAAATATCAAGAGTTCGCACGTTGTGTGAGTTCAAAACTTGTGTATATGTATAATTGTATTTTTAAAGAATGCCCAAATATATATTCCCAAATCATATCCTTAATTTATGCACAGTTCAATTGTGCTCTGATACATGAGGAATTTTTAGTAAATCAACAATCATATCCAATTTCAGAATTTCATTCTGATTTCAATATGAATTTTATAATTCCATTTTCTCAAAAAGCTTTGTAAATTTTTCCAACATTCATTTATTTCCATCGAAAACATTGCCTACTCATGACCTATTTATAAGCATCACAATACCATAGTTGCCATAGATATTAAATATTCTATAAAAAGGAACGCACTTAAGTGAATCATATGATAGATTGATAGTAAATCCCATAAATGACATAACATAAGCTCTGTAACAGTTCATGGGTACCACCAATTGGATAGTTGGACAGGAGAACCTTTTTCCTTATTATGGAATTTTCATTAAATAATTGATATGGGGGGATCTTATTAGAATTATTTTAAATAATTCTCCATTATGTGCTCCATAATTATATTAAATACTGAGAGTTACTTTGGTTAATGAAAGGGTACTTCAAATACAAAGAGTCAAAAGGACTCTTAGGCATCTACCTTGATGGACAGTTGATATTAAGTGATTATTGGAGATTTAGGTCCTCTCCCTACTTATAAATAAGTGACTAATTTCCATCATTGCAACACTCTAGAAAGACAACACAATGAAATTATAGGAAAGGGAGAGAAATCTAAATTCTTAAGGAGAGTAAATTTTGAAATAATGTTTTGGCCATATTGAAAGATCTAACTGTTGGAATACGTTGAAATTGGAATATGTTCTTGCTACATTCAAGATGAAGCTGTGTTCCGAAATTCAGCCCGATCAGAGATTGTTAAGGGTAACTGCTTTGTCAATATTTCTAGTTGTGACAATTATAGAGGAGTGTTATTTTAACACCATTTATATTCCGCATAATACTTATATGTGATAATCATGAAGATCCAATATCCTTTTCTTAAGAACATTTTTATGTGTAAATTTAATCAAATTAATGTATTATTGATTAATATTATGGTGTTCTTAAAAATGGTTTTACATGTGGTATCAGGGCCAAAGTTTAAGATCTCGTGATTTTCCTTTATTGGTGCTTGCCTATAATGGAGTCTACATTAAATCAATTTTTGTGCGTACCCAGAATTTTTTTGTGACATTTTTTCTTTTGTCGCCTATACTCACTAGTTGGAATGTGAAAGGTCAAAACTTGATCGGTATTTTTTGAAACTTACATGGTCGACTAGAAAGGTTGAAATAAAAAAACCCATTGTATACAATGGGCCCCACCCCAGTTTTGTGTTTTGACGTCGTTTATACCTTTAAAAATGTATTATTTTTTTTTTTATTTTTGGTAATAATATCAAGGCCTATGACTCTCGTTTAAAATTTAATTTTAGGATTCTTCAAATTGGAGAGTAATCATGAAAAAATTATTTATGCTATTGTAGTGATAACTCAAAATTTTCCATTTTGGAAAAAAAAATATTTTTCCATATTTTATGGTATAAATCACGATATATATATATATATATAGAGAGAGAGAGAGAGAGGCTCCTATACATACTAAGTTTGCACATTATTTTTTTTAAATAGTAAAAAAAATATTTTTAAACTGATTTTTTTGTGTGATACTAAAACATTTCCAAGAATCCATATAAAAAAAATAAGCTCAAAAAATGATTTTTTGCTATTTTAAAAAAATCGGTCAAACTTTCGTAGTTATTAAAGCACTTAAAACCTTCAAAAGTTTGACCAATTTTTTTAAAATAGCAAAAAAAAAATTTAGAGCTGATTTTTTTTATATGAGTCTGTTGAAATGTTTAAACGACACATAAAAAATCAACTCAAAAAATATATGTTTTGATATTTTAAAAAATAGGTGTACATCAGCACATGTGCAAACTTAATGTGTACAGGAGTCTGCCTCTCTCTCTTTCTCTCTCTCTCTCTCTCTCTCTGTCTCTCTCTCTCTCTCTATATATATATATATATATATATATATATATATATATATTATATATATTATATATAATAAAGTAGAAAACTTATGTATGTCTTAAGATCAAAAGATGATGTCATTTGTATGATTTTTTCCTACACTGCCCTTTTTGCCCTTACAATTTTTGAATTCCCTCCTTTTTTGACACACTCAAATTTATTTCTCCCTTTCTTCAAAATTCAAAATCAAGGGTAGAATAGTATTCAAACACTTTTGGGCGTGGGGTTATTCCTCTTTGATTTCACCAGCTCCCTCTCTACACAAAATACTCTCGAGATCCCTATCTCTCTCTAAACCCTCCCACGACATCTTTCTTCATTCACGAAATCTGTAACTCTGATCTTCGCATCATAAAGGTATTTATCTCACATGATTTTATTTTCTTTTTTAATATCATTTTTGTTTTCATTTTCATTTCGGGGTTAGAATAATTTATTTTACGGTTCCAATGGATGATTTGGTTTTAAAAAATTATATATTTGGTGCATTTTGGAGGTCTAACCGTATTTAGGTTTCATTTCGCAGGTGTTTTGGCTTCCCATATGGGTTTGTTTTTTTTATTTTATGAGCTACCTGGCGATTTTTGGTTTCAATTTTATGAGCTTCATATATGGGTACTTTTCTAATTAGTTGCATTTTACAGGTAGATCTAACTATTCTACCGAATTATTTTTCAGATCTAACTATTTTGCAGATATAACTAATATTGGGTTTCAACGTCCAGGTAGATCTAACTATTCTACATATTTGATTTCAATTTTATTTGGGACTTGAATTCACATATTCTTTTATTTGACAACAATATTTTTTATTCGATATTCTTTGTGGGATTGTTGATGTCTCCGAAAAATAATAGAAGTTTATTCTTATATTTGTTATTATTTACTAATATTTCTTCATTTGATTATATTTTTCTATCTATGTTTTTTCTTAAATTTTTTTAAGACTCTTCGAGCTAATCGTAATTGAGCTTCCCATTGGATGCACACCCAATTTGTAGAGCTGTGAAAGTGCTTAGGGGCACCCAGATCACTGCTCAGGACACTTATGTGTCTACAACAGGAAGTGGAGAGGTTGTTTACAGATTACTGCTTAGATTACTAATGTGTCTAAGATTTTACATATAATAGATAAATGGTTATGGTTGTCTTCATTATCATTATTTAAGATGTGTTTCTATGTTGGAATTTATTGTGGACTGGGGTAAATATGTGTTTCTGGGATTCAAGCACATTTGAACTAGGGGAGTTTTGGTCAAAAGGTAATGACAACTACTGTGATTTTCGTAGATAGTGTTGTATAGGCCTGTGTGTATTATAATTCACTTCAGAGACCATTTGTTCAATTTGAGCATTTAATGAAATGTTTTGTTATATATATGATTTTTTTTTTGCACACACACACACACACACACATACATACGTACTGGAATGAGTTGGGTTTTGAAAACATTTATTCAATATATTATACTTATAAATTTTTTGGCATATTTACGGGGTGCACCTAGACTTGCAATATGGTTGTATGCAACTTTCTTTCTCTTTTTAGTAGATAAAATTTTAAATTCACCGTGTATGAACGTGGGATGATTTGAAAGTAAATTACACAAGTTTTACTTCTTAGCTACCTTACTTAGTACAATGAGAAAATAATTTTCTCTGTTTAGTTGAGTATCTTGCTTAATATATTTGTTTTGGCAGGGTACACTTATTTATGACTAAATACTTGATCCTTATTTGCAGGTTGGCCTTGAGGTGTGGCAAGTTTTGGAATTTTGTTGGCAGATTTCTCTTTTTATGGTAAGTAATCGATATGTACTATTTGCTCTTCTTTGTAGATCATTAACGCATCCATACATTTGGCGAGGAGCTACAAATGCAAGGGATGCGCGATCATTGATTTTCTACGCTTCAATGCAACTTCATTGTTGATGTAAAAAACTAGATTGCTCTAATTATTCAATCACAGATAAATAAATAAAACAAAGATTTTTAAGTGGTTCGGCTATGAATAAAGCCTACGTCCACTGTTATGTTATTGCTGAGTGTTTGTGGAATTCTTGATTACAAGTTCTCTCAAGAAATTCCCCTCCCTTTGAATGGGATTGATACAAGGTATTTATAGCCTCAAGGCTGTACATGAAAGGTCCAATACATTAAATGATATACATATGAATGGGTAATACATTTAATGCAGCGTGTGCGTCAAGAATCTAATGAATAGTTGAACAGTTGTCCGTCTGATAATTGATGACACGGCCGAGGTGCAGTTCGGACCGCCTTAGTTGCTCGTTAATAAAGAGTTCTTCGGAGTGCTTAGAGTATCTCGGGATGATGGAGTTCCTCGGATGATAGAGTTCCTCGGTGTATTCTCTTTGCTCGGAAAGAAACATGGTTGGTCGGGAAATGATCTTCCTCGCTGTTATTGTGCCACGTAGATTGACACGTGTCTTCATACTATTCGTCCACATCAGCATATTAATTTTGGTATCAACAGAAGCCCCCAATGTTTCATATTTCGAACTTTGAGGAGTATGGGACATTCTTTCTCGGTATATGGTAATATTAAATGACCTTCCTGGGTTTCAGGAACATTGTATTCAAATTTCCTTCTCATTTCGCAGTTTCCGCCTTTTTTATAAGCGCTTCGATCTTCGTGCAATTTTTGTCTTTTTAGCCGCCGGAAGTTCAGTAGTTTCTTTTTAGTAATCATTTCTTTCGCCGCTTCCCAATGCAAAGTATTTAAACTCCTTTGGTAACCATACCGTCGCCTACATTTTCCAATTTTCTGCATTCAAGTTTTCTATTCTCTTCCTCTCTCTTGTGTGTTCATCATTGTTTCCGTTCGTTGTCAACATATCTCCTTTCTTTCTGTAAGATCTTCTTCCTTTCTTCTGCATCTCTTTTATTCAATATGGTTTATATTGTTGAATCTGCTGAGAAATTTCGTTCTGACTTTTCCATTCCTTCTTGGGTAACTCTAGAGGTTCTTTCTGAGCCTTTAGATTACTTTCGATTGGCTGAGGGACATTGGTTCCCCAGTCTTTTCATTGCTGAATGTGGTTTTTCTTTTCCACCAAACCCATTATGTCTTGAGTTTTGTCAATATTTTGATCTTGTTCCTGCAAAAATAGCCCCCAATTCATGGAGAATAATTAACGGGGTGCACAAGTTAAATCTAACTCATGGGACTCGTATAGGGATCCCAGAAATCATGTACTGCTATAAATGGGCCACTTTAGATAATATTTATTATTTAAAAACTAGGTTTTTAAATAGAGCCCTTGTAGTTAACCTCCCTGATTCAAATAGAGATTATTTTGAGCATGGGTTGGTCATAAAAAATTGGCAACACGCGCCTTTATCTGGGAATGAAGTATACAACGGTCCCAGATGCCCCCCATACGGCAATGGGATAGGTTTATTTTTCATTTTATTTTACTTATGAAATTGCGTTTTCATCATGTTTGACAAAATGTATAACTGAAATTTATGTATTTATTTGCAGTTGATAGTAAAAGAAAAACTCCAAAAGAGTCGGAAGTGAATATCAAGCATTTAAAACTTATCTGGAATTTGCATAAGACAATTGCAGACGAGCATATTAGGTCTGCATCATATTTGCTGCAGTATAAGAGCTACACAACCTCTTATACTGCTCGCCCTGTTGAACCAGCCTCAACACCAGAAAGTTCATCTTCAGATTCTCATATCCCCCCATCTCAGAGAATGGGCAAGAAAAGAGCTCCTCCTGCTCTATTTGGTGAAATTTCTTCTGCTGTTGGAGCACAGAAAGGCACAATTGATGTCCCAGAGGGGACTAAAAAATTAGATGCTAGTTCCTCCAAAGTTGTCGAGAAGCCCCCAGTGGCCCCGAGCAAGAAAAGTGCTAGTGCTGATGTAATTACAATATCTCCGACCAAGACTTCTTCCTTGGTTGATGCTGCTGACCCTCCTTTGAAGAGATTGAGGAAATCATCTTCGGTTAATCTTGCTGGAACTGCATCTTCTCTACCCGCTGGTGGTAGTAGTGTTTCAAAAATCCTTCTTCCGAGTTCTTCAACGAGCTCAGTTATACCTGAGGTTCTCGGGGTTGATGAAAAGATTCCTAGGGATACACTGACATCCCTAGCTGCTCGCCATCTTTCTTCAGTAAATTTCTCATACCTTTGGTCTTTCTTTCTTTTTCTTGAATTCTTGCATTTGTATTGACTTTATTGTTTTTCTCATCTTTCAGTTGGTGAACTGCTTCAATACCATCGTGAAGAAAGATCAAGCTATTAAAGCTTCCAGTTCCTCGTCCGATGTTGACGATGCCTTCTTGGGTTTAGCCCAATCTGTGAAAGAATCTCGCCAGCAGTACGTCGAGGAGAAAACTGCCTGGGAGAAAAAGCTGTCTGTGGCTGAGGCTGATAAGATGAAGATGGCTGAAACCTCCAAGAATTTGGAGGAGAAGGTGAAAAACTTGGAGGTCAATCAACAAAAGTGCGATGACCAACTGAAGAAGGCAGAAGAAGAACTGTCTGTCCTGCGAGACATCAAAATCCAGAAAGAACAATTGGATGTCAAACTCTCCTCGGAGAAGTTGAAAAGAAAAGCTGTAGTCAAGAAACATTTCAGTGCTGGTTGGGAGAAAGGATGGGATAAAGGGATTGCTGCTATGACATCCCAAGTCCAATATGGGGAGTTGAAATACTTCCATGACGGTTGGGTAGCTGCTCTACAAGAGCTAAAAATCCAAGACGATTCCGAGCTATTCCAACGGCATCTCCCTGGTCCTCCTCCACCAATTGTGGAAGAAGAAGAAGATGAACCTGCTTCAGATGAGTCTTCCATGGATGTGGATGTCCCAATCTCTGCTTCTCAACCCTCTGTCATCGAGGATATTTCTTCTATGCCTCCTCCTGCCGAGAAGATTTCTGCCGATCAAGCTGTTGTTATCACCGAGCAACCGAGCTCCTCGTCCCAGCCTCCCGAGAAAGTCTTGGGAGACAAGGAAAAGGTGTGAAGTTGTTCGGTATCATTTCTATCTTTCATCATTTGTAATCGAACAATGTAACCATTTTATGATCTAATAAAATACTTCTTTACTCATCGCTGTTATTGATGATTCTTTGTTGATTGTTGTCTTTTTCTTGTCTTTAGTTTGTTGCTAGAATGGAATTAATCTCTTCTCATGATACCGAGCTGATGCAGCAATGTCACCGATACTATTGGGCTGGTCATACAGACCTTAGTTCTTCTGAAATTGCTGACATTCTTGGTCATGATGCTTCAGAACAGGCGACTGAGGCTTATCGGTACTTGAAAGATTTACTCGACCGAGCTGTAGCTAACAATGTCGCTTATTATGACTTGATTGAAGAGCTGCATTGTTCCTTAGAGGATCTCCAAGGTCAGCACAATGAATCGATGGCTTCATTACACAAGGAATATGAAAATAGATATCAACAACTTTCCTCTGATACAGGTCATAAAAAGATCATTGCTGCATATGACATTAGGGAAAGGACCCTAAAAGGTGAAGTTGAAGCCTGCCGACAAATTGCCGAGATCCTGGAACAAGAAAATAATAGTCTGCAGAAAAGATTGGCTCAATATGAATCCGCTGCCTCCTCTTCTACTGCATTAGTACCAGTTACTGATGAAGGTTTTTCGTTTCTAGAGGTTGAAAACGCCAAACTAAGGCAAGAGTTGGACGACTTGAAAAAGTCTATTATTCCTGTGACTGCTCGGGGACGAGGAAGGAGTTCTCGGGGACGAGGAAGAATCGTCGAGGAGCAAAATTCTCCAGTTGCTTCTCGGAGCCGATCAAGAGTTCTTAGCCGCAGTGTTGAAGAATCTCGCACCCAATCTACTCTGGAAACTCAAGCATTCCAACTGAATGTTAAGGATCGTGCTCTGTCTGATTTGTCTAAGAAAAACTTATCTTTAGAGGATCAACTGGCTGCGATGAAGTCTGCTCTGAATAATAAAGATGCTCTTATCAAGAACTTTCTCGAGCAAGTAGATAGATTAACTTTCCAATTCCATAAACAGCCTCGGGAGTTCTGGAATGCAGGCTATAACGAAGCTCTTTATCATTTGGATGATCGCATTGAAAATGCTAACAACGAAGGTTATAAGCAGGGATGGTTGAACGCCCTGGGTGTATTAAAATTGGAACGAGGTCATTATTTATGGGATTATCATGCTCCTGGATTGCTAGACTTGCCTGTTCCTCCCTATAAATTGGATATGGCATGGATTCCTGCTCGTTCCATTCCTCGGAGTTTGATCTCTAAATATCTTGGTGATTATAACCTTCATTCTCAAGTTGAAGTATCTCGTCCTGAGCACCTGTTGGACACTCCTACAATAATGAATGTCAGAATGCTGAAGGACATGAACTTTATTAATTCTCCTCTTTGTCTAGAGGATCTTCCTGCTGGCGAGGAACCTGTCTCAAAGGATAAAGGAAAGAAACCAATAGAGTAGGAATCTTTAATGTAATAATTAGCACATACATGTAACATGTAATACATTTTTATCTTAATGAAAGAATTTCATTTTCTATTTTGCCAATAGCTATTTTTCTGTTTGCAAATTATATGGTTCATCAACCAACTTATAATTTATAATAAGCATAAATTGTTCAAAATTGTTTCCAACCAACCAAGGTGGATAAATAATGTTTGTCGACCAACCACAGTTGATGGGTTTCTATCCCCGACCAGCCATACTTGGTTCAATTTCAAATATAAACATGCGTCCCACCAACTAAGGTCAACACTTTTGTCCTCGTCGACCAACTACAGTTAGTGGGTTTTTATCCCCGACCAACCATACTTGGTACAGTTTGGAATATTTTGTTCTTTAAAGAACTTTTTGTAATAATGTTACCTCCCGACCAACATAAGCTGTAATGCGAGAGTATATAAAGTCTTACCAACCGTAGTTGATCATGCTGGTATACACCTCCTAATCAAAGGAGTAATAGGGTTCTTTCGAACTTTTTGGCTCCTTGGAGCATGTCCTCCTAACCAAAGGAGGTTGGCTACTTATAGCACTTTTGCTCCGTAGAGCGCTCCGTAGAGCTTGTCCTCCTAACCAAAGGAGGTTGGCTACTTATAGCACTTTTGCTCCGTAGAGCGCTCCGTAGAGCTTGTCCTTCTAACCAAAGGAGGTTGGCTACTTATAGAACTTTTGCTCCGTAGAGCTTGGCTCCGTAGAGCATGTCCTCCTAACCAAAGGAGGTTGGCTACTTATAGCACTTTTGCTCCGTAGAGCTTGGCTCCGTAGAGCATGGCTCCGTAGAGCATGGCTCCGTAGAGCAGTCTTCTTCTTGTTATCAAGCAGTGTAGTGTTCAACACTAGTATTCCCCGAAAAACTTTCAACAGAAAGAAAATGGTGAACCATCCTCATTTTATTCATCATTTTATTCATAATGAAAGAAATACTTTACATTTTACATCACTGATAATACTTGCGCAGGTGTTCAGCATTCCATGCATTCTTAAATTCCTCGCCTTCTAGAGTTGCTATTCTGTAAGTTCCAGGTCGAACAATCTCTGTAACTCGGTAAGGTCCATGCCAGTTTGCTTCCAGTTTATTCTGTTTCTGAATGACTTTCTTCAGCACATAATCACCCTCCTTCAAATCGCATTTCTTCACCCTTTTGTTGTAGAACAGAGCTGTTCGTTGTTGATAAGCAGCATTCCTAATGGCTGCCTCTTCTCTTACTTCTTCGAGCATATCCAAATCCATTCTTCTCATCAAGTCACTGATCGGAGAGTTGAAATTCAGCACTCTATGCGTTGGGAGACCCAACTCGGCCGGTATCACAGCCTCACTTCCAAATGCTAGCATATATGGTGATTCTCCAGTTGCTGCTCGGGGAGTTGTTCGGTAGGCCCATAATACTGATTGGAGCTCATTAATCCAATTTGCTTTAGCTTCACTTAGCCTCTTTTTCAACCCGTTTAGTAATGTTCTGTTCGTCACTTCAGTCTGTCCATTGCTTTGGGGATGGCCTGGTGCTGAATGAAACTTCAAAACGTTCGACTGATGACAATAGGCAGCAAATTCTTCATTATCAAATTGTGTTCCATGATCTGTGATGAAAGCATGAGGGAGACCATATCGACAAATGATATTCTTCCATACAAACTGGTATACCTTCTCGTACGTCATATTGATAAGAGGCTCAGCTTCCACCCACTTAGTAAAATAGTCCACTGCAACTACGAGATACTTGAATCTTCCTCGGGTGGTCGGCAGTGGTCCAACCAAATCAATTCCCCACATGGCAAATGGCCAAGGGGAAGTTATTGGTGTTAGCAATGCTTGTGGAGTTCGTCGGATGGAGGAAAAACGTTGGCACTTGTCACATTTCTTGGCATAGGCTATACAATCAGCCCTCATTGTCGGCCAGTAATATCCCTGTGTCATCACTCTTTGTAAAAGTGTTCGACCTGCTACATGAGCTCCACAAGATCCTTCATGGATTTCTTCAATCAATTCTTTCACCTCGGTGGGATGTACACATCTCTGCAAACCTGCCATAATTCCTCGTCTATACAAAATACCATTAGTTAATACATACCGAGCAGCTTTATACTTCAGTTTCTTGGCAGCGAGTTTGTCCTCCGGCAATCCACCCTCTTCAACATATTTCCTGATTGGATCCATCCAAGATGGTCCTAAATCAAGGGTAATCACATTCATTGTCAGATCTTCATCTATGCTCCGACCTTCTAACACTTCAATCGGTATGGTTCTTCGCATCTCAGTACGAGTAGCTGATGCTAGTCGGGCCAGTGCGTCTGCTTGTACATTCTCCATCCTCGGTATTCTCACCAATTGAATGGCATCAAATTCTGTCAACAATTTCATCACCTTTGCATGATATTTGATCATTAAATCTCCTTTAACCGCATATATTCCCATCATCTGATTCACAATTAATTGAGAATCACTGAATACCATCACTTGTTGTGCTTCCATAGTCTTTGCTAGATTAAGACCTGCTATCATGGCCTCATACTCCGCTTCATTATTAGAGGCTTTGAATTGGAATCGCAAAGCGTATTCCATATCAATCTCGTCTGGAGTGATCAAAACAATTCCTGCTCCACAACCAGCTGTGCAGGATGATCCGTCCACATATAATCTCCATGTAGGTATTTCGTCCTCAAATTTCTTATCTGTCAGAGTTCCTCGATAAAATATCTGCTGTTTTCTTCCATCATCCCCCGGTATGTTTCGATCCTCTTCAATCATCTGTTCGTACCCTTTTACCAACCTTGGTTGGTCTGGATTTGAATATAATGATTTCTCCACATCCACAAGTCCTTTTACCGACCTTGGTTGGTTTGGACCTGTTTCTGCTGATCCTGTATCGTCCACAGGTAGGTCAGCAAATGTTTCTGTTGATCCTGTATCGTCCACAGGTAAATCAGCATGCACCTTTTGCTCCTCGGGGGTATCAGGGTATGTGAACTCTGCTATAAAATCTGCTACAGCTTGCCCCTTCAATGATGATCTGGGCTCATACACAATATCATATTCACCAAGTTCTACTGCCCAGTACATCAATCTCCCCGATTTTTCTGGCTTATGGAGGGCTTGTCTCAATGGCATATCAGTATAAACGATGATGGTATGGGCTTGGAAATATGGCCTCATTCTTCTACTTGCTTCAATTAGTGCCAATGCCAATTTTTCTAGCTTTGGGTACCTGATTTCTGCACCTCGAAAAGCCTTACTTGTGTAATAAATTGGCTTCTGGACTCCATTCTCCAATCTGATCAATGCTGAACTGACTGCATTCTCTGATACTGCCAAATACAAATATAATTTTTCTCCTGTTATTGGTCTGGACAACAGTGGAGGTGCTCCCAAGTATTTCTTCAAGTCTTGAAAGGCTTTTTCACATTCCTCATTCCACTCAAAGGTTTTTCGAAGTGTTTTGAAGAATGGTATGCATTTATCAGTTGCTCGAGATACAAATCTGTTGAGCGCTGCAACTCGTCCGGTAAGACTCTGCACTTCTTTCTTCGTCGTCGGGGATCGCAGCCCTAGAAGAGCTTTGATCTTATCTGGATTTGCCTCAATACCTCGCTGATTGACGATGTATCCGAGGAACATTCCTTCTCGTACTCCAAAGGTGCACTTCGTCGGGTTAAGCTTCATTTGGTATTTATCCAATTGATCAAAAGTTTGACTCAAGTCAACCAAATGATCAGCAGCTTTCTTGCTTTTAGTGAGCATGTCATCGACATAGACCTCCATGTTGCGGCTGATTTGTTCGGTAAAAACCTTGTTCATCAACCGCTGATATGTTGCACCTGCATTTTTTAAACCAAAAGGCATAACATTATAACAATAAGTTCCCCTAGGGGTAATAAAAGAAGTACTTTCCCTGTCTTCAGGTTTCATTTTGATCTGGTTGTAGCCAGAGTAAGCATCCATGAAGCTGAGTAGCTCGTGTCCCGAGGTAGCATCCACCAGTTGATCAATTCTGGGCAATGGAAAGTGATCCTTGGGGCATGCCTTATTGAGATCGGTGAAATCGACACACATTCTCCATTTGTTGTTTTTCTTCTTTACCATCACCACATTTGCCAACCAATCTGGATATTTTACATCTTCAATGAATTGAGCTTTCTGGAGTTTCTCGACTTCCTCCTGTATGGCCTGGTTCTTCTCGGGACTAAACACTCTTCTCCTCTGCTTCACAGGCTTGATCTCCTTATTCACATTGAGCTCGTGACATAAGAAATTTGGATCTATTCCTGGCATGTCTTCATGACTCCAAGCAAAAGTATTTTTCCTGTTTCTCAAGAAATTTATCAATTCCTGTTTTATTGAAACATCCAACGACGATCCTATCTGGGTTATTCGTTCAGGATGCTCGTCGTCCAGAATAACATTTTCTGTAGATTCCATCACCTGTCCTTTTACAAGTTGAGATTCATCCCTAGGATCAAGAGTTTCAATTTATGTACCTTCCTCCACCTGGTAAGTAGTAGTCTTTTTCCTGGACTCTTCAAGCTCCTCTTGCTCGGCAGACGAATAATAACATTCCCTAGCTACTTTTTGATCACCTTTCACAACTCCAACCCCAAAATTCGTTGGGAATTTCAAACATTGATGAACTGTAGATGGAACTGCTTCGAACTTCTTCAATCCAACTCGTCCCATGATGATGTTGTAGGCTGACTGCACATTCTTATCCATCACAAAGAAGCGTATTCTTTCTGTTCGACAAGCAGGCCAAGTTCCAATGAGTATATCCAACTTGATCGTCCCAAGTGGAAAAACTTTTTCGCCAGCAAAACCCAGAAGGGGTCTGTGATAAGGTTCCAATTGAGATAATTTCAAATTCAAGCTATCAAAGCATGAATAATACATGATATCTGCCGAACTACCATTGTCTACTAACACCCTTGAAATGACCACATCCTTCATTCTCATTTTGATCACCAAAGGATCATCATGAGGGTAAAGAACACCTGCCAGGTCATTTTTTGAAAAACCAATCACTAGCTTCTCTTTGTTTACCTTCCTCGGGCGATCATCCTCAGCCAGGTTTATTCGCTGAATGTATGAACAAGCTTGAGCCTCTCCGAGGTAAGCTTTTCTTTCTGCAGTAAGATCTCCTCCTCCTGCATCTCCTCCTGTAATAACGTTACAATGAAATGATCCAAAACGTATGGAAAATACCTCTCGTTCAGGTTTCCTTAGCTTCTTGGGAAGATCGGGGTCATCATCTGGATCCTCTTCATGGTCCCTCCTCTTTTTCTCCTCTGCACGACGAGGAGATCTAGATCTCTCTCTAGTTCTATCATCATTCTTCCTTTCACTTCTGCGATCTACATACTTTGATAATTTTCCTCTTCGAATGAGTGTTTCAATCTCGTTCTGAAGGGCTATACAATTTTTGGTCATATGGCCATGATCTTTGTGAAACTCGCAATATTTGGCCTTATTCCTCATGTCGGGATCTGTCTTCAGTTTCTCTGGCCATTTGATTTCCTCGTTATTCCTGATCTCTTCTAAAACATGATTAATACCCATTTTCAATGGAGTATAATTATCATACTTCTTTAGGGCTTCCAACTTTATCCTGTTATTCCTGGAATGTTTGTCACCACCATTACCTTTCTGATCTTTCTTCTTAGAGTTGTCGACCTCCACTTTAACTTCTTTATCCATATTCTTCTTCGCAGTCATAGCCTCCTCGGCATTCATGATTTTGGCCGCCTTTGCCATCAATTCCGACATATTTTTAGGCGGATCTTTGGCCAGAGTATAGTATAGCTTGTTAGGCAGCAAACCACTCATCAAAGCAGTGATTGCTGTCTTTTCTTCATAATCTATGACTTCCAACTTCTCGTTATTGAAACGAGTTATGTAATCTCTAGTACTTTCTCCTGATTTTTGTCTAACACTTAGCAAGTGCGCTACTCGCTTTACCGGCTTTGCTCCAAAACAAAAATTGCCAATAAACAGCTCGGCTAACTGAACAAAAGTTGAAATCTTACCCCGAGGAAGATTATTGTACCATATCTGTGCAGATCCGGTAAGAGTTCCCGAGAATGCTCTACACCTCATCTCGTCGGGAACAGCGTAGATATCTGCAGCAGCTTGGTACTGTTCTATATGAAGTACGGGATCTGTCTTTCCATCGTACCTGGGGGTTACTACAGGTGCTTTGAATTTCGACGGTGTAGGGAAATCCACAATGGCTTGCACAAAAGGTGTCCCTTGAACAAAAGTTCTTTGTAAGGGGTTTCTCGCCTTAGCCATTTCTCCCAGTCTATCCTCCAACCGTTGAATGGAACCTTTCCATGCTTCATTCCCTTCCTCAGGCCGCTTAGTCCGAGCAACTGATTGCTCTGACGTAGCTTCCTGAGTTTTATCTCGATGAGTAATTGGTCGTGATTGTGCAGATCCTTCCCTCAAGCCTGGTGGTGGTCGAAAACTTCTTGATAGAGCCCTAGGTGGACTCATGTTCCTCCTTGGTCCTAATCGGCTGAAGGGAGACACCCTGCTTAATCTTTCCAAAGCGCTAGTTCTCTCCGGAGAAAGAGAGATATGTTGATTTGTATCCGTAGCCCGTATTGATGAAGTTCGCCCAGGTTGATAAGAAGAATCGTTGGATTCTCCATTGCGATATGACCCGGTACGTCTGGATCGTGATTGCCCATGATCAGTCTTTTGCCCTGAATAAGTAGGTACACCGCCTTGAAGAGTTTGAAGGAGTTGCCTCATAGATTCTTGCATGGCGGTTTGTCCTTGAGCCAGATTCGTCATAATCCCGGCTAGATCTGGAGATGCAGATGGATTTGGAAGATTTCCAGTATTTCCAGCATTTCGATTACTGGACTCTGGGTTATCTGCCATTGGTGATAAATGATTTTTATGAAAAACGATAATAACAGTCGTTTCCCACAGACGGCGCCAATCTGTTGATGTAAAAAACTAGATTGCTCTAATTATTCAATCACAGATAAATAAATAAAACAAAGATTTTTAAAGTGGTTCGGCTATGAATAAAGCCTACGTCCACTGTTATGTTATTGCTGAGTGTTTGTGGAATTCTTGATTACAAGTTCTCTCAAGAAATTCCCCTCCCTTTGAATGGGATTGATACAAGGTATTTATAGCCTCAAGGCTGTACATGAAAGGTCCAATACATTAAATGATATACATATGAATGGGTAATACATTTAATGCAGCGTGTGCGTCAAGAATCTAATGAATAGTTGAACAGTTGTCCGTCTGATAATTGATGACACGGCCGAGGTGCAGTTCGGACCGCCTTAGTTGCTCGTTAATAAAGAGTTCTTCGGAGTGCTTAGAGTATCTCGGGATGATGGAGTTCCTCGGATGATAGAGTTCCTCGGTGTATTCTCTTTGCTCGGAAAGAAACATGGTTGGTCGGGAAATGATCTTCCTCGCTGTTATTGTGCCACGTAGATTGACACGTGTCTTCATACTATTCGTCCACATTAGCATATTAATTTTGGTATCAACATTCATTTATATCTATTTTCTTCGGTTTTCCATGCTTCAATGCAATTTTATTTTCTTTTGATGCACGCCTCCTCATAATATTATCAAAATTGCCTTCATGTGTGCTTAAAAAAGGCTTGAATCTTTCATTTCATTTGACTAGCCTGATTCCAGAGCCTCTTCGATTTTTTTAATGGCGATCATATATTTAATGTTCCCTCCTAGATTAAAGAATTCTTCTTTTCCAATAATTTCAAAACCGGTGGCTTCAGGAAGGGTATTAATTCTAATGTGTTTGTTCTGTATTACATAAAGGTAATTTGTGTATATTACATCAAAGTTCAGTTATGGTTGGTACCTAGAGGTTAGTTTCTCATGCAAATCTAATATTGTTCTTACGTTTGCAGGTCTTTGAATCCTAATTTTATAAAAAAGAATCCCTAAGAATGTTTGAGAACTTCGTAACCAGACTGCAAGAATGTCTGGGTGAGAATAGAAATTTTGCTAGATCTGCTAAAACTAGTTTTCTTCAATTTTTAGGCCAAACTAATTTGAGGAAGATGTCAAGGTTGTTATCTAATATATTCTTTAAGGATGTGGCGGCCCTTCCAGCTACTCTATCCACCACTACATTTGCCTCTGGATCCTTCTACCAGCATGGAATGCGATTCTCAACTATTGTGCCTAATGATCCGGACACATATGAGAATTTCAAATCAACTAATAAGCTCGAGATTTCTAGTCTTTCTTTGAAGTGGTGATTACTTTAAATACCATTCTTTCAGGACTGTATGCAAGTTACATTGGGTGTATTCCACCAACAGGGGTGGTGCTTACTTGCAAAAAGGATTTTTTTTTTCTTTTTGTTTATTTCATGATAATTTATGTGAAAATGACTCCAAACGTTCGATGATTGGTTTTACGAAGTTGAAACTCTTTTTTAAACTGTTTGGAGGATTATAGTATAGTGTTTTAAGTCGTAGCAATAATATTGTTATAGTGTTTGTATCCTTATCGATTTTGATTTGCACATTATAGCAAACAGTCATTCTTTTAATATTGAAACTCGAGCCATAGAGTCCATTCCTAAAATTGTAGATACGGTGGGGCAGTTGACAAAAGATGCATCACTAGAAGGAGAGGATGAGGAATCCATATTTTCATTTTCATTCTTTGCCGATAAAGAATCAATTATTAAATTCTCAATTTTTCGAGATTACCACAGTAGCATTCTTTTGGATGAACTATGGACACAGACCGCACTTCATAAGAAATTTTGGCACAATCACCCTCATGATGCGAGAAAGTCAGCGAATCGAAAATTGTAGAAAATGAATCCATTTGTTCTAACGAGGTTAGTTACTTCATTTCATTCTTATGTTTCATCATTACTATTCCTCTAATTTTCTTGGTTACTTCTGTTTTATTTTCCAATGTGACATTATAATGGAAAACTAATCCTTGAATCCATTAATAGGGAAAAATATATTAGTTAATATGAAGTTTTCGTTGAAAATATATTAGTTAATGGAAAACTAATCCTTGAAGTTTTCACATTATTTATTTGGTTGTGGTTGTAAACCTATTTATTTCCACTCTTTTTCAAAGTTAATATGAAGTTTTAGTTATGTTTTGTAGCTTATCACGAATGCTCCTTTTTTACTAGAGCTAATTAATGTTTTGGGTACTCGAAAAATTGACACTCCCCAAGCATGGAAAACCCTCCTGTTAGACAGAGCCGACCTAATATTACAGGTGTGAGTTTATTTAGATAAGCATATTGAAGAAATATGGAACATTAATAGGACTAGATGAGATAGGTCCAGATAAACTAACCAAAGTTCTTCGTCTCAAATTTAATACGAGCATTATTTTGTACATAGCTTCCCTACAGTATGACACAATTGTTCTAAAGAACTGTTTTGAAGTATTAACAGTATGACACAACTGTTCTAAAGAACATAAAGTTACTCAAGGAACTATTATGAACATAAAGTATGACACAACTGTTCTGAATTGACACGTCTTGACATCGGAACTATGGATTATTAATAGTCCTCACATTGAAATTATATAGGTTTATACTTCAGTGAAATTTTTTCAAGTGTGCAGTCTATAGGTTTATACTTCAGTTTTGTGGTTCTCATGGGTTTGGGGATTGCTAATATTGGTGTTTGTTGCGAGAAAAGAACACCGCGATCTAAATTGCGATTAGGTTTGGACCATGCTATAAACTGTTTTGGTGTGAGCATTTTCTTACTCTCAAATACATCTGTTTTGAAGTTAACATTTAGTTACTTTCAAATCCATTTGTAACTGGTTTGTATATAATGTGTGGTGTCAATAAATAGTATGGAGTTAGCATTTAGTTAATTTGGTACTCCCTCTCTCACTCTCACTCTCACTCTCACCTCTCTAACTACTCTCTCTCTCTCTCAGCCCTCATCCCTTCACCTCTCAGCTCACTGCCACGCTTGCTTCAGCCCCTACGAGTGTTCAGATTAGAGATGTAGTTGTACATATATGCCTATACTCTCTCTTTTATTAGACCGATACTCCTCTTTTATCAAACCCAGATTTTCTAAAAGACTGATACTCCTCTTTTATTATATTTATAAAATTTTGAGCCTCAACACGGTTCACCTGCACATGCTTCGGATCTAAATGAGAATTTCAAGGAGTTGGTTTGACCCGGACAGTAGCCTATTAAACAACATGCCACTATCTTTTCCCTATATGTTAGAATCGATTGACTCATACTAACCCAACCCAACAAAATTGGGCCTGCCTGGTAAATATCTCCTAGGAAACCCACATGCTTCCGAAACCACAATTCACCTCCATAGTTCCTTGATTATAAGCTGCTATAAATTTGATCTTTTGACCCAATTTGACCAGCCTCAAAATCTTCTCACGCTAATAAAAGCAATCCAATTTGAACAAGTCGCATACATCTTTGAACCCCAGTGTAGAACTTCTACTTAAGTCAGGATTGACATATGGAATGCAACACACTCCCTCCCCCCTCCACGCGAGCACATAACACGGAATTCACCACCGCATCCATATTGGTGTTTGTTGTAATTGCTGTTATTCTTCCACTTTGCCATGTGTTTATTATCTTAACATTTATGCTACATGTGTTGATTTCTTACCAGCATTCTTCGTTGTTTCAGCTCCTTTAAATGGACCATCATCAGATTCAGAACATTGCTTTGGTAGTTAGGAAGTGGTAAACATCTTCATTATGTCACATAAATTGAGATTAAGATGTATTATTAAATTGTTGGTAATGTAAAGTTGAATGGCTACATTAAAAGTTATAGGGATTATTATATAACTAATGGTAATTATGACTCCACCAAAAAATGGTAACTATGAAAGTAGTGGCATTACTATTTTCGTGGACCTTTTTGTGTTGAATGATAAAATATGGTTGTTTTTGTATAAAATGATTTAATAAATGTGCTATTACTTTTCCTGTTTGACTTTTAATGCTTCATCATACTCATATCATACATACTTCTTAACAGGGGTTATAGTTTTGGACAACCTACAGTTACAACACTCACTTGGCGATGGTATATGAAGACATCTTTTAGGTATCCATCGATCTATTCTTTAATTTGTATATGACATCTCTCTATCCCGTTAATATGATGGTTAAGTTTTTGTATAACGTGAAAATGCCACGTTTTGTACAACCTACAGTTACAACATTCTTTAATTTGTAAAATTGCAAGCGTGAAAATGCCACTTACATTGATTTATGCCAATTACATTTAACATTACTGAGCATGCCTGTTTTGTGCAAAATACAGTAGCAATGGCATCCCACTGCAGTAATCTTGGCAGCGTAGGTAGCTTCAATATTCTTTATTTTGAGAATATTTATTTCTCATTTTCTACTTGGGTACTTGATCAATATTCATTCATTTAATTAAGGTTGGTTAACAGGCCCACTAGCTGACATGATGGTGATTTTTTTACTATAGTAAGTGTTGAAATTTACTTTTTTGGGTTGATATATGTTTGGAAATCCTTATTCAAAACAATTATTGAATTTTATTGTGTTTGCAAATATTCAAAATGGGGTTAGTTTTATGTTTCATGTCAAATATTGTGGTTTTAATATGAAAGCACTTTATTGTACGTCCACTTAAAGTTCATCTACAGTTTCTATTTGCAGACCCCATACATTGACATGTGATTTATAGTATCTCTCGCTCCTTTAAATTTTGTTCTATTGAATCCCTCATTTAAATTTTGTTATAGTAAAATCTTAGGTAATAATCTCCTCTCCCCCCATGGTCATCCTGATCTTTTATTGACATGGTGAATTATATAGGACAATTTTTTTTAAATGAGGAGCATTTAGTACACGACGATTCTGAATAACGGTTTCCACACTATGGATTGCCAACTACGTTTTTTTCTCTAATACCTTTCTCAGTATACTATTGTTGACAATACACAAGCTAATTTTTTTAATTGTTTTGGGTTGTTCTGTGTTATAGGACCACTGAATTTCAAGGAGACGTGTGGATTCTATTATGTTATTCATACGAGGTCCAAGATGGACTATTACACTTAATTGTGTTGTAAATTATTTTTGACTTAAATTATAATGTTATTTATATAAGGTCCAAGATGGACTATTACAATTATTATTGGGAGTATTTTTTTTAAATAGGGGTACTCCTCTAAACAAAGGAGATTTGCCAAAATTTTCTAAAATTTTTCATGGTGTTGTAAAAAATTGTAGGAGTTAAATAAGATATTTTGTTTTTTATGGATATGATATTATTTATGCGAGGTTCAAGGTGGACTATTAGTATCGTCATATTAACAAAGAAATTTTGCCCAATATTTTTAATTTATTTTCAAATATGTGTTGTACAATAGTTAACAATTATTATAAGATTCATGATGAATTATTAGTATTGTTGAATTTTTTTCTTAAACACGGTGAATATTCATATAAACACATGAAAATTTGTCCAAACCTTTTAAATCGTTTATGGTTATGTATTATACAAAACTTTTTGACTTTACCTTGGAGTATTTATTTATGCATGCATGTCTGTAAAAAATGTTCAAAAATTTCCCATTCTTTAAAATTAATAGGTTTGTACCATAGGTTATTTCAAAAATTGCTTATCTATTGCGAACTAAATACGACATATGGTCCTATCAACGATTTACACTTTGAAAAATTAGTGACGTGCCTTCAGGCACGGGCATACCCTAGTATCTATGTATATATATATAAAATAAAGTAGGAAACTTATGTATGTCATAAAATAAAACTAGGATGTCATCTATATGAGTTATTTCTACACTTTCTATTTTATCCTTGAAAATTTTGATTCCTCCCTATTTTAATTCTTCCCAAACTCGCACCTTAATTCAAAATTAAGGGTCCGTTTGATAGCCATATTTGCCATGGCAAATATGGAATCTTTCTCATTTTCCATCTTTTATACCCATTTGATAGCATTTATTTGCCATGACAAATAATTCGAAGTTACACTAAGGTACTAACACCTTATGCACAAAAACCAGATTTGCCATGGAATTCAATTCTTTGGGGGGGGGGGGTAAAGAATTGAATTCCAGCTTTTCAATGACTTGGAATTCAATTCCAACCTGTTCTATCAAATGGACCCTAAGGGCTCGTTTGGTTCGAGGTTTGGCAAGGAAATGGGAATTCATAATTCCAGGAATTCTAAGTTCCTGGAATCTTCAATTCCTTTCCATTGTTTGGTTCAAGCAGGAATTCTTTTTCCCCGCCATCGAAAATCCCTTCTATGTAAACGGTTAAAAAGATATTAAATATATACTATTTTTTGAAAAAGTTTAAAAAAATGTGTTTAGTTACACTTTTATTTAAATATAAACAGTTTTTAGTAACTTTTTTTTAATTCTTTACAAAAAAAAAAAGTTGTAAAAAAACAGTTTTTAAATAAAAACAAAAAAAAGTTTTTGAATAACTTTTTTTATTAATCTTTCCTGAAAAATAAAGTTGTAAAAAATGTTTTTTTTTCCGTTTTTTTCCTTAAGCAAAAAAACAATTTTTTTTGTGTAAAAAAACAGTTTTTTGAATGTTTTTATATTTCTAATATATAAAAAACAGTTTTTTTAATGTTTTTATTAGAAATATAAAAACATTCAAAAAACTATTTTTGTACAACAAAAAAAAAATGCAAAAAAAATGTTTATATATAAAAACTGTTTAACAAAACACATTTTTTAATGTTTTAAACAAATAGCACATATTTAAAACATTAAAAAATGTGTTTATTAAACATTAAAAAATGTGTCTATATAAATAAAATGTGTTTATATATTAACATATTAAACAGTTTTTTTTTTGCATCTTTTTGTTGTTGTACAAAAACAGTTTTTTGAATGGCGAAAAACATTAAAAAAAACTGTTTTTTATATATTAGAAATATATATTAACATTTTATTTAAAAAAAATCAGTTTAAAGAAACATTTAAAATATATTTTTATAGTTTTAATCTATAAAACACTGTTAATATATTAAAAAAAATGTTTATATATGAAAAACAGTTTTAAAAAACACGTTTTTTAACTTTTTTAAAAAATAGTACATATTTAAAACATTTTTAATAGTTTATATAGAAAATTATTTTTTAACTTTTTTATTTAAAAAAAAGAGTTTTAAAAATATTTAAACATTTTTGTAATATTTTTATATATAAAAACTGTTATTAAAGAAAAAATGTTATAGTATAAAAATGTCATTCTTTTTTTATATATAAATGGTGTAAACTATTTTATTTCCTATTAAATGAAGTGAGAGAACGTCACTTGAATATGAGATAATGAATCATTAAATGAAGTGAGAGAACACTTCTTAAAAAATCATGTGATTGGACGACATCAAAACTTGATGTCGTTGAACACATAAAAAAAAAATCGAGAAAGAGAGAGTGTGTATGTGTATGTTTGTGAGAGAGAGTGTTTATGTGTGTGTGTGAGAGAGAGAGAGAGCATGTATGTGAGTGAGAGAGAAAGAGAGTGTGTATATGCATGTGTGTGCGAGAGAGAGTGAGTATGTGTGTGTGTGTGTGTGTGTGTGTGAGAGAGAGAGAGAGAGAGAGAGAGAGAGAGAATGTGTGTGTGTGTGAGAGAGAAGAGAAAGTGTACTTATGATTTTATGTGAAATGATATTTTTGTCTCACCACAAAAGTAAGGTAATATGTCCGGGAATATAGGATTACCTCCATTTTAGAGGGGAAAGGAGAATCCAATTTCGTGGGAATTCTAAATTCCAGGAATTCTAAGTTTCCCCTTAAATCTCCAACCAAACATTGTAATTCTAAATGAGGGGAATTCTAAATTCCAGGAATCCTAAATTCCCTTTCCAAACCTCGAACCAAACGAGCCCTTTGGCAACCCAATTCCAAGACTTGGAATTGGAATTGAAAGGCCAATTAGAATTCCACGGAATTGAAATTGGTCTTCTAATTCCAATTCCAAGCCATGGAATTGGGTTACCAAACGGACTCTAAGGGCCCGTTTGGCAACCCAATTCCAAGGCTTGGAATTGGAATTGGAAAGCCAATTTCAATTCCGTGGAATTAAAATTGGCCTTCCAATTTCATTTCCATGACTTGAAATAGGGTTGCCAAACGGACCCTAAGGGTATTTTGGTGAAAACAAAAATGATTCCCTACTTCTCTCCCGCTCACACCCTCCCTCATTTTTCACACAAATGAGTAGCCGTTCATTCTTCCTCACGTGGCTAGAGAAGGTCCAACTTTATTTTGAAACTCTCTCTCTCTCACATATACTAGATTAGAAAGATTTTCAACAGGAAAAACTCTCATGGATTCGCATAAAAAACATAGATCGGAAGAAAAACTGACTCTCTCTCATATACTATATCTTCCCTTTATTTCATTCAGTAAAAATAATCTATTAATTGCAAGAATCATCTGTCCTTTTCTTCAATAGAAAAAACATACATCGGAGATTTTTTTTTATCTTCGGCCGCATACAGATCTGGATTTCCTTCATGGCGTTGGAGCTTTTCAGATCTAGTAAGGCTTCTATTTTTCTATCTTGGTGTTTCTTTACTCTTTTTTGCATTTTGAGTTGCTGTTCTCATAACCCAACATGTTCTCATTCTCAGGTGGTGCAAAAAAGACCTTGGAGCTATGAATAGTGCTTGAAGTTGTTCAACCAAACTTGCCTAAACCCAACTTGCTCTCAAACCCAACTTGAGATCTGATCAAACCCAACTTGTTGTTCTCATAAGCAAGATGTTCGCATTTTTCTTTGAACAGCACTTGAGAGACCGACCTTTGAGCTGCTGTTCTCATAACCCAACGTTTGAAGTCTACCTCAATCTCTCAAGCGCTTCACCATTGCACAACCACGACGCTAAGGCCACATACTCTGTGTGTGTGTCTATATATTATTTTGATCCGTTTCATTTTTTTAAATTCTTTGATTCTACGTCTGTATCCATTTTGAAATTCACTGGGTGTGAATCGATTTGAGATGACAAAATTGCTAATTTTGGCTCAAATCGACTTGAAATTTGTAGATTTGCAATCAACATTGTGCAAGTTTTGAATCGATTTTGAGCTTCATACTGATTTGAAACGATGTTGAATCTGATACTGATTTCGAATATACAATATATGGTGTGTGAGTGTTTGAAACTCAATTTTGGTTTGAATCGATTTTTTGCGGACAACAGTTCAGGTTAACCAAATCTATACAAACACTGTATTTTTTCTTTTCTAAAAATCTATATAAGCAGATCGTCAGCAGTTGCGTTAGGTTGGGGATCGATTTGGGAGAGGGCGATTTGATGCGATTGATTTAATTATGGTTTGAACATTTTTAAAAAGTAATTTTTTTTTTCTAATCAAATGCACAAATGAAATTAAAGCTTAATTATTCATTCTTTGTATTGAGTGCAATATTTGAGTATTCTGTTTGAATTTTTTCCAGGTTCTCATTTGTGGAATTTCTTTTTAGCAGGTTATTTGGTAAATAAATAAATAGAGGGCATGTGTTGAAATTTTATTTTGTTATTACCAATTGCCAAGCTTGACCATGCGCATCTCAAGACTTTCCGGCTGACAAAAATAAAATTCGTACAATTATATAATTACTTTTACCATACTTAATTTAGCTAAAAATTACAACCCGATGTTCCAAGCCATTTTGACATCATTGCGGTAAACATTTCTAGCAGATAGGACAATAAAGGAAGTTGACGGAGTCAGCTATATGCGGCGGCTACTGAGGTACAAAAAACATGGGGAAAAATAAGTTCGTAAATATTGGTAAAAAGTGGGTTAGGCAAATCAAATAAGTATGTTTGTGTGGCTCGAGATAGGTCTGATCAAATATATATATTAAAAATGAGAAACCTGTCTTTCAACATTGGGGTCAATGCCTTATGTTTCTTTGAAGTTTGAATTATATATGTATGTGTTTATAGTCCCATGAATATTGTACTTCCCAATGGCACACTATTCTTTGGCTCAAGAAAGGCAAGCGACACATATGATATTGAAAGCATATACATAATGACATATTCAGGAAGTGTATTGACTATTGTTAGGCTCAATAACCACTATTACTCCAGTGGAATGTTAAAACAAAAAGGGACTTTTAATTCCAATACAAAGGATGGAGTTGGGTTCAATAAGTTAGATAAATTGGAAATCTTAATCCGTTAATAAAAATCGAGAAATTCCACTATTTTTTTATAGCGTTTTTAATTCAACCCAACTTTTTTTGTACACTAGAGGAAGACGCGAAATCCTATTTTATAAGTTTTTTTGAACATTACCAAATTAAAAGTGACAACACAAAATGTTTTTTTAAATAAAAATGAATTTGGCTTAAAATAAAAAATTTTGAGACTTGAATATAAAAATAATATGTTATGTCGTGTCATTTTTATTTTAGTCAGCTTTGTATTTTGTTAAATTTTTTTTATTATACCACTTTTACTTAGTCTGTGTGCGAATTAAACACGACGTATGATCATATCAACGGTGTGCACTTTTGAAAATTAGTGTCGTGCCTTCAGGCACGGGCATATCGTAGTATATATATATATATGTATTTTAAAATGGTAGTTCTAATATTCATATTATGTATTATTTGTATTGATCAAAATGTTCAATAGAAAATTTTGAATATTAGATGTATGATTATATGTTTGACAATAACATTTCGATAAATTAGATTATTGTGCGTAATCTATATTTGGTAGTCCAAAGGTCCTATTATAATTGATGTTTCAACAATAATATTTATATGGTGTTGGATGGGGAAGACATTCAAGTATCTTAATCTATAATTGTAAATATAAATATTATACTATTGTGTATGCTATATTTGGACCCTTAATTATACATGAAGTTTTGAGTACAATATTTTTTGGGGCATTGTTTTTTTACATAAATAATGTTTACGACAATATCTCATTCCAAAAAGATTATTTTTTGAATTTCGTCGAATGTTTTGGGATTCTGGAGTAATTTGCTACAATTCCATGATGCTAACTTCATGTATGTTTTATCTATTACTGTTATAAAACCTTGTTCTAATGATCATATTTTAGTTGAATATTCATTCCAAACACAGGCCAATATATTTCATAGGGTATGATATTAGACTTGTGTTACTCTTAATGATCATATTTTGATGAGTCTCCTGCCAAACATAGGCCAACGATTCATTTTCTTGAATATTATATCATTTTTAGTATTCATGTTTTGATTAGTCCCGTGTCAAACACAGGCCAATGATTCATATTTTTAAATACTATGATATTCGTGTTTATCATGTCAAACACAGCCCAACGATTCATGTAGTTGAATTTCAAAATTATTATTTATTCTAATGCTAGCACTCCCATTAATTTGAGTTAAATACCAAACAGAAGCTACAATTCATATGTGCGAATACTAGATTATGATTTCGTTCGAATTCTAGTACTCGTGTTAAATTGAATTAAATGTTAAGCACATACTACGATTCATATGCACGAATACTAGATAATGTATTTTGATCGGATACTAATATTGGTGTATGTTCATTCACTTAATCATAAGTAATATTATTGGACATCAAACACAGATGCCATAAGTATGGTAGCTATGGTTAACTGAATATTACTGGGTAATAAGAAATTATTGGACATCAAATACAGATGCCTTTGATTTCTGCAATCATTTAGGATGTTACCAATTTAAGTTTTTTTAAAACACAAACAACTTAATGTTATAACCATATTGGGCATTAGTATGACCATGAATGATTTGGGTCAATATTTATGAATTGTTACTCATATATAAATGATGAAGTGAAAGTAAATGATTCATGTTTTTCATTTACTATTATTCATGTAATATCTCATGCCAACTCCTTGTCTATTTGATTTTCACATTATGTCTAGTTTTCATGAATTTCAAATTATGAAATAGACAATTATATAATTTATTCATGTATTACGGGTATTTTACACATGTATGCTTATCTTTAATATTTATATAATGTAAGAATTGGTGTTCGTCAAAGTACTCCATTACATAACAAACAAATACTTGACTACTGCTTTCATATCATGCATATTTTAGTTCCCTATCGATCCATGTATAATATTGAATGCTAAGATTTATTATGTTGTACACATATTATTGTTTATTCAATTATTGTGATTCGGTAGCCTACATGTAAATTTACAATTATTGTACAAAAACCACGTAGTGATATATATTTTGGAAAGGCAATAATGGTCATCAAATGCAGATGTCATTGTTTCTTTCATCATGATATCACCAATTAAGTTTATTAAACCCATATATGAATAATTTAGTTCTTTACTCATGCGATATTTAGTGAACATAAGTGGAAAATATATTGACTTGTGTATGTAAGTCTTTACTTAATGAAATATTCATATTATAAAATACTTTATAGTCACCACAGTGACCCAATTATAATGAGCATGAATATTATATGTAAAGATGATAGCTGTAGTAACCCGTGATGCTTATAATTGTGTAATATATTGAGTTTAATCATCAAACAAGATTATTCCTTATAGGGAGTTGATTTTGACTCATTGAATGAACTATATATAACATATACATTATTCAATTATACATCATGTATATTTAATACTCCAGTATCTACATGCATCACAATATTGCTAATCAATGGTTACTAATGAGAAAAAAATGCACATTAGGTACTAGAGATATATTAACATATATGTTGTCAAATCAAAGCATTAATGTAGTGAGCATTTTATCTCATATCTTTAACATGTTATGGTCTGTTTTTGTTTATCTCGATTATTATGTTGGATTTTTTTATCCCACTATTGATGATCAATATTATGTGGAATACTCCGTATAAAGTATGAAGATATTAAACAAATTAAGTTTGTTTACATGTTGCACACTCGAACTAATAATGATAGATATTATATGTATCTTTTTTGGTTTGAAACGAGTTTTCATCTTAGTAGAGTTTTCAAGTTAAACTTACTGTGTTACATAAAGTATTTGCTTTTGATGTAAGGATTTTTTACAAAATAAACTAGAAATGCAAATAAAGCTCCTTCTCTTTTATTTTAGGGGAATCAAGCCTTTTAGTTTTCATAAACTCTCAATACTTCCAATTTTTTTTTAAAATATTTGTCTAGACTTGATTATGAGGGATATTTTTTAAAGCATTTTCCAGTCATTCTCAAAGGTTATGGTATTCCTCTGATGTTTTGTATAAAATAAAGTTTGGATATATTTATTTTAAAGATTTTTTTGACCCCGCATCATAATCATAGTATTATTGATGAAACTCTTTAATCTTATACCACATTAAATTATTGACAAGATTTTTGTAATATCTCTTATAAATATCGATAGTCGAGTTATGCCATTAAAGTATTACAATATCTAATATACGGATGGCCAATGTGGTTCGAGTAGGAGATTATGATATTGTCCCATAATGTGGACCTACATAGATCATATAATAGTCATTTGACATGTACTTATTGCATTATAGAAAATCAAATGTCAAATTCATTATGAAGAGTGAAATTAGTGGGAGTATCAAATCCTGAATATGGTTATAAAGGAAGTGAGGGTACTTATCCCATTACTGATAAATTTTTTCAATACTTGTTCTTTTAGTTGTTGGATTGTTTAAATAATAAATAACAAATAAATGATCAACCACTAAATCATGGTATTATTATTGTGAGACAAATTTAGATAAAATCAAAAGGAATAGTATTAAGAAGATCTTAAATGGAGTCTACTATTTTAAAAGATTATGTGGTGTATCTACATGAATATGAATTTGGCATAAGGATAAATAAATATTTGGTTTTGTTTTCACAAATCATAAAAAGTAAACTTATTGGACTACGAGATCCCATTGAATTCCATTTAGGTTGAGTATGAAGAGGTCATCAAGACCAAACACGGAGTTAATTATAATTAAATGAATAAATTTAAATTGTAGTGTAGTACCCCGTATTTCTGCAGATTTGAAATTTAATCTGCATATTTGAAATTTAATTAATTAAGTGTGTAATTAATTAGTTTATGCTTAAATTACACGACTTACGTAATTTAATGAAATTCAATAAGTGAAGTGATGATTATTAAATATTAATCGAGAGTGAGATAATGATTAATGTTACAAAATAAATTTACTAAATGAATAGTTCATGAGTTACGGTATTTATAACGTGTCATAGCGAGTGATGGTGACGTAGTTAATTTTTATCTCACCGGGAGTCGCATGTAGACTAATTTGATATGGAGATGAGACGAATATTTAGAATGACTCAGATGAATATTTCGAGGTCACAGATGCTTCCAAAATGATCGAAATAGTCGGAATAGTATACCCGGGGGTATAGTTTGGATCCCAGGTCAATTTTAGGTCAAACCGACACCTATTGAGGGCATTTTGGTCATTGGAAAAATGTGGTTAAGAGACCCATGAATTTATAACTGTTATATCAGATATTAATAGGTTGAGGCTAGCATTAGAAGTCCAAAAACCTAAAAGAGGCCATAGGATATCAAAGATAGTGCTTTTTTTGTGGATTTGAGAGAAATCTTGAAGAACTCTTTGTGGATCATGCAATTTTAGCATCTGTTGTGATCGCATTATTAATATTGATTGGTTAAAGTTAAATCCCTAGGATTAGGCCATAAGTGTGGAGAATGCCTTGGACTTGAAACCGATCGCAGGCGACTAGATTTTAAGATTTGATAAGATAAGAATTTTGAGGACGGAATTCCCTAAGGAGGGAAGTTTGTAATAAACCGCACTGGTAAATTAAATAAATAATATATATGATGAGGTATGAATCAGAGATGAGGAAAATTATTAGACTGTGGATGGTATATGAATTATATAAGGATTATAGAATTCTTAAGTTATAAATTATATAAGCCATATTTAGATTTAGAAACTAAATAGGGGAAAGAGTACAAATCTCAAAAAGTAGGATTCTAGGATGGATTAGGTCGTTAAAAGGGGGATCGTTAGATGGAGCTATTACGTCGTGTGAACGACGACCTCAGTCGTTCGAGCGATGATTATAGAAAATCACTTCCTCAGCTTGCTGTCAAGATCTCGATCGTGGGATTTGATTCTAAGTCTGCAGGTTGGATCGTGGTGTTAAGAGATTCTCGTATTTGTTGATATATATCAAAGAGAGAGAAATATGTGAACTGCCAACCTTTAAAAGCCATAGTGTTTTCAACATGCTCACTTACGGATTATGTGATCTGTCGTTTGGGGAACGAAATAATACCGGATGTGGGAACTGTTGTGAGGATAAGGTTTCCTCATATAGTAAACATCTCATTGTGGGGGATTTATAAGAAAGGACATCGTGTGGTGAGAAGGAAAAATTCGACCAGATTGTAAGTCTCTCCTCCCTGTAACTTAGAGCTCCATTGAGATAAAAAAAGCATCTGCATAGATTCTTACCACACACCACCACTACATCCACCCTTATAAGCATGATCTTGAAGGTCGTTATACCCCATACACCAAGAAATAGACCTAGGGTGAACTTGGAGAGGTTTTGGGAAGGATGTTCTCGATGTTTATTGGGAACTTAAAGATGAAGTTCGGAGAGGGTCATTCAAGATTTCATGAAGCCAACTTTGAAGGAGATTTTAGAGATCCCCTTAAGGCCACCTTTGAAGGTGGGGGTCCTACATCTTCATCACCGTCTCCATCCTTTTTAGGGCATATCAAGGTGCGGAAAATTAACTTTGATCCAAGTTAAATGGGTATTGTATTTTATGCATGTTATTTACATATATTAGGTTAAATATATGCGTGTAGAATACTAGTTTGCATTCTAGTATTGATTATTAACCATATTAGAAAAATATATATGGAATGGTATCACAAAGATGATCTAAAATAGGTCTTGAAATATATATATTTCAAAATAAATAATAAACATTTTTATGGAATAAAAATGTAAGAAATGTCATTTTGGTGTATTTCTAGTGAAAAATGTATAATAAACATTTTTATGGAATAAAAATATAAAAAATGTTATTTTCTTGTACTTTTAGTGAAAAAGAAATAATAAAAAATTTTGTGCAATAAAATGTAAGAATGTCATTTTTTCTGTATTTCTAGTGAAAAAGAAATAATAAACATTTTTCTGGAATAAAAATGTAAGAAATGTCATTTTTGTGTATTTCTAGGGAATAAAAATATACAAAAATATGATTTGTGTATATTTATATTAAAAAAATAATGGACATATTAAGAAATAAAAATGTAGAATGATGTTAATACCGTCAAAATATTTATGAAATTAATATTTTAACTAACTTGAAAAATGGAGACTTTGTGAATAAATGGATATTTATCGAGTTTATCAAAATTGATAAAGTCTCATTATTACTTGAAATGCATGTTTAATCCATTTGGTAGGATTTTAGTATTTTAAGTCCACTTTCTATGCATATAAACTTGTGTATTTTGATTACAAATATGTGAGCAAGTTTAAAGGATGTCATGTTCTGTTTAAACATGAAATAAGACAAACTGAAATTTGGGAGCTTAAATTGTAAATGGTGTTATTTTACGTAATAAAGTGACAAATGTGAAAGTTAGGCAAAAGTATGATATTAAACGAGTGTGAAAAATGTTTAATTGTTAAGATGGAAACTTAATAACCATTTTGAGAAATAACATTTGTTAAGGAAATAAGTTGCAAGTTTGGTAACAAAGGGTAAATTTGCAATTTACTTAAAGTGGAACATTTTTATGGAATAAAAATGTTAAAGAACGTCTTTACAGTAATGCGTGTGAAAATGAATTAAGTCCTGAAAGCGTGAATGATTTTCGTATAAATCATGTGTGTGTGGGTAAAGACCTAAAGAAGAAAATAAATAATTTTCCAAGTATTAATGGAAAAAGGGATGGTTAAGTTCGGGTTTTGGTTTCGGGCGGGTAACAGTAAGGAAAATAAAATAATATGAAAATTTGTAAAATGTTAAAACACATTAAAGGGAACTCGGATGACACCGGGATAAAGCAATAAGGGTCGTCTGGAGCCCTTAGATGAAAAGCCCTAAATCACTGACCAGAGCAAATGGTGTGCATAGCCATCGGTGTGGATCCCATATAAGTATGAGGTATTGGAAGATTCCGAGAAAGGATAAAGGAAATCTAGAACATATCAAGAAATGGATTGTGTGACAAAATGGGTTAATACAACCTAACTTGAATGAATGTAGTAAATGTTCTGGTAAGATGAAATGGACAAGTAAATGCATAAATACATTAATGTCCATAAGATAAGGAAAAATGATAGAGTGTGTGGGTAAATGGGTAATTAAGCAACCAAGTTGCTAAACCCAAAACTTTGCATAAGTATGCATGTAAAATGGGTTTTTAAATGACAAATTAGTATTTTCTATCACAGTTAATGCATGTGTTGAAATAGTGATTTTCAATGAAAATACTAAAGTGTAATGTAATAAATGAAAGGGGTTAAATTCTGGTAAAGGAATGGGTTCGAATCGAATAAAGTGTAATGGTTTCAAGTATTGAACCGGGTGTGTTAAGAAAGGTGAAAATGCTAACTATAACTAAAGGAAGTCGTTACTAAGGTAAATTAATCTAGATAAGTAAGATTTCTCGAAAGTAAAAGAATTAATGCATTGGAATATGTATTTTTCAGTATACGTATGTAGATATATGCATATTTTTGAATGCATGTGGTTGTAGCATGTGAGTATTCCTTTCTGCAGATCATTTCTATATTGCTTGTATAAATCCCACTGGACATCGGCTCACATCCCCACTTTTTTACAGAAGGTTGGGAGCGGCTTCGCATTTTGAGAGCATTATACATGTTTGTACATTTGATTTATGTTTGCATTAGTAGCTTTGTTTACTTGGACTTTAGGGTGCTCCCCATGGGTCCCTCACATAGTTGATCTTGAAATTGGAATTGCATGCTAACAAGTTAAATGTTAATTAATAAAACTGGACTAGCAACATTATTTAGGTTGTATCATTGCATTTCTCACCTGAAGACATGATTCGAACCGAGTTGACCATGGGTAACCCATCAATTCGTGTGGGTACGTTACACCGGGTCACTATAAATACATTTTAATGCTTTCACAAAAGGCAAGATTGAACTATTTCTAGGATATTCTTATTAACGTGAGTACCTATGTTTCTGTAATCACTCAAATTAATACAAAAATAGTGGACGTAGGCTTTCTTACACAGACAAACCACTTTAAAACTCTTTGTCTTTTATTTGATTATCTCATTATAATCTTACATTTTATCTATGATTAGAGACTTGGATCTAGTCCATTTTTTGACATCAACATCCATAGTATATTCCTCTAAGTTTGTGTCCAAAATTTGGCCTACAAATCATTTTTCGAAATGCTCATGAGGTAGTTCAAATACCCCTGATGGAAAGATTGTCAACTAGTCTGCATATGATTGGCTCTTTATCGTGTGAGGAACCACACACTTCAAATCATACTATGAGATAATGAGGAACCACCTATCTACTCTTCCAATCAAAACAATTCTTGCGAACAAAAACTTAATAGGATCGTATCTTGTTACAATAAAAATTGTGAAAGGTAACATATAATGTCTAAATTTTCGAGCTACAACACTACGGATAAATAATGCCTTTCTATGCTAGTGTACCTTGCCTCAGGCCCACGTATGATCCTACTTAAATAATAGACTGGTATTTCCTGCCCATCAAACTTCTATGCCAACAGAGCCCGGAAAGACCTGGTGGTGGAAGTAAGGTAGAGCTGGAATGGTATCCCTACACTAGAAGGAATCATCATTCGTGGAGAGGTGAGAAACTTCTTTATCTTGTTGAGGGATTCTTGGTGAGATTCTTCCTACTTGAACTTTGTGCCCTTTCGCAGCAGATCCATTAATGGATGAGTTGTCTCGGCCAATCCTAGTATAAACCTCCTAAGATAGGAGACTTTGCCGAGGAAGCTCTTGAGCTCCTTCATAATTCTTGGACATTTCATATCTGGAATTTCTCTCTCCTTATGTTGATCCATCTGCACTCCTTGCCCATCCACTACGAAGCCCCAAAAATTCACCCTCATTACCCCAAATTCGCACTACAACGGATTCATCCTTAGGTTTTACTTTTGGCACCTATTGAACACTTTCCTCAAAATATTTAGGTGGGACTCCTCCTTTTTCGACTTGATGACTAAATCATCCGCATAAAATTTTAAGATATCATGAAAGAAATCATGGAGAATGTCCATAATTATTCTTTGGTACATTTCTCTAGCATTATTTAACCCAAAGGGAATCACTTTATACATATAATTACCTAATGTGGTCTTCAACATTGTCTTCTTTACATCAGTTGGATCCATCTTGATTTGATTAAAACCCTCGTAACCATCCATGAAGCTGTACATTTCATGCCCAGCAATTTCATCGATTAAGCTGTCAATGGAGGTACAAGGAGATCATCTTTCGAGAAAGCTCTTTTCAAATCCCTGAATCTGTGCATATTCGTATTTCATTATTGTCCCTTTTACCCACGGGGACGATGTTAGACAACTAAATAGGGTGTCGGATCAGTTAGATAAACTTTGTTGCCAACAACTATTGTACCTCTTCCTTGATCTTCAGATCTAGCTCTAGCTTGTAAGTCCTCGTAACTTACTTCACTGGTATGGATGAAGGCATAACGTTCAACTTGTGGCAACTTACTTCTTCATAAACCCTTCCATATCTATGTATTTCCACACAAACATATCCATGTATTCTCGAATCAACTCAATCAAAACTCCAATTTTATCCTCACTCTGATCTTTCGAAATAAATATGGGCCTTGGATCGTCTCTTTTTTCGACCAGATGAAGCTGCTCTAACTCTTGTACTTATGGTTTTGGGCGATCAGTCATGCACTCAGGTTCATCTTCCACTTCCTCCATAAATTCATGTATATTGGAATTATCAATGACCATACACTACCCTTGATTATCCATAAAAAATCACTCATACTTCAGGTTAGCCTCTTTGTTAGCCTCTTTAATAGCTTCTTTGACTGCCCGCTCACACCTTCAGTGGCGATATACCACCCTTATATATTCTAGCTTCACTTTCTTCCACTGACGGTTGGCCAATGCAATTGTATTTCATTTCCTCTCTCATAAAGCTTCCTCTAATCTACCACTTGAAAACATGCTCCAGTGCACTCTGCTGTTGGACCTCATATTCAATGGGATCAATCCTAGGCCTCATTCGATCTCTCAATTACTTAGATATAGTTTGAGGTTTAGGTATTGCATTGTTAGCTTCCTCAGTTCCTTACCTTCTACTTGCTATTTCATCGGCACTAATATTCACAAGCCCCCTTCTTTCTCTGATAAAAGGGACTCTGACACCCTCCATACGGCTTGTTAAAACTCACGCATCTTCCTCTAACTCTGTATAGAATGCTAAATTAACCAAACGGACCTCCTTGTGATAAAAATAATTTTTGGTTGCTCGTATGAAGATCTTCCCTTCAGGTTTGCCTGGGCACACTAGTGGTATGTCAAAAGGACCAAGCCATGATTATGCATCCACACCATTCCTATTAAAATATGGTAGGAAGTAGCACTCTCAATAATATAGAACTTGATATGTGAGGTATGATTTCCCATTACTTTCCCCAAATTCACATACCCAATCGATTTTAAAGACTGGTTATCATAACTAGACATCACCAAAAGCGTTGGTATTAACCTAGCCTCAGAGATGCTAGAAGCATAACAGGAGCTAATAGGCATGATATTTATGAAAGCTACCCCATCTATTAAAGCTTTTTTTAAAACTTACCTTAGACATAACTTGGTCTATTGAATCTTACCTCATTGACACTTACAGTCACGTACAGTGGTCTATTATGAGGGAACTTCACTGCTCTATCGACATTAGAGAAAGTTACCTCCAACATAAACTTCCTTAATAGTCTAGCCTAGCCATATCACCTTTTTATCTCAATGATGGGACTGCCTTCTTCCTAGAGTAATATCTATGATTGCCTGAGTGATCTCCATCCTTCTTTTTTAGGGCTTCCCCACCTAATCGAAAAACCATGCAAACTTAGGCGACTGCGATAGATCTTGGTATTGCAGTATTGGATCCGCCTCTTGGTTGTCAGCATTGTAAACTTCATCAACGTCCCCCCGCGCTTACCTCATCGTAAGCTATCACAACATTTTTTATTCCCCTTATACAATTTTCTAGAGTTTCTTCAAACTCTGACCGCTCTACCATTAAATATATTTCTTCACCTTCAGATTCCTCATCGTATACCATTATCAAGTTAGACCCATGCATAGGTAACGTATCATTGTTGATATTTCATTATTGTATATGAAAAGTCCCAACCTTCATATGCTTGTTAATCATCTTTCTCAAGGTGAAACAGGACACTGTTGGATGATCAATCTTCTAATGTATTTAACAATATTTGGGGTTTGAGCTCACTTCTAGACATGGATTTAGAGCTGGGGCATCCTTGAGCGCATAAACTCCTCGACAACATAACATTATAACAGCTAACAACCTCCTCGACAGTTAGAGCATTATGTGTAGTATGAATTTTTCCATATATGTAAACATACTCTCATTTTTACCGTACATATCGCATAGTTGTATTAATTTTTATTCTTACATGTTTATTGGGTGACATGCAATTACTTTTTATTCTTATATGTTTATTCTTACATGTTTATTGAAGTGGCCAAAACAAAATTTTCCACAACTACTTTTGACCTTTAATCACCGTGATTCTATTAATACTTCACAATAACACTATTATTATTCCAAATAAAATATAATGAAAAAGTAACAACATAATCGAAATCTTGGACATTTTTAAGAAGCAATTCAAACTTTGCACTGAAGCAATCAAATTATGTGGATGAAAGATACACCATTAGGCAGTACGCTCATTCCATGAACAATGTGTTGGGTACAAAGTCCACGTTAAATTGGCTTATTTTATTAACTCGCCATCTATTCTCATCCAGATCATCAATTTTCAAGCGCTTAATATTTCAAAATAACATTCAAAGCAACCTCAAACATGATGTAATATCCAACGGGAGTTTAAGAAATTTTCTCAAAAGAATCAAAATTATTTTCAAACTCCCCTAAAAATTAGGTGATATCAACTAAATTATGTAATTTCATTCAAATCCAATTCAATAATTTTAAATAAATTTAGATGAAATAACTATACATGATTTTTTTTTATTCAAATCCAATTCAAGAATTTCAAAGAAACCACAAATTCATGAGTTTGTTTACATTTAGCACCTCCGAAAGAGTAAAAGTCCTTATACATCTTATTTTTGCAGTCAGCATATTCCCCTACCCTATATTATGTTTCTGAAGTTCACTATTTTTATTTACATCCCAAGTACTAAAAAATAAAATAAAAGAGAGAGAGGAGGTATGGAAATGAACCAATATTTTTGCACTAAAGGTGCCATTGACTGCAGTAAAAAAAGAGATAGTTGGGAAATGAACCAAATCCTTGTGCACTGTGTTAGGAATCAAGACCATAAATGTTTTGTCTCACCATCCAAACTCATCAACATCATCATTTTCAAGACCTAATATTAGTTTCGAACTCCCATGAAAATTAGGCAGTATCATTAAAACACAATTCAAGAAATTTAAAAAAAATCATAAAACTATGGCCAATACCTAATATTAGTTTTCGTACACATGTATATTCTCTTTCTCTTAAATTTGATTTATGGTTGGGGGTTTTATGATTCTTGGCTCTGAATTTTTTAGTTCAAAATTATTTCAAAACCCACAAAATCCTGAAAGTTGAAATGCAAATTATGTCAAATGCTAGTTTCAGAAAAAAAATTATTTGTTAAATATTTTAAGAGCGTAGAGAAAGAACTTAATTCATTTTTAGAAGCCAACCATAAGCTTGCAATTCTAACAATGAGACTAATCCAAACAACATTTTACCCATAATGAGACTCATCCCAAGCTTCATACCAGATCTGAAAATACCCATATTGTGTGAGAGAGAGTCTTTGAGTGTGTATATGTCATTCCAAAAAGGAGCATTAAAAACAAAAAACTGCAAATTAAAAAAAACAAAAGTCTTACCATAGATAGAACTCAGCTTCGATTCCACTCGCCGGAGATGACCGGTGGCTAAAAAACCATCACTGGAGATCTAGAAAAACCTCATCACCAGAAATCTGGAAAAAAGATACAAATCGAAGGTACAAACCGGAGAGAGGCGCCTTGACATATGTGGAGATTTGGCCTATGTAAGGTCCGCCTGTGAGGCGCCTTGACATCGATTGCAATCGGTGGCTACAAATCTGGAAAACATCACCGAATATAAACAACACTAGTGGCTAAAAAACATCATCAGAGATCTGGAAAAACCTCATCACCAGAAATCTGAAAAAACGATACAAATCGGAGATACAAGCTGGAGAGAGGCGCCTTGACATATGTGGAGATCTGGACTATGTAAGGTCTTCCTGTGAGGCGCCTTGACATCAATTGCATCGATCGTTATTACCAGCGGGTTAAACGATAAAATACCAGCAATTTGCAGGATTGGACAATCATGAAATCGTCCGAATGTGAGTTAGCTTGTGAGTTCGATTAAGGGTAAGAATGGGTAAAAAATACCAGCGATTAAGGGGATGTGGATAGGTTTGGAGGTTTTGAACTGAGGAGAGGAAGAAGGGGGGATACCAACGACTGAAGATGGAGCGGAGGGTGAATGTTCCCATGTATGTGATGAGTAATCATGTAGAACCCACTATCTTCATCGAGCAGAAAAAATATTTTTTTAAGGAAAAGGTGATAGGTTTTTGTAAGAGATGTACGCTATGGTAGAGTGGGTGGGACAAAAGTTGGTTGCATTCTTAGCCATTAGATTGAAACTCTCAAGATTAAATCTGAACCACCAGTTGATAAAGACCAAATTCACCATATTTAATCTCAACCATTAGTTGGGGGAGACCAAAACCCCCTCCTCCTTTATATATATCAGGATGGTGTGTGGCGGGGAAGGTGTTTTAGTGTGTGAGAAGACAATTAATGGTTGAGATTTGATGCTGAGGGGGACAAATCGTTGAGTAAAAAAATAAGTGTCTGAGATCAAAGGTGGTGAGACAATGCAAATTTTTTCCCCCAAACAATACATTATAAACGTGAATGTATGAGGCATTTTGTGTCATCCATTTAATTTTGACCCTTTTTTTATTCCCACTAGAACAAAAGAACTATTTGACACTATTGTGAGGAAACAATATTTTATCTTTTGTAAATATCTTGGCTCACACATGAAACAAGAATGCTTTTTTCTTCACATTGAAAATGACAGGTCCGATCATTTACTTCGATTAAATTTTTTTAATAAAGTTTTGAATGTGACAAGACTATGTGCTTCCTGTAAAGTTCTGCATTACAAAAACCAACACACCGCTAAAACCTTAGCAATCTATTCTCTCTTTCTTTTTTGGGTTACAAAATGGAAATAAAAAACAACAATAAGGGAACTATAACATAAGACTATCCAGTCCGGCGCGATCAAGCATCACGAGGAGTCGCTCCGGGATATGCTCATACTCCAAATAGAGATCCTGTGAATCTTTTTTTAATTTTGGTCATACAGTCCACTTCGATGTTCCTTTCTCTCGGGATGTGTATGACCATGGCCATGAGGCACTTGACAAGCTCACTAAAATATTCAATGATATTAGCCAGGGGTGGTTTCCCTTATCCTCCGACTCCAAAAGTTGGACGACTTCAAGATAGTTAGACTTGAGACATACGCCCATCCACTATTCTTTGTAGGCAATATTTAGCCTATGAAAGACACCTTCCAGTTATGCTCTAAGGGGGCTTGCATTTTCTTGGATTCGTCTAGTGAAGCCAATAATCTAGCTACCCTCCTCATCCCGGCAACCAAAAGTTCCCAACCCATTATTTATGTCAAAGCTCCCATCAATCTAGATGATATAAGTCCCTAAAATACAAGCACTAACATTAGCGAGCATACTAGCACTATCTCCATCATGGCTTGTAATATTATTTTGGGCTTCAAAAATATTACACTTAATATAAAAATATAAGCTTAAAAACCGTGGAGGGGAAAGTGCTAACATTCTCAAAAATCAGTTTATTACGGGTTTTCCAAATACACCAACGGAAAGAGATGAAAGCCACATACCAATTAATATCCGCATTATGCCACAAATTTGAAAACACCCAAGAAGTAAAATTAGTGGACATACCTTGGCTGTGAGTGAGGGGAGGATTTAGATTTTTCCATACCAGGGTAAAAAAAATCAATCTTTGAAGAGGTGATTGAGATCTTCCTTACATGAGCATCTTGGACAAGTATTATCCATGGTGAGACCACATCTCTCTCCATGAGAATTAATGAGCAATTTACCATGAATAGTGGGCCAAACAAAGTTTTTCAATTTAGGCAGAATACCAAGTTTCCATAATTTTTTCCAACCATCCCGAGGGGGTGGAACCCTCCCTCAAGGAAATATTATTGTAACAAGATAGGATAGAAAACTTACCTATACTGCTAGGATTCCAAGGGGGTTTATCCACCCTAACCCCCTAGTGGGGAGCGATGTACTCATAATATCATCGACAATATTGTCAAGAATCCTTGTCCGATCCTATAAAGGTCCCAAGTTCCAATATCATTAAAGATGGTGTTAACATTCTCATCACTCATGGAACTTTGGACTCCCCTATCTGCAAGAGGTGCATCCCCACACCACTAGTGTTTCATGATGTTAATTTTATTCCCCTTTCCCACATTCCATTTGATATTTTTAATGAGGACCTCCTTACATTTAAAAATGCTACACCAAATGTGGGAGGTGTTGGATTTCTTACACCACAATCTAGGATTAGGATCAACTTTATATTTCTTTATGATGACATTGGCCCAGAAGGAGCCACTACTATTCATGATTTTCCACCCTAATTTGGCAATCGTAGCTTTGTTATTCTCATGGGCATTCCTAATACCTAACACACCCTGTCTTTAGTCTTATAGACTTGGTCGTAACTAACAAGGTGAATCTTTTTGTTTCTCTCGTCACTTCCCGACATACAATTTCTATTAAGATGATCAAGAGTTTCGCAAGTCTTCTTGGGGAAGATAGTGGTTTACATATGATATGTAGGGATCGTAGACGTAATAGATTGAACAAGGGTAGTTCTCCCCACAAAGGAAAACAACTTAGTCTTCCACCTAACAAGCTTCTTGTGGACTTTTTCAACTATATTTTTCAGGCAGGCGTTATTGAACCTCCCGTGCACAAGATTGGCCCCCAGATAGGTACCCAAATTCTCAGTGAGGCTCATCCCAAATGGCATCTAATTCTCAGTCAGGCTCTCTTTCATTTTTAGTCAAATCCCCCCTCTTCTACAGGTCTAAGCATATGCTCACAGAAAATAAAAGTCACCATAGCAACCACCATCTCTTGGTCCACAAGATCACTCTTGATACGCCACATTTCACCACCGTTTTTCGTTATTTTGTATGTCTTCTTCAATGATGTGTTCTCCACCCCCCCTTCAAAATTTAGGGCTTTGTTATATGGCTTTGATTATTTTTGGTACTCTACTTTGATTACGTCTCTGTCACTCTTTATTTTATAGCTTCAGTGTTTTACAACTTGATGTACAAAATGATGGATGTTGTACAACTTGATTAGGTATGTGAATCCTTTTTTTATTTGTTTGTTTGTCTTCTATTTATCTTACATAGTGACCATTTTGCTTTGAATTTATGGTGAGAACATTCTCACTGTTAGTCTTTATTGAGTAAAATAATTAGTTTGTGTTTTCAATTTTATTTATTTACTAGGTGTAAACCTGCACGATGCACTGGTTAGGCTGTTGTATGGCTATCCATGTTCTTAAATATCGACATGACAATTGAAACCTTAATTTCTAATTAAAATATGATGACCTTTATAAGGTCATTTTATATTACCTATAATATTGCAAACACCAATTTTTATGGCATCTAATTTTTTTGAAGTATTGCAAATTTAATTGGACAATATTAGATATAAAAAATATGTAAAACCTTAAGCTAGAAGAACTTTAAATGGTCATGTCTTTCCGTTTCATAACCAAACATTCCGAATAAATAACTAAATTTTCATGGTGGACAAATAAATGTAGTATCCTAAAAGAGAAGTTTTAAGAATATTGTACTAATTCATACAATAATAAAGCAACTAATTCATACAATAATAAAGAAACAAATTTGTACTAATTCATATATCCATATGTTGTTTTAAAACGGTTCAATTCTAGAAATTCATATCCTTTATTATCTCTTATATTACTCCTTTGATAGGGATTTGCACTTTGTAAGAATAATAAATAACAACTGAATAACCCATAGCAGATACATATGGATATATGTATCTACAAAACAAGATCATTAATAAAATTTAAACTCTTCAATGAAATAATAAATAAAACAGATATATAGCTTTTATTTAACAATTCAAAAAAGCTGAACCCATTACAGTGCATGTCTATAGTGTGAGTCCACAATTGAGATCTTCGACTGCTATGCTAATTGACAGCGAAACTATAACATTGCTTGATTTCATATATAGCACTACCTTGATCAGATATATGTTCTCAAATTTTAAAAAAGGATGAGAAAATGCTATAATCACATACACACACACACGCATGTTTGGTAGTGTGAAAGCTCATGCATATGATATAATTTATAAACTATCTTCAATATGATGAGGGTTTTAGAACTTTGTAAAATTATCCACCTAAACATGCTAATCCAAATTTTGAAAAAAGAATTTTCTAAAATGCTTAAAAAATGATCACTACATTAGTTACATTCAAACAAATTATCAACACATAAGAAGTGGTTAATGGTATTCAATCTATTTCAACCATCAATCCCTAAACATTCACCCTCACGTCTATAATAAACTATATGAAAATACCTTTTAAACTATTGTCCATTTTTATACACAATAAAAATGCTTATAATAATGCTCAAAATTAAACCTTTATAATATCCAATTTTCATGTCTAAATAATTGAAAAACATTACACAAACACATTTCAAATAAGGAAAATTATATGAAAGCAGCTCCTCCTTCCAGCAGATTCTCTATACACACCACATCCACTATACTTGGGTAGGTAGTCTCACCCTTGAGCAAAGCCCCATTAAATTTTGATCGCAGATCTGGTACAAAGTCCATTGTCCTTACTATCTCCTCCTTTTGAGCTTGAGTGACTGATATACCCGTTTATATCCTTGGCCTGGCTGACGACTATCTCCAAAACGGACGACCCTACGAGGGGCCGACCCTTCACTAGGCTCCAGCCGGCCTCCACCAGGCCCAGACGACCCTATGAGGGGCCGACCCTTCACCAGGCTCCAGATGACCCTACGAGGGGCCGACCCTTCACCAGGCTCCGGCCGACCCTACGAGGGGCCGACCTCCTAGGCTCCGGACGACACTACGAGGGTACGACAGTACGAGGCCAGAATTAAGCCAGACTCACTGCCGGAAGGAACTTTGCCCTCGGCCTCGTCTCATAGGCCGAGGGTGACATCATGACAGCGCGTGGTTTGGGAGACGCGTGGAACAGTGCGCGTGAGGCTCATATGACACGTGGAAGACCGTTATAACCAAATCACACCCTCACGTGAGGGAATATTATGTCATCATTGGGCATCTACAGGTGTCAACAGGGGATTGGCTAGATCATCATTCACATGCACCATGCATACTTAGGGGCTACACTACACCCCCCAAGACCTATATATACTTGTCACCTACAACCCTACAGGGGATCGATTCATTGCAACCCTAGCTAAAACTCTGCTTGTACACACAGGAGAGAGAGAGAGAGAGAGCTGATGTGCATTGTATCCAAGGCCATTAGTGCCCATACTTAGTGGATCACACACTCACAGTGGATGTAGGCCGAATTGGCTGAACCACTATACATCATTGTCTTATTTCCTCTTATACTCATCCCCTTCTGCATACTTATACACTTATACATCTCTATGGCTGCCATAGCTACTACTGTTTGAGCTCATTATCACTTATCCGGTGGTGCTAAATCTTAGCATCATCAGTTTGGCGCCGTCTGTGGGAACGAGAAGACATCTCTTCCTTTGCATAGCTTGACCTCACTGGGCACTCTGGTGGTGAACCAACCCTCCCCTGAGAGGAGGTGTTTCACCATTGAAAGAGACCCACCAAGGTTCCCAAGCTCACCAGTCCTTTCTTCAGTTCAGCTGTTCTAGCTCAAGCACATGGCAACTGAGATGCCACCACCACCACTTCCCCCGCCGGATGAGGGGGGAAGACCCAGTTCCAGTCAGCCGCCGCCTCAGTCTGAGATGGTTGATGTGGCGGCAGCCCTAAAATCTCTGGCAGCAAGCCAACGGATGATGCAGGAGCAGTTCACAGCTCTAAGCCAGAACATACTGAGACCACCAGGGGTCTCACCTAAGATGATTACTCCGGCAGCAACCCCAAGACAACATGAGGCCAGGGGACCACCCCAGGCACCACGCAAAGACCTGCCACCCCCTCAGCGGCGTAGGGATGTTGCTGACCCCAGGTGTTTACGCCTGGGGAGGCAAGGAAACCCTTGCCCTGAAGACAGGTATGACGATCTGGAGGGAGAGGAGGCCCCAATAGAATCCTGGGAACCATATGAGGTATCCAACAACACTGTGCGACCTCTCCAGGATAGCAGAGGAAAGTGCGTGAGACCAAACCTTGATGATCGCCCGAGAGGCTCTGCTTTTGATCGCCTGAGCAAGGGGTCGGCCTTTGAGAGGCTAGGCCCAGTAAATGACCTGCGGGATAAGTTGTCCAGGTCAAGAAGTGCGGCGAGGTCCAGGAAGGAGGCAGCAGATGGCCGACCCCAGGGACGGGATGACGGCCAAAGGGAAGTAAACAGCCGACACAGGCCTGCTGCAGCGGAACCCTCCGCTCACCTTCAAGAGGCGGTAGGGGATAACATCGGCCGCGCCGACCCTGTGAGGCCCTGGAATGACTCAATCCAGCGGCTAGAGGATAATATCGGTGATATATTGAAGAGCCGGGACCCCCTTCAGAAAGGATACACCGTAGGCTCACCCTTTGTGGCGAAGATAGTCGACTTCCCTACGCCAGCAAGGTTCAAGCCACCTGTGGTCACCCCAAGATACGATGGGAGCACCAACCTTGTCCACCATGTTGAGATGTATCAATCAGCAGCAGACATATACTCTATCTCAGATGAGATAAGGTGTCGTTCCTTCTCCGGAACCCTGACGGGGGCTGCACACGTTTGGTACACGTCTCTTCCAAAAAATTCCATTGAAAACTTTAAGCAGTTGGCAGACCGGTTCATCCACAACTTTTGCTTTGGGGTGAGGCCACAGAAGAAGACCACCCACCTGCTCTATGTTAAGCAGGGGAAGAATGAGAGTCTGAGGGACTACATAGCTAGATTTAATAAAGAGAAGCTGGAGGTGGAAGACTACGAGGAAAGCATAGCTATGACAGCCCTGATTGGAGGACTCCAAAAGGGGAAGCTGTTATGGAAGCTTGCTGAAGACCCTCCGAGGACGATGGACGAATTGCTATCGACAGCAGGAAAGGTGATGAACGCCGAAGAGGCGATGGCCGCAAAATGCGAAGAAGAAAAGGGAGGAGCTAATGGGGGTAAGTACCCCAAGAAGAACAAAGAGGGGAAGAAGAGGTCCACGGACGACAAGTTCGCTGGTTATACCCCTCTGACGGTCAGCTGTGAACAGATTCTCAATGAGATAAAGAGTGACCGATCCCTGAAGTGGCCTGAGAAGCTTAGGGCAGCTCCTGGCAAGAGAAATAAGAACCTGTGGTGTGAATTTCATCAAGACCACGGCCACGTGACAGACAAATGCTTCGCTCTGAAAGATGAGATTGAGAAGATGCTGAAAGAAGGGAAGCTCAAAAAGTACATCGATAGAGGCGCCTTCAAGAGAGGCCGAGGGGACGACCCCAGAAAGAAGCGAGTCGATGCATGTAGAGAAGGTCCCCAGAAAAGAGGGGACGACCCTTATGATGACGAGGACGACCCTGACCTCCCGCCGAGAGACGATCAGGGCCCCGTTAAAAGGCTTAATATGATCTCACTTGGAGTGGGAATGATCTCTGGGGGTCTAGCAGGGGGAGGGTCGGAGGTCGCCGACAGGAAGGCTCATGTCGCTGAAGCTAAGGCAGTGACGAAGACGGTGCACTCAACCTCCCTAGAGGTCAAGTCAGAAAAAAGGAAGAAGGTTGATATGGACACTTTGATAGTGGGATTTTCAAGAATGGACTTCAAAGGCCTCTTGGCCCCGCATGATGACCCTCTCGTCATCACTACCAGGGTACACGAGTGCGAAGTGCCGAGGATCCTGGTAGACGGGGGCTCATCCGCAGATGTGATGTTTTGGCCATGCTTCAAGGCCTTGGGCCTCAGTCGTGCCAGACTTGTCCCATACCATCATCCATTGATTGGGTTCAGTGGGGAGAAGGTTCACCCCCTGGGGATATATGAGGCTGATGTCAAGATGGGGGACGAATGGCCGAGATGGCTCACCAAGAAGGTCAGTTTCTTTGTGCTGGATGAGCATGTGTTTTCGGCATACAACATCATACTGGGACGTGTGGCCCTTAAGGGGTTTGAAGCTGTGTCGTCCACAGTCCACCAAATGATTAAGTTCCCTACCCCTTACGGGGTGGGAGAAGTTCAGGGAGACCAGACGACAGCGAGAGAGTGCTACTACAACTCCGCTGAAGCAAAGGAGGCACACAAGAGGGCTACAACCACTTACAACATTGATACCTTAGACCCCAGGGACGAGACAAAGCTCAAAAAAGGAGAGGCCGCTGAGGAGGTAGAACCCATCATCCTCGATGAGGATGACCCGGGAAAAACCGTCCAAGTTGGCAAGTCTCTGAAGCCCAATATCAAGGAAGACCTCATCAAACTGTTGAGGAGAAGACGAAGCGTCTTCGCGTGGAGTCATGTAGATATGCCGGGGATCGAACCTGAAATCATGTGCCACAAGCTCAATGTGGTAGAGGGAGTGAAGCCGGTAAAGCAGAAGAGGAGGATTTACTCTAGAGAGAAGTACGAGGTCATCAGGGATGAGGTCAAAAAGTTAGAAGACGCTGAATTTATCAGAGAGGTCATTTACCCTGAATGGTTGTCCAATGCAGTCATTGTCCCAAAGGCCAACGGGAAGTGGCGAATGTGTGTGGACTTCACAGATCTCAACAAACACTGCCCCAAAGACAGCTTCCCTCTCCCCCGCATTGACCAGATGGTAGACGCTACTGCAGGCCACGAGCTCATGAGTTTTATGGATGCCTACTCAGGGTACAACTAGATCTTCATGAACCCTGAAGACTCGGAGAGGACTGCCTTCATCACTGACAAGGGGACATACTACTATAGGGTCATGCCCTTTGGTCTAAAAAATGCGGGGGCAACGTACCAGCGCCTCGTAAACAAAATGTTCGAAGACCAAATCGGGAAGTCTATGGAGGTCTACGTGGATGACATGCTGACCAAGATTTTGAAGGCAGAGGATCATGTGGCATACCTGGAGAGGACCTTTAACACGATGGACAAGTACCAGATGAAGCTTAATCCGGCCAAGTGTGTCTTTGGGGTCGGAGCAGGGAAGTTCTTGGGGTTCATTGTCAATCAAAGAGGCATTGAGGCCAACCCTGAAAAGATAAAGGCCCTAATTGAGATGAAGACCCCCAAGTCCATTAAAGATGTTCAGAGGCTCACAGGGAGAGTGGCTGCCCTGAACAGATTTGTGTCAAGGGCCACAGACAGGTGTCTGCCATTCTTCAAGATCCTCAGGAAGGCCTTTGAATGGAGTAAAGAGTGTGATGAGGCTTTTAAAAATCTAAAATCATACCTAGGGTCTCCCTTGCTACTATCACGACCCGTGCAGGGTGAACGACTTTACGTGTACCTCGCCGTCTCAGAGTCTGCCATCAGCGCAACCATTGTGAGAGACGAGGACGGTATACAGAAGCCTGTGTATTTTAACAGAAAGGCACTCCAGGGGGCAGAGCAAAGATACCCGAGGATGGAGAAGTTGGCCTACGCCTTGATTCATGCCTCAAGGAAGATGAAACCGTACTTCCAGTCCCATACTATGGTCATCCTTACTGACTCTCCTCTTAGGCAGGTCCTACACAAGCCTGAAAAATCAGGAAGGCTAATGACCTGGGCTATGGAACTGGGGGAGTTTGATATTGTGTACCACCCCAAGACAGCCATTAAGGGACAGGCGCTAGCAGATTTCGTGGCTGAGTTTACTTGGGAGAGCGATGAGGCCGAGGGTGGGACCCACGGGGAGACAGATATACAACAAGACAGGATCACCGACACACCCACGGACAGGGGTGAGACAAGCACTGCTAGGAGGAAAGCGACTGAAAACGAAGAGGGAAAATACATCTTTAGAGAGGGGTCCCTCTCTGAGGGAAAGACTCCGTGGAGCCTCTTCGTTGACGGGTCCTCCTGTGACAGTGGAAGTGGGGCTGGACTGATACTGTCAGCACCCGATGGCACAGACGTCGAATACGCCCTGAGGTTCAACTTCAAAGCCTCCAACAACGAGGTTGAATATGAGGCCTTAGTAGCAGGCCTCTCCTTGGCCAAGTCTCTTAGTGTCGGCCAGATTCTGGTCCATAGTGATTCAAGGCTAGTGGTGAATCAGATACTAGGGGCCTACGAGGCTAAGGACGAGAGAATGGCTAGATACCTCGAGAAGGTGAGGTCACTACTGAAAGGCTTCAGAGAAGTAAAATTAAAGAGGATACCCAGGCTAGACAACGGCCGTGCTGATGCCCTTGCGAGATTGGCCTCGGCGACTAGGACAGACATCAGGAGGACGGTCCTAGTGGAAATTTTGCTTCAGCCAACTATTGAGGATGCTGAGGGAACACTCAGTAATTGCCTGAATGTTTCTCAAGAAGCTTCGTGGATGGACCCCCTGATCAGATACATTAAAGAGGGTGAGATGCCAGAAGCAAGGCAGGAGAGGAAGAAGCTGAGGTACAGGGCTGCAAAATTCACTGTCATCGAAGACACCTTGTACAAAAAAGGGTTTTTTCTCCCCTTACTTAGGTGTGTGCATCCCTCAGAAGTCCCTTCCATTTTTCAAGATGTGCACGAAGGATCGTGCTCAAGCCATATCGGGGGCAGATCCTTGGCGAAGAGGGTGATCACCCAAGGCTACTGGTGGACGACCTTGGGTAAAGACGCCGTAGCATACGTAAAAAAGTGTGATAAATGCCAAAGATTTTCTACCATCCCTCATCAACCCCATCAGCCTCTTACCTCCATCACGTCTCTGTGGCCGTTCGCAGTGTGGGGGATTGACCTGGTAGGGCCCTTACCAAGAGCAGTCAATAACTATCGGTTCCTCATTGTAGCGATTGACTACTTCTCAAAGTGGGTAGAGGCCGAAGCGATGGTCACAATTACAGAGCAGAAGACCTTCCAGTTCATCTAGAAAAATGTGATATGCAGATATGGCCTGCCCAACACCCTCATTTCAGATAACGGGATGCAATTCAAGAATGCCTCTCTGCAGAAGTACTGTGAGAGGGTAAATATCAAACAATTTTTCTCCACCCCACCGACCTCAGGCCAATGGGCAAACCGAAGTAACAAACAGGAAAATCCTAGATGGAATCAAGAAGAGGCTTGAGGAGGCAAAAGGAAGATGGGTCGAGGAATTATATGTCGTACTGTGGGCATACAGGACGACAGTGAGGACTTCTACCGGGGAGACCCCATTCATGCTGGCTTATGGATCAGAAGCCGTCATCCCCACCGAAGTCGAGTTTCCTACTCATAGGGTCCAAATGTACGACCCCCAGGGAAACGCGAAAGAAAGGAGACTTGACTTGGACCTGATTGAGGAAAGGAGGGAGGACGCTAAGATAAGGCAGGCTTCCTACCAGCAGAGGACCACGAGGTTTTACAATCAGAGGGTGAAGCAGTGGCCTATCGCAATAGGAGACTTGGTCCTCAAGAAGGCTTGGAAAAAGCCCAATAAACTCCATCCTAATTGGCACGACCCCTATAGGGTCACCGATGAAGTTGTCCCTGGGACCTATAGACTAGAAAACCTAGAAGGGGAACCTTTTTCCAACCCATGGAACGCAGATCATTTGAAAAAATACTACCAGTAGTGTTGTAAGGGATTGATGGACCATAGTTGTAATAGGAGTTGCTCCAACAGGACACTTTGGAAAATTAATGAAAAATATGATTGGCCTCACCCTACAGTTATCAGTTCCAGTATGCATGGAAACATCTACAGAAAACCATTAATTTGGTTACTTGAACCCTCGGCTATAATGAGGACCAGTGGAGGGGACGACCCCACCACTGTTCCCAAAAAAGACGAGGGTAGACTTTATTTAAAAATAATTAATTTGGTTAGTTGAACCCTCGGCTATAATGAGGACCAGTGGAGGGGACGACCCCACCACTGTTCCCAAAAAAGGACGAGGGTAGACTTTATTTAAAAATCATTAATTTGGTTACTTGAACCCTCGGCTATAATGAGGCCACATGAGGGGACGACCCCACATTGGTCCTCAAACAAGACGAGGGTAGATTAATTGGGTAAGTTGAACCCTCGGCTATAATGAGGACCAGTGGAGGGGACAACCCCACCACTGTTCTAAAAAAAGACGAGGGTAAACTTCATTAAAACCATTAAGTTTGTAAGTTGAACCCTCGGCTATAATGAGGACCAGTGGAGGGGACGACCCCACCACTGTTCCCAAAAAAGACGAGGGTAGACTTTATTTAAAAATCATTAATTTGGTTAGTTGAACCCTCGGCTATAATGAGGACCAGTGGAGGGGACGACCCCACCACTGTTCCCAAAAAAGACGAGGGTAGACTTTATTTAAAAATCATTAATTTGGTTACTTGAACCCTCGGCTATAATGAGGCCACATGAGGGGACGACCCCACATTGGTCCTCAAACAAGACGAGGGTAGATTAATTGGGTAAGTTGAACCCTCGGCTATAATGAGGACCAGTGGAGGGGACAACCCCACCACTGTTCTAAAAAAAGACGAGGGTAAACTTCATTAAAACCATTAAGTTGGTAAGTGGAACCCTCGGCTATAATGAGGACCAGTGGAGGGGACGACCCCACCACTGTTCCCAAAAAAGACGAGGGTAGACTTTATTTAAAAATCATTAATTTGGTTAGTTGAACCCTCGGCTATAATGAGGACCAGTGGAGGGGACGACCCCACCACTGTTCTAAAAAAAGACGAGGGTAAACTTCATTAAAACCATTAAGTTGGTAAGTTGAACCCTCGGCTATAATGAGGACCAGTGGAGGGGACGACCCCACCACTGTTCTCAAAAAAGACGAGGGTAGACTTTATTTAAAAATCATTTTGGTTATTATGACCCTCGACTATGATGAGACCATATGAGGGGACGACCCCACATTGGTCCTCAAAAAAGACGAGGGAGGGGTTAGTAGCATCAACAAAGAACAAATCAACAAAGAGCAAACCATAAAAGAATTAAATATGGAAGACAGCAATTATGGAAAGGAAGAGACGATGGTATTAATAAAACATAAAATATCAAGTGTTTTACAAGGCCATTGAACAAAAATACACTAGAAGGGTATGGGCTACAGGCAGCCACCCTATGGGATGACATCAGAGGGCAGGGCCTCAACATCTATGGGAGTCGTCTCCTCAGTTACCAGCACTGGATGATCTTCAGATGTACTGACCCCCTCGATCTGGACTTGGGATTCCACCTGGTTGAGTGCCTCGGCAATTAGGGGGTCGTCCAGTTGAACACCCTCCAGTGAAGGACGAACAGAGGAGACGACATCGCCGAATTTGAGGACGACCCATCGGCAAGCCGTACTGATCCCCCTCTCCAGATACTCAAGGCCGAAGCACTGAAATTCATCTGAAGTCTTGAAGGCCTCAACAGCATCAGCCCCGGCTTTCCTGACAGCCTCTTCAAGATCAATTTTGTGCTGGGTCTCCAGGTTGATCAGGGCCGAGTCCCTCTCCTTAATGAGCAAGTCCTTAGCCTGCAGATCGGCATCATGCTGCCTCGTCAGCTCATCAAGGACTCTAGCATGCTCAGTCCTCGTACTCTCCAGTTCGGCCCTCGCAGTATCCAGCTCTGTCCGAAGGTCGACCTCATGTTGAATGGCCCTCTCAGCTTCATGAAACTTTTGTTGGTTCTCAGCCATCCACTTGGTGGCTGAGGTGAAGGCACAAACGGACTGCACAAAAAATAAACAAAAAATAGATGTCAAGAAGGATCGAGGGAACAGTTAGTGAAAGAATGAAATTAAAGAAGAAGGTCAAGACCAATACCTGAGCAAGGGAGTGCAGACCGTAGTCGTACACCTTAGCAGGAGGCATCTTTGCCAAGAACTCGAAGTTAGAGGCCGACGGTGCAGAGAACATCGAGGCTTGGTTGCCCTTAAGTTCGTGATCAGTGACGAGGGGTCGGCCCTCAAGTGTGCTAGGTTCTGAGACCAGAAGGCCCCCATGCTGGACGAAGAGGTCGTCCGCTCAGAGGCTTCGAACCTAGCCCTTGTCTGAGGATTGGGCCGAAGCTCAACAGGCACCTCAGACGCCTTCCTTTTGTGGCTGTCAGCGGTCGGCTCCACCACTGTCGGCCCAGCGACCTTTGTCTTCCTCGGAGCCTGCTGGGGCTCCTTCCCCTTCTTCTTGGCCAATCCAGATAGCAAGCTGGGAGCCGTCATTTCCCAAAGGTAGTCTGGTGTACCTGTAGGACGATCTGATAAGAGGACGAGATGTTAGAAAAATGTAGATCTAAAGAGGAAACACTTGGAAAAAAAGCAAAGAATGGAAAATGTTCAGTATAACTCACATAGTTCAGTCAGGGGGCTGACCCTCAGACCAGCTTCTTTAAGGAACCGAGGGGTCATCAAGTCTTCGAATTTTGCAAGCTCACCCTCTCTCCCTCGTCCTCTCAGATAATCTACAATGTCCTTCTCCTCCAGACTAAGTCCAGGGTCTGACCTGGCCTTCATGGAGGGGTTGGCCCATTTTCTGGGGACCCTCGGAACATCAGCGGTAGGCTCCCATTCCCCAGAAATGAAGAAAAACCTCTTTTTCCAATCGTGGTTGGAAGTTTGTGCTACGTGAAGGAGTTTCTTCTCAGACCTCCTTGCCCCCAGATGATAGTATCCGGGCTGTTTGGACGAAGAGGTAATGTTGTAGCAGCCCAAAAATAGGGCAGCCGAGGGCTCGTCGGTGAAAGAATTCTTCCACAAAGAGATATAGCCCAAGATCGTCCTCCAAGAGTTGGGGGGTAGTTGAGAGGGGGAAACGCCGAGGGCAAACAGGATATCGGCTATGGCAGGGTGCAGAGGGAGCCTGACCCCAACCTTGAACATCTGTTCATAGACTGCAACCTCCCCCTCCTCACAATCAAAAACCCTCTCAGTATCTGAGGGGACCCTCATAGTTACCCCAGAGGGCACTCCGTAAATATGCCTCCATATCAGAAGGTCTCTATCCCTAACTGAGGAGATAAAAGACGAGGCATGGGAGGTATTAACCTCGTCATCCGTATCGTCGTCCTCGTCCTTATCCCCTTCCCCCTCATCACCTGCAGGAGGACCCTGAGGAAAAGCCACTTGGAAGGCATTGGGGGATAGGGTTGTCACAGGGACAGCCTCAGAGTGGATCGTACCCTTGGCCTCTCGGGGAGGGCTAAGGTCAGACGTGTCCCTTCTACCAGACGTTCCAACACCAGTTGGCGAGGAGGCTCTCTCGTCCATATCACTTGGTTTGGGAGTATCGTCCGGACGAGGCGACGACCCACAAGACTCAGACGGTTCAGATGGTCTTATGGGGGCAAGAGGAATGGGAAAGATGGGTCGTACCCAATTAGGGTCGTCCCCTCGTCTCCTCTCTTCCTCTTCCTCTATCCGTCTGATCTCGGCAAAGAGTCCCTCTCTCAAGGACGGGAATTCAGACACTAAGCTGTAAAGCCTCCTAAGCATTAAAGAGAAGACTCTACACTTGGAGAAATCACACCAACTTAGCTATAAACAAAGGGGAAATTGACCAGGTTTAACTTTTGGATTAAACAAAAGAACTCTAAAGTTTTTCGTCAAGAATGTTCAAGAACCTTTAACCGGAGAAGACACCGGAAAAATCTATGGGGAACTCGAAGAAAATGCAACCCTATGGCCCTAAAAAACAAACAGAATTGAAGACAAAGGAAAGCTCTTAATGAAGGAGAATACCTGATAATGAGGGTGAGTAACGCTGCTGAAACCTGATGAAACGAAGGCTGCAAGTGGAAAAGCTTACTGGTTCTAGAGAGAGAATAGACTTGGGCGTGAAGAAGAAGAAGCTGAAGAGAGAGAGTTTAAAAAAAACTCTTAAATACCCTGGCAATAAATGGGCACATTTGCCAAGAAGGGTATAATTAGGGCACAAAGCCCCATGCAAGTGTGCAGTCGCCGTGCCTTGGAAACTTGAATAGCAATGAGTACCTGCCCATGTGTCACTCACCTAACTGATCATACACGCATCTCAATTTCAACAATATCCCTCAGCCATCTCAATAGCACCTATGGCTAAGGGATGGGGGGTGATTGATATACCCGTTTATATCCTTGGCCTGGCTGACGACTATCTCCAAAACGGATGACCCTACGAGGGGCCGACCCTTCACTAGGCTTCAGCCAGCCTCCACCAGGCCCAGACGACCCTACGAGGGGCCGACCCTTCACCAGGCTCCAGATGACCCTACGAGGGGCCGACCCTTCACCAGGCTCTGGCTAACCCTACGAGGGGCTGACCTCTTAGGCTCCGGACGACACTACGAGAATACGACAGTACGAGGCCAGAATTAAGCCAGACTCACTGCCAGAAGGAACTTTGCCCTCGGCCTCATCTTATAGGCCGAGGGTGACATCATGACAGCGCGTTGTTTGGGAGACGCGTGGAACAGTGCGCGTGAGGCTCATATAACACGTGGAAGACCGTTATAACCAAATCACACCCTCACGTGAGGGAATATTATGTCATCATTGGGCATCTACGGGTGTCAACAGGGGATTGGCTAGATCATCATTCACATGCACCATGCATAGTTGGGGGGTACACTACACACCCCAAGACCTATATATACTTGTCACCTACAACCCTACAGGGGATCGATTCATTGCAACCCTAGCTAAAACTCTGCTTGTACACACAGGAGAGAGAGAGAGAGAGAGAGAGAGAGATGATGTGCATTGTATCCAAGGCCATTAGTGCCCATACTTAGTGGATCACACACTCACAGTGGATGTAGGCCGAATTGGCTGAACCACTATACATCATTGTCTTATTTCCTCTTATACTCATCCCCTTCTACATACTTATACACTTATACATCTCTATGGCTGCCATAGCTACTACTGTTTGAGCTCATTATCACTTATCCGGTGGTGCTAAATCTTAGCATCATCAGTGACCCACATAATTAAATAGGGAGAAAATTTAATAAGCTTGAGTGATCCACTTTATCATCATTTTAATCAACATGATTTGTTCATATTATTAGTGGTGTGGAAGCGAACGTTTGTTGAAGAGAGAGGGGGAGGGTTCTTACGTTTTTGGAAAGGTGCAATATATAGTGATAAAGGAGATGGAAATACATACACTCGATGGTTTATTGGGGGGATTCACCAGGGGAGAGAGAAAGGATAAAAGGGACATTAATTTGGTACTTAAAGAGTCTTATGGTTTATATACAGAATGGGAAAAGGAATGGCTGATGTGAGAAAAGAGATGAAAAGAGGAGAATGCCTTATTCCATAGCCATAGATAAGCAAGAATTGATTACAATATCTTTCGTTCGGATTATAATTTAACCTAAAAAAATATATTCAAGATACGACATATTATATATTGTCTTCACATGGATTCTAGTCATTATTTTATTTTAACTCTATATAATTTACAATGAAGATACCATAGAAATGTGTTGAAAGAAAAGTAAAGGTAGTGCTTCCTCACACCAACTCATGTCTTTGTTTAGCTCCCACCTTAACAAAAGATAGTCACCTCAACCATTTGAAATAACTGAAGAATGGTAGTGAGGGGTACTTTCATGGAACCTAACTTGAAATATATGAACAACAATTTAAACCCTAATTTCACATAAATTAAATAAACATATTACACCAAGTTATGGCTAGAGCTACTATTTTATATATGTATACAGAAGATGGAGAAGAAACCTAACTTGTAAACAGGGGTTATACAGAGTAGTATCTAGACTCATAAATTTTTTTGAAAATTTCTAACTAAAATATTCAACAACCAAATTAAAAAATAAAACCCTTTACAAATTTTAAAGAGACAGAAAATTTGAAGATTTAACCCCAAATGCATGAATAAATAAAATACCTCAACTTTACACCTATAAAGTAGCCTTTGTTTCTTTGCAAAGCTTTTACCATCCTTAAAACTCAATGTCAAATTTGTTAAGACAAACCGTATATACAAACGATTTTGGTGAAAAATAATAATAACAATTTGGAACCTTTGATTATCGGCATGCCATGAACTTGTAATTGATAATTAAATTTGTTAAGATTTCAAAATCTATATGACCCAGTCTATTATGCCATAAATCAACATCATTTAGCCTAGTCACCTGATATTTAAGGGTCTCAGAACTATAAACAAAAATTTAATAATTTTCCTGGGTTCTAGTATGCATTAGGATACAATGTCTATATCTATCAAAGATTATACAATCCATTTTTGAAAACATTACTATAGGGTCTGCATCACAAAACTAACTTATGCTTAAAAGGTTGAGTTTCATCTCTATAACCAATATGTGTAGGAAGTCTATCCTCTTTAATTGTTCCTTTACCAAAAATTTGGAATGATTCACCATCTCAAAATATAACATTACCACCTAGATAATATGTTATGTTTGTTAATTGGGAAATGTCCCCAGTCATGTGTTAGGAATAACCCAACATAATTACCAACAAGTGCATTGCTTTCGGCTTTTAAATAAGTCATAATAATTTTTCACCTCAACTATGGTCTTAATGTATTTCGTCTAAACCATATTTCCTGGACTTTAAAAACAATTTTGTTCCATTTTGGTTATCGGTGGGTCTAAGCTTCCTATATGGCGGTTTTCTTTTCATTCTTAACTTTCCAAAAAAAAATTATTGTGGGTTTGTTTGGTAAAGTAATAGTTATTTTTTTTAACATGAAAATTGTTAAAATTGGTGTAAATGGAGTGTAGATACAATTTTGAAAATATTTATCTTTAATGTGATAAAAACATCACAATACGTGTATTATTTGATTAAAGTTAGCTTTAATTTTTATCTAACTTTAAAAAAAGGTTTAATACTTAAAACCGTTGGAGTTTTGATTCCAAACATGTAGGACTTATTTTCATTCTCTCTAATGGGAGGACACCTATATCGATAAGTTGGTTTATGTTCATAATAAGGAGTTTCAACATTCCCTATCACCTCTTCGACTAGTTTGTCTAAAGCATGTTTCTATAAGTTTTTACTTTTCTCAAGTGTTGGAGTTACCATATTAGACCCGTATAGAAAAACACATCTAGATCAAACAATCTCTACATATAGAATAAGTGTAGACACCACGTTCTAGGACCCCCTAAGTCTTTCCTTAGACCCCTAGCACACCATCTTTCCATCGTAAACCTAAGTCGCACTCCGAGTACCAATTTAGAGGCCATCAAGCCCCCCGGGTCCTATTTTACTCCGGTTAACTCTTTCATCAGAGCGAAAGATCTTTAAATCTTTGAAGGTCACTCCAACCATGTTCTAACGGTCTGCCCTGTGTGCAAAACAACATAACTGTTCGAACGAACAATTAGTTTTCCCTTGAAAATTGATTCGGAGGCCACTGAGGGCTCTCGAACTCCGTTTGACCAAAGTCAAATCTTCAGTACGAACGAGACAGAATGAATCTTCGAAGGGCACTAAATACCCTTTCTAACGATCCGATTCGTGCCCGATTCTAACTTACGATACGGACGAACGATCTGTTTTACTCCGAACCAAGTGAAACTCTTTAGAATTTTGAAGTAAATCTCCTAAGATTTCCAACGGTTTACCCCGTGCGGGATTCTGACTTACCATACGGAGGAACGATCCATTTGCGTCTGGCGATCTCCCGTGCAAAGGACCAGCGTGCGCTTTCGAGACACTTTTGACCTAAAGTCAACTCCCGAACCTGAGAGCGGTCCTAAGGGCTCTCGAAGGTCTCTGAAATACCTTTCTAACAGTATGCCCCATACGTGATTCAAATCAACGGTTTGTGCGCTACGATCATTTTTCCAAAAAAGTCCGCACGAGACTGTCAATTGGCAGGTCCTAAATCCTTGCTATCGGCACAGTGTCAAGTGTGACCAGGCGATAGGCACCCCCTGGGGTAGGTCGATCGGCACCCACCTTTTTCCCTATAAATAAGGGACATGACCTCATTCCCAACACACAATAAAACCCATCAGCATCAGTGATATCCATAACATTCTATCGAAATCAGCGAAGTTCCCGATGAGAAATACCAAGCCTAAATACCCATCCTTTTGACACCCAATTTGGAAAATATGCTTCTCTCTCATCAACATCCATCAATATTCAAAGGCCTTCATCCAAGATCCAAGCTCAAACTCCAAAGAAGGTCCAATTCCTTCTCCTCCTCTTTTAAATCTCTTTGTTTTTCTATAAATTACTTTACATTCATAATCTAGTTTCATTTTAGTTCATACACATTAACATCTACTCTTTTATCAGTATATTGCACATACTTTATTTTTCATAAAAGCCCTAAAAACAAATAAAAGAGGGTTACACCCATAAATTCCAAAACGGATTTATCCACCACACCTTTTCAAAACCAAAAATACATTTTCTATACGCACAAACCTAATAAAATTCTGTTCGAATCTATGGGATAAACCCCATCCCTATTATGCATTCCAAGTACGTGGCCTTCGATGCCTGTATAGTCTACGTAGGCGCCTCGAATTAAAATTCGAGACTCGAGTCCATCTTTTCAATTTTCCAACTTATCTTATTTTCTGAATTTCTCAAAATCCCTCATTATTATCACACACACGCGCGCGCGCGCACACACACACATATATATAATATGCTTATTCACTTCTCATCTCACATATATTATCGTTTCCCAATAACGATCAATATCTCGATGAACGCTCATATTGTATCTTCTACATTTATTACTATTTTGGGAATATTCCTGTGGATGACCTCACCCTATCTTTTACATGGTATGGGTCGAACGATTCCAATCTCCATTATATAAGCACATGCACACACTTCATAGGGATAAAGAAAAATGTTAATATTTTCCCATGAGAGACCGAAAGGGTAGGATGAGTTCCTAACACCTTCCCCTTCCGTAACTTAGTCCTCGAACCTCCGATCTATTGGTTTTGTATGCATCAGTTTGTCCATGATCCCGCTCTCTCGAAGTGGCAACGTGTTCTTTTGCCTGTTTTGAGCAAAATAGGCTCGCAAATCCATCTCTTTACATTCACCCCACACCGACGATAGGCGAAGCACCTTTTTGAAGAGAAGGGTGTGAGACCGCGATGTAATTCTTCCTCGAGGGATCCTCATCCTTCTCTCCTCGGGAACGAATGATAAGCACCCAAAACTGTACAATTTTTGCCCCGAATAGACATACTTTTGTTGATAATTCTCAACAATATGGGTCTTATGCGCTTAATTGTTCAATATGCAGGCTTCATGTGCATTGCAGAGTTCAAACGCTTAAATCAAGACAATTGCGCATTTTATGGAGCTAATACCCTTGTCCCGTATCCTAGCCTACCCGAAACTGAGCCTAAGCCTAGCCTAAACCTACCCTAAACCACGTGTGTGTTTGTTTGTGCCTTTTTATTATGTTTTTTAGATTTTAGTTTGTGTCGTTTTATTTTTAGTATTTACTTTTGATTTATTTAGTATTTTTTAGGTTTTATTTTCTATTTTATTTTTATTAGTATAATTTTATTTTATTTTGATTTTTATTAGCTTTTAGTTTAGTCTTATTTTATTAAGATTAGTTTTAGTATTTTATTTTTAGTTTATTAGATTTTATATTTTCATTTATATTTTTCATTTTTTTTATTTCTTTTGTTTTATTGTTTTAGTTTTTAGTAGCTTAGGATTTTTTTTTCTTGTTTTAATATTTTTATTTTTTTAGTTAGTTAGATTTTGTTTTATTATTTTTATTTTTAGGTAGTTAGTGTTATTTTAAGTGTCCAAATTAAACAAACCCCCTCAAATAACACACACTCACATCACACACAAAACCAATTCCCCCCTTTTTACTGTTCATCTTCTTCAACCTCTCCCCACATTCTCTCTCCTCTCTCTTCCACCATCTCCATTAACACACACACACAACACATACCCAACATCACCCTCACCTCTCCTCTCTCCCAACCATTCATCCCCGATTCCCCCTACCCTGGCGCGACCCCAGCCCCGTCGCCAAAGCACCAACCCTCACGCCAGCCACCGGCGGCGTCCCGACCCCCTCACGCCTGCCGATGAACCCAACCTTCATCAACATCCATCACCAAAACACCCACTTACCTCCATCACCCTCACCTCTCCTCTCTCCCAACCACCTCACCCCGATCTCCGCAACCCCGGCCTGCCTGAAAACCCGACCCCTAACCGGAGCAGCCTCCGGCGGGCTGTCGCCCCCTCTCTCTCTTCGCCTGTATCACCTACCCCGATCCCTCCCTTGTCGGTGTCACGAACAACCCAACCTCCGGCCACGAGCTCAGACAACGAAGCCCACCAACGTCTCTCTCCGGCGGGCTGTCGCCCCCCTCTCTCTCTCCCTTCGATTCCCTGCCACCCGCGACCTTATCGACTCGGGTAGAGAGCCCCGATCAGCCCTTGTCCGGCATCGCAACTTCCTACCCGAAACAACCTCCGGTCCCAAATTTGAAACCAAATTCCAATCCAAGACCCATTTCTCATTTTTCACCCATTTTCTCTTCCATGATTCTTTTCTTCTGCATAAGCCAACAAAGACAAATACCAAAGCAAGCCACGATCTGCCAAAACCAAACTAAAACCCATGTGCCAAATTAAATCCATTTAATCCCTTTTACCAAAAATACCCCGAACTACCTAACTTTAACTTCAATCCCAAAATACCCATAAACCATATCAGATTTTTATATCCTCTCAACTCACTACCTACATGACCTCACCCAAACCACATGCACCCTCCTTTAATTCCTAAAGTAACCCTCACCCATACCTTTCATATTCCATACACTCTTGTCCTCCCATTTTTACCCCTCATGCTCCATGCCTACTATAAATGAAGAGGAAGACCCCATTTGCAAAGGATCTCAAAATTAGTTTGAAGCTTGGTGTGATAAAATTCTCTCCACCCCTCTATGTTGAGTATTTGCATTTTTAGCAAATACCTCAATATAGAGGTGTGTAGTGAAAATTATCTCTAGGATAAATTTCACCCCACCCATCTATAATGAATCTTGGCAATTTTAGCCATTAATTCATTATCGATTGATATAGTTGAATTTATCCCTTATGGGAGATAAATTCTAACCCATTCCTTTATGTTGAGATTTTTGCAGTTTTACCAATTATCTCAATATAAATTAATGATCTAGAATTTATTTCTTTGGGTGAGTTCTAATGTACAATTTTATAATGTTAGGATTTGCATTTTTAGCAAATCTCTTTTATTATTTAATTGTCCATTATGAATTCATCCACTATCCTTATTATTTTCCTTTTGTAATTTTTAGTTTAGATTCGATAAATACATGAGTGAGGAATTGTAATTGAGAGATTGATGATGTAATTGAAGATTTCATGTCAATTCAAGGCTTAAATGGGTTTGATCTCCTCCTCTTGATTACTTTTAGTTTAATCTTCTCATGCTTTTATTTGTTTATCTTATATTTGTGGATAATGATTATTGATGGCTAATCTCCCATTTATGGGATGAAATTTTGAAGCCCTCATGAATCCAATTTAGTTAGTTTACTTTTTAGCACAATTTTATTTATCTCATTTATTAGCTTTTACATCTTAGTAGTACTTTAAAAATTAGTATATAGTTAGTTAATTAATATTCCCTTGAGAAATCAATAAAAAATAGAAAAAGTAAAAATAGCAAAATATAATAAAATACAAATGAATCTATATATATGTCCTCACGAATTTTGTGTTTCACCCTTAGATTTGGATTGACTCCCTTACTTACCCTCTACACTAGTTTTGTTATAATTTTGTAGGTTCAAGGGAATTTTTGATGGATAGAGAAGTTGCAACAATGACACAAAAATCTACATTAAAGGCAATTTTTATCGTTATCAAATGGCGTCGTTGCCGATCTTTGGAGCTTGAAGCACTTGCGAGGATTACCTGTTTGTGATTCATTTGTACTGCACTTTTTATTTTTATTAGTACCATTTTTTTTAGAAGGCTTGTATTAGGATTTTATCATTGGCTTGTATTGCGGTTCATAGAGACACCTTTATTTTATTTTTCATTTAAAAAATGGTAATAATAAAAAAGCATGATAGGGAAACCGGACAAGGTAGAGAGAGGGTGTCCATTGGCGAGGATTTAGAATCCTCTCTACCTTGGGTCGGTAGGACTCACGGGGACGACTGAGATAGGCGTAATCTCTCCCCGGTCGACTCAAATTTTTCGGCACCCCACGGCGTAAAAACCGTGGGAGGTACATTTCTCAAACTCTCGCGCCTCTCCTGTTAGCGAGTCAATTCTTATGTGTGCTCTTGTGTGATTTTATTCTCGCATTTATTTTTTGAATGGTGTGATGAATTAAATTACTAAGACCTACACCCGGTCACTCACGAGAAGGGATTTCATCACCCGACTCACACGCTTACCATTTGTGTGCTACCCTAGCCATCATTAAAATTTAAAATCCATTCACTAGTTAGCCCACTATGATAATTTATTTTGCAAAGGCGATCACTCATATAAATTCCGTGATTTTTTATCACCCGCGGACTTAATTAAAATTTGACTATCCCTTCACTAAATTCAAAGATAACAATTGGCTATGTGCTAGTTAGGAAATTTTCTTGACTCGTGTGTGTGTCCAATTCATTTTTTTGGTAGTTGAGTTTTAATGAGTTCGTTCACAGTTTAAGAGTCCATATTTTTTCCCCACCTTTTCTTCCAAAAAAATCCAAAAATATTTTCTTCCTTTATTTTTCACAAAACCCCAAAAACATTTTCTTCCTTTATTTTTTTTAACAAAAATCCAAAAATATTTTCTTCCTTTCATTTTCTAAAAATTCCAAAAATATTTCCTTTCTTTTTCAAATTATTCAAAAACCACTAAAAAAAAGAAAAAAAGGAAATATCTTGAAAATAAAAAAAATAAGGTTGTGATCGGTGTTTCTGCACCCTCATCTTTTCCAAATTATCCAACAAGACTATCGCTTCAGTCTTGTTTGGGGGTGATTTTCATCACCCCAATTTTTTTGCCACCCCGTGCTTTCATAGATTCTATCTTTAGGGTGAGAAATGGTTCGGTCTGCCTGAAGACATTAAACGTAGCGCTACCCGGAGGCAACCCGTGTTTCTTGTACTAGTCTAATCCTGTTTGGGGGTGGTGTTTCACATCACCCTATGCTTTACCATGTTATGGACTTGTACACATTTTTTGCTCTTATCATTTATTCAGGTTTATTCTTGGCTTCATCTGTCCACTTTATTAGTGGTTCATTCTGGTAATCTCTTTCCTACCTTATGCTCTCAATTTTAAAAATCATTTTACTTAACATCGAGGACGATGTTCCTTTTTGTTTGGGGGTGGGGAATTTTATCAAAATCGTACCTCTTTTGAAAAATTTTGATTTTTGAACCAGATTTTTAAAATTTCGTGCAGTTTCTTTCATCTCACTCATTGATGTGAATTTTCAATTATCCATCTTTAAAAGTCTAGCAATCAAGCTAGAGAATATTTTTTTTATAAATAGCTTATGTAATACATAACAAGGCATATTGCACTATGAATTTCTAGACTCAACAAAATTTGCGCACTTATCACGTCAATACGGTTTAGAGTTGAGGAGTACTACAATTCTAAAGAGAACCTTAAGGATCACTAGTAGAGACTTTAGCTTGTGAGATTTGTGCCTTTCACCCTTTCAGAGTATTTTACACAATCTCCGAGTCACAAGTTGATTCAACTTCTTTGGGTCCACATTTAATTGTTGTATGATCTCATTATCTTTCATAAAATTTTGGCTTCATCACTGAGAATGACATCACTTTCGAGTTGTAATAAACACGTGTCTTGAAATTTGTCCCGAATACTAAATTTTCATCCATACACCTTTCACTTTTCCATATATCATTCCCATTACATTCTTATATTCTTCCACATTCCCATTTATTCCCCCCATCATCCATACACATTCTCCACACCATCACATATCATCTCCGTATCATCTTTCATTTTCAAATAAAAGAGTGTTATTCCAAATGTTAAATGTCTTTAGTGTTGGTTTGAAAAGTAAAAAAAAAAGAAAGAAAGAAAAAAAGATAAAAACATAAAAATAGCAAAAAGAAAAGAAAAATCGAAAAAAAGAAGAAAAAGAAAAAGAAAAAAGAAAGAGAGAAAAGAAAAAAAAAGAGTTTGTAGTTAGTAATAAAGACATTTGTGCCTAAAGTGTATACACTCTTCTATCGCATATTCATCCATTTCACGTCGCATATTCATCACTCATTCATATCACCATTATATCCTGCATACCACATCCATCATATCATTATCTTATCCCTCATACCATCATCCTTCATCCCACAAATCCCATTTCATTTCGCCTCACCCATATACATCCATATCTCCCCTAGGTGTTCGGGCAAATGAAAGTCGACGTGGTGAATAACTCGATGTTCTCACTATAGTGATTAGCGTTCTTTCATGACACCAATTTTCTTTCTAATTGTACGTTCTTTCTTATGTGTGTGTGAGATGTTTGAACTTGCTTACATTTACTCACCTCCTCACACACAAGAGCGATACACTTACCCTAATCTCGAGAGTTCGTTTGAGAGAGATATATCCGTGAGATTTGAAGTTGAAACGTTGATTCCGAAGAGGCAATCTGGAATTACTCTTGTGATACTCGACCCGTTTTGACTGATTCACACTACACACGTTGAGTTCTAGGAAGGATATGCCTTGAGTATTTACTTAGCTAAACTTTTTACACTTCTAGCTTGTATTTCTGAAAATATTTCTCATGTGATGGATTGTGCGATTATTCTATGTCTAATAAGAGATTGACTTTCTTTCAATAAATCTTTTCAAATAAGAATTTTGTGGGTATATTCCCTGCAAACCCTCACGAGACACAACTCGTCCTGTAGGGAAACCTATAGGTTTAAAGGCTTGTTGCACATGCTAAGTGCAATCGCAAGTGCCCGCGAAAGTGGTACACTTTTGGTTACTTATCATTCTCTTTCTCTCTATCTTATTGCTCGAGGACTAGCAACGCTCTGTTTGGGGGTGGTGTGATAATCACCCAAAACTGTACAATCTATGTCCCGAATATACATACTTTTGTTGCTAAGTCTCGACAATATGGGTCTTATGCGCTTAATTGTTCAATATGTAGGCTTAATGTGCATTGCAGAGTTCAAACGCTTAAATCAATACAATTGTGCGTTTTATGGAGCTAATACCCTTGTCCCGTATCCTAGCCTACCCGAAACTGAGCCTAAGCCTAGCCTAAACCATGTGTGTGTTTGTTTGTGCCTTTTTATTATTTTTTTAGATGTTTAGTTTGTGTCATTTTATTTTTAGTATTTACTTTTGATTTATTTAGTATTTTTTAGATTTTATTTTCTATTTTATTTTTATTAGTATAATTTTATTTTATTTTGATTTTTATTAGCTTTTAGTTTAGTCTTATTTTATTAAGATTATTTTTAGTATTTTATTTTTAGTTTATTAGATTTTATATTTTCATTTATATTTTTCATTTTTTTTATTTCTTTTGTTTTATTATTTTAGTTTTTAGTAGCGTAGGATTTTATTTATTTACTTTTTTCTTGTTTTAATATTTTTATTTTTTATTTTTTTAGTTAGTTAGATTTTGTTTTATTATTTTTATTTTTAGGTAGTTAGTGTTATTTTAAGTGTCCAAATTAAAGACACACCCTCAAATAACACACACTCACACCACACAAAAAAACAATTCCCCCCTTTTTATTGTTCATCTTCTTCAACCTCTCCCCACGTTCTCTCTCCTCTCTCTTCCACCATCTCCATTAACACACACACACAACACATACCCAACATCACCCTCACCTCTCCTCTTTCCCAACCAGTCATCCCCGATTCCCCCTTCCCTGGCCCGACCCAAGCCCCGTCGCCAAACCACCAACCCTCACGCCAGCCATCGACGGCGTCCCGACCCCCTCTCACCTGCCGACGAACCCAACCTTCATCATCATCCATCACCAAAACACCCACTTCCCTCCATCACCCTCATCTCTCCTCTCTCCCAACCACCTCACCCCAATCTCCTCAACCCCGTCCTGCCTGAAAACCCGAGCCCTAACCGGAGCAGCCTCCGGCGGGCTGTCGCCCCCCTCTCTCTCTTCGCCTGCGTCACCTACCTCAATCCAGCCCCGTTCGGCGTCACGAACAACCCAACCTCCGGGCATGAGCTCCAACGATGAAGCCCACCAGCATCTCTCTCTGGCGGGCTGTCGCCCCCCTCTCTCTCTCCATTCGATTCCCTGTCACCCACGACCTTATCGACTCGGGTAGAGAGCCCCGATCAGCCCTTGTCCGGCGTCACCACTTCCTACCAGAACCAACCTCCGGTCCAAAATCTGAAACCAAAATCCAATCCAAGACCCATTTCTCATTTTTCACCCATTTTCTCTTCCACGATTCTTTTCTCCTGCATAAGCCAACAAAGCCAAATACCAAAGCAAGCCACGATCTGCCAAAACTAAACAAAGCCAAAACAAAACTAAAACCCATGTGCCAAATTAAACCCATTTAATCCCTTTTACCAAAAATACCCCCAACTACCTAACTTTAACTTCAATCCCAAAATACCCATAAACCATATCAGATTTTTATATCCTCTCACCTCACTACCTACATGACCTCACCCAAACCACATGCACCCTCCTTTAATTCCTAAAGTAACCCTCACCCATACCTTTCATATTCCATACACTCTTGTCCTCCCATTTTTACCCCTCATGCTCCATGCCTACTATAAATGAAGAGGAAGACCCCATTTGCAAAGGATCTCAAAATTAGTTTTAAGCTTGGTGTGATAAAATTCTCTCCACCCCTCTATGTTGAGTATTTGCATTTTTAGCAAATACCTCAATATAGAGGTGTGCAGTGAAAATTATCTCTAGGATAAATTTCACACCACCCATCTATAATGAATCTTGGCAATTTTAGCCATTAATTCATTATCGATTGATATAGTTGAATTTATCCCTTATGGGAGATAAATTCTAACCCATTCCTTTATGTTGAGATTTTTGCAGTTTTACCAATTATCTCAATATAAATTAATGATCTAGAATTTATTTCTTTGGGTGAGTTCTAATGTACAATTTTATAATGTTAGGATTTGCATTTTTAGCAAATCTCTTTTATTATTTAATTGTCCATTATGAATTCATCCACTATCCTTATTATTTTCCTTTTGTAATTTTTAGTTTAGATTCGATAAATACATGAGTGAGGAATTGTAATTGAGAGATTGATGATGTAATTGAAGATTTCATGTCAATTCAAGGCTTAAATGGGTTTGATCTCCTCCTCTTGATTACTTTTTGTTTAATCTTCTCCTGCTTTTATTTGTTTATCTTATATTTGTGGATAATGATTATTGAGGGCTAATCTCCCATTTATGGGATGAAATTTTGAAGCCCTCATGAATCCAATTTAGTTAGTTTACTTTTTAGCACAATTTTATATATCTCATTTTTTTATTAGCTTTTACATCTTAGTAGTACTTTAAAAATTAGTATATAGTTAGTTAATTAATATTCCCTTGAAAAATCCATAAAAAATAGAAAAAGAAAAAATAGAAAAATATAATAAAATGCAAATGAATCTATATATATGTCCTCACCAATTTTGTGTTTCACCCTTAGATTTGGATTGACTCCCTTACTTACCCTCTACACTAGTTTTGTTATCATTTTGTAGGTTCAAGGGAATTTTTGATGGATAGAGAAGTTGCAACAACGACACAAAAATCATTAGGGGCAATTTTTATCGTTATCAACGAACATCGTGCTGACCGGGATGGCCACAGTGGCGACTCCTTTGGGGACTATGTTTAAGAGGGATAGACTCTGTTTACATGGTTATTTTATTTTCTTGTATATCCCCTATTTGCATGTTCCCATTTATTATTCATGTGTACCTCATGCTTATGCTACTATTCACACACTTGTAGAAGATTATCCATGTACACTTCACACCACATGCACTTGGGATAACGTATGTACACATGTTGCACACATATCTTAGAAATCCATGCTTAGGTGTCACTAGCACACACCTCCACTTGTGTATATCCATGATCACTTATCATACACTCACTTGTAGACAATTACACACACATCACTTATCCATGCTTAGTATAGCTTTAATATTTATACTTGTACCTTGCTTCCTGTTTGGCATGATCTAGAAAAGATACTCTCTCCATAAGATACTAATAAATATATCATGCATGAGTCACACGACATCACCAAAGAGCATTGTTATTGACCAAATTTTGTCCCGTAGCTGGAGAGTCACTTCGTGATGGGATCTGGTTCGGCAAGTCGCAGTTATCCTAAGCGATATGACTCTCACCTCCCATTGGCCAAGTACCTTCAACATATATCAAACGGTTCCCCCGCATTGTACCGCTTGACCAAAGTCATGACGGGAGGTATATCGCAGGGAACTTATTCACGTACGTCGAGTATATCTAATTCACTCTCATGCGTACCGTCCCCATAAGGTATATAGTGAGGTAATTCATGTACACTCAGGGATATCAAATAGCTTGTCCAGACATACTAATTACCCTCAAAAGCAAGATGTATATCATGGAAGTCATGCCAAAGGGGGGAACCCTTTCTAATTCACCCAACCAACTTCATACCCACATATAGGTGTCAAGCCTAGGACACACACGTTAGATTGTTGGTTTCGACCCGAAACTATCCCGAAATTTTGGGTCAGTCTGCCCCCTAAATTTTTACGAAAATTTTAAAACGGGACCCTGCCCGTGAGCTTGGTTACAAGTCCAATCATAGTTTTAAAAATGTTTCAAACCCAACTTTTCCAAGCTCGAGTCCTGTCTGACACTTCTTTTTGCATTTAGGTGAACTTAACATAAGTGAGAACCTAATAAACATAATAACCATGCTGAGACCCATCTCTAGTTTTTCCCAAAAGCGTTAAAAAAAACATTTCTCCCTATTTTATCAAAAATAAAAAAAATGTTTTCCCTCATTTTACCTCAAAACAAAAGAAAAATAAACATTTTCGTCCTCATCCTTTTCAAAAAAGTCAAAACTATTTTCCTCATTTTCTAAAAATAACGGTTTCCCTTTTTTTCTTTTTTAAAAATAAATTCCAATTTGTATCCTTCTTTAGTCGATCACATACACTTGGCCTGGCTCCCTATTGTCTTCGGTCTTCAGTCGAACCTCCCCGAAGTTCTGTTAGTCCCATTACCTCCTCATAGTTCGAGACTCACCCGCCTTCCATGGAGATTACGGATCAAGTGCGGAATGTACAACCTGATTTGTTGATGGCTCTTGCTCAGCTCACTGCCAAAATTGACAACCTTCAAACCGAGGTTCATGCGATGCAAAGAAATCAGGTTCTTATCCTCAAAGATCCTGAGGTCATTTTCCCTCAGGCCATGGGTACGCCTACACCCGATCCTATCTGGATTCCTGAAGAATAGCATCATGCTCCATGTGATCCTCCTGCTAATGGACTGCCACCAACCCAACTTCCTATTCCAAACCTTTCTCAGAACGGGGCTAATTTACCCGAGCTGTTGATCCAAAAGAGGAAGAACTGAACAAGGTCAAGGAAGACCTCAAGATGTTGACCAAGAAATTCGACCAAGTCAGAATATCTGGGAACTACATGGAATACACCCATATGTCTCCCTTACCTAAAGCCAAGCTACCAAAAATATTCAAGATGCCCAATATCGAGAAGTTTTGAGGCAGTGGAGCCTCGATCGTTCATCTTCGTAGCTATCATCGAGCCATGACTCTCCTAGGGGCTTTCGAAGAAATAGTGGATCAGATGTTCAAGCAGACTTTGAAAGATAGCGCCCTCTGTTGGTTCCTTTGTAGTTAGGAAGACGTTGCCCGTGAGTTTATGTCACAGTACAAATACAACGAGGAGCTAAAGTTTACCCACCATGACTTAGAGCTACTTAAATAGAATCCTATGAAATTAATCATCAACTTCATAGAAAGATGGAGAAAAAAAGTAGCCACTATAACCAATCAGCCTTCCGAAGAAGAATAAGTCAGTATTATGAAGAAGAACTTTCTACCCCATGTTCGAGCAACAATGGGAGTACAGTATTACCCTAACTTCCGAGCCCTCTGAGAAGCAGGAGTAGAAATCAAAGAAGGTCTTGCCAAGACAGAAGTTGAACGGAAGAAAACCTCGGGACAGTTTGCTCTAAGAAAGTTTGAAAAGACTGGTAATACCCTAGTCTCTACTATCAATAACATCTCTCAGCCTGCCACTTCGTGGGCACTAAAAAGTCTCCTAAACCCAATCCGAAAGGAATATACCAAGATTCAAGATGCTCTCTCCAAATTCTACGAGGCTCTCTTAAAAAGAAACTTTATCAAACCCTTGGATCCTCGTCCGTTACCAAATCCACTTTCGAAGAACATCAAACCTAATGCCCATTGTGACTGTTACCAAACTGCTAGCCATACCACCGACTAATGTTTTCATCTCCAAAATACAATCCAAAGTTTGATTGATCGGGGTATTATCACCCCACCAGATAATCCTAAACCAAACACTACTCATAATACACTCCTAAATCATGCAAAAGCCATCTTTTTAGAGGAATACTCAGAACTCGACCCATCTAACCAAATCATGCCAAGTAAATCACCTGTCATACCCAAATACTCTCCTAAACCTCTCTAAACCTGCCCATATTACCTCTTACACCCTACTAAACTTGTCGACCAAACCTTATCAATCCTCACCAGGGCATGCGTCGCTGTCCGTACCCCTTACGGAGGTAAAAATATGGAATTATTAGAAGTGTTGAATCAACTCCTAGAGTTCGGACTAAAATTTCCCTCTCGGATGACCGTCAACTGTTAGAGATTCAGTTGGTTATTCTTAGAAGCTCAAAAATGGGCCTCAGAGTCGGGTAACTAGGTAGTGCCAGCCGACAAAGTCAGTCTAGATGATCTGGTCCAGATCATCGCAGATTTGTTTTGACAAACTCATAATATTTGTAGCATATCCGAACTGCTCGACATTTTGAAATTACAAGGGCATTCGGTCCCCTCAGTCTTGCATTTCCCTGTATAATGGGAGGAATTATATGAAAAATCCGTAGAAGTTGTAGAGTGTATTGAATTTACATGGAAAGATAATATTGTTGCCACAAGATGGGGAGACAATTTCTAAGACTCAGATGAAGACCTAGATTCAGGAAAGACTACTCTGATAGCCAACCTATGTGGAGTGATATCATTTGAGGAGTTTCTAGGAAAGATCAACTGGGTTGCTGAGCAACCCGATGTCGATGAAGAAACATGGTTTCTATTTTTTCCCTCTTCCGTGAACCACATGACCAGGTTAAGGAGACATTACCAGAACTCAAACTTATAACCATCAAAGCGATAAAGGGAAAGTTGATGAGAATCTCCCTATATCAGAAATGACTCTTAAAGAAAGTAAGGCCCTTTATCAACTGAAGAAGACTCAATCTAACATCACTCTATGGGGACTTTTCATGTCTTCCCAACTACACCGAAATGCCTTAATCAGGCTACTCACAGGACCCACAGTTCCTCCCTCAAACACACCAGAAGAAGCAGTGAATCGAGTTGGATCCTTGACCTACACTCGAATGCTCTCCTTCTTCGAAGAAGAAATCCTTAAGACTGGTCCCAACCACAATCATGCTCTCAATATCTCTGTTGAAGTCATGGGAAAAAATATCCCCCTCTCACTCGTCGACAACGGATCAACTCTAAATGTGTGCCCACTAAGAACCCTTAATTATCTGGGATTAAAAGTGAGAAACCTTGCTCCAACCTCTGCTTCCGTGCGTGCCTATGACAACACCCACTTAGAAGTAATGGGATCTATTAAAATTGCAATAGGGGTTGGCCCTATAAATCCGGTTGTTGAATTCCAAGTCATCCACATCCCAACATGCTTCAATCTACTGCTCGGACGACCGTGGCTCCACAGTATCAAAGGGGTGTCTTCTTACCTTCATCAGAAATTAAAATTCTTCACCAATGGATAAGTTATCACCATCTTGGGAGACGGTGAAAATACCAAGAATGCTAGCACCAGTAATTCGCTACTCGAGATACAACACGGGTAAACGATATGTTGCTATCAGGCTTCCAAGTCGAACCACTCATACTCCCACCAAGGGATGACTTTAAAGATTGGGTTTGTCCAGAATATGATCCTCATGGAAACGTCAATGTAATACAAATGTTCAAGAACATGAACTTCATGCCTGGACGGGAGGTAGGGCAAAGAAAACAAGGGATAACTAAACCTATTGTGTTGAAAGAGGCTTTTCCTCCCTATGGCTTCGGTATAAACATCAGAAGAAGAGCTCGGATTGATTCGCCAGCCTCGACTAAAGAGGAAGTTAGAATGTGCCAAAACTATCTCGAAAGATTCCCTAAAGGGAAGATTCATCATAGAGGGCGAATATTTCCCCTTCCGTGGTTTCCCTGAACCTTGGAATGACCCTATAGATAAAAGGATGAAACCAGGAATTGACATCTTTTTTCAAGATAGCTACTCAGGAGCCGAAAGTTCTTAGCACTATGTGTAACCACTCACTGAGGAGACCATAGTTGATATCAGGGATTCTGAGGACATCGACTCCGAGGATTCTTTCAACTTGCAGATACTGGGCCTGCACTCTACCTGATCCACTCAGGGGCTACATGATCTTATCAATCCTACCTCATCAAAGATGCTGATACACCTCTTCTCAACTGGCATGCTGCACTTGTGCCACGTGCTGATATTCAACCTAACCCTTATGCTTATACCCCTTCCCATTTAGTTTTTTCCTCTCGCTCTGATGTAATCAAGACCTCCTTTGATGAGGTTCTTAATGATGTTTTTCCTGTCATTGAAATAAACAAATATTTTGAGAATCTTGTTTTCCTTACATTAATTTTCTTGATTCTAATAAAACTCTTGATGATGAGGACTTTGTAAATGAATAATTCTTAACTGATCTAAATAAGGTTAATAACAAACAACATAACCGCATTCAAGTTAATGAAGATGAAACTGTTATTATTAATCTCAGTTCTAGTAGCCAAATGCGTGAGATTAGGATAGGGGCTACCCTTGATGAGCACCAGCGTACGTAAGTCGAAGAGCTACTGAAGGATGTCCCATCATGGTCCTACGATGATATGCTCATCATTGACCCTGAGATAGCACAACATGAGATTCCATCTCTCCCAGAATGTAAACCAGTCAAACATAAGCTGCGAAAGCTCCTCACCGAATGGTCACTCAAAATAAAACATGAAATACTCAAGCAATTGAATGTGGGCTTCATGCGAGTAATTGAATATCCCACATGGCTAGCCAATGTCGTACCCGTGCCAAAATCAGGAGGACATGCCCGCATGTGTGTCGACTACTAAGACTTGAACAAGGCCTCTCCGAGGGATGATTACCTACTCCCTAACATCGATATGATTATGGAAAACACTGTCAGTAATGATCTCAAGTCATTTGTCGATGGGTTTGCCATATATAATCAGATCAAGATAAACCCTGATCATCAAGAGAAAATCGCATTCATCACCCGTTAGGGAACCCTTTGCTATACTGTCATGCCATTTGGTCTGAAAAATGCAGGGGCTACCTATCAGTGGGCTGCCATAACCATTTTGCATGATCTGATACACAATGAAGTCGAGGTATATGTAAACGACATGATTATCAAGTCCAAGACTAGAGAAGGTCATGTTCCTGCTCTCCAAAAATTCTTTAAACGGTTGCGGCAGTACCAAATGCTGCTTAACCCATATAAATGTGTCTTCGGCGTTACCAAAGGGAAAATCTTGGGATTCATGGTCAGTAAAAAAGGGATAGAAGTAGATCCTGCTAAGCTAAAAGTCATACTTGAGATGCCACCTCCCTAAATAGAGAAAGAAGTTCGAAGATTCCTTAGGAAATTATAGTACATCAATTGATTCATTAGCCAATTGATTTCCACCTATGAACCCATCTTCAAACTCCTGTAAAAGGATTCAACCAAAGCCTGGAACAAAACTTGCCAAGAAGCCTTCGATTTAATTAAGCAATACCTATCACGACCTCCGGTACTCATGCCACTACAACCTGGTCTTCCCTTACTCCTATTCCTAACTGTGACCGATACTGCAGTCGAGGATTTGCGAGCTCAATATCTTGAAGAAACTCGCAAGGAAAAGTCATATACTATGACAGTCAAAAGTTGTTTGATTATGAAAATAACTACGCAACCTTGAAAAAAGCATGTGTCGCTATTTTTTGGGTTACCCAAAAGTTACGGCACTACATGATCGCCTTGCCCATCAGACTCATATCCTGAATGGATCCCATCAAATACCTACTCAAGAAGACTGCCCTATCTAGCCAAATGGACCATTGGTTGGTGCTTCTAATCGATTTTGATATCACCTATATCACACAAAAAGCCATGAAAGGAAGAGCCATTTCTGACTACCTTATTGATTACCCTATGGAAGAAGCCAATGTCTGGATTTCTTAATTCCTAGATGAGAATATCCTTTACGCCTCCCAAGAAGACCTTTCAATGGCAAATGTTCTTTAATGAAGCTGCCAACAAAAAGGGATATGGCATTAGAATCCTCCTAATTTCCCCCTATGACTCCCACACTCCCATATCCATTAAATTAGATTTCCCCTGCACTAACAACATAACTGAATACAAGGCATGCAATGTAGGAATCAAAGTAGCCCTCAAGAAAGGAATTCAACGCCTCGATGTCTATAGGGATTCAAAACTCATCATTGGTCAAGTACTCAGGAAGTGTAACGTTAAGGATTAGAAGCTCTTACCCTTTCATTCCCACCTTGAAGAACTAGCTTCCCAATTCTAAGAAATCACCTTACACTATCTTCCCCGAGGAAAGAACAACTTAGATGACGCCCTTGCGACCTTAGCCTCCATGATTGACATGCCCGAAGGAATAACCATGCCCCTTTCCTTGTCTAGAAATAAGACAAACCAACCCACTATTACCACATCAATCTTTTCACGAAGAAGGAGACTGAAATAATCGACTACTAGTACTATGATATTTGGCGCCTCCTCAAACACGGTAGGTATCCCCAAGGAGCCGACAAGAAGGACCGAGCAATTCTTCGCAGACTGGTCGTCCAGTACATTGTCTGTGATAAATCACTATTTAAGAGGAACTTCTATGGGACCCATCTACACTGCATCACAGGGGCTAACATTGAAAAAATGATGCAAAAAATCCACAGCGAGGAATGCGGACCCCAGATGAATGGCCATATGCTCGCCAAAAAGATCATTCGACAGGGATACTATTAGGCTATCATGGTTCAGGACTACACAATCTACGTTCGATGATGTCTCAAATGCCAATAGTTCTCCAACCTACAATACTTTCCTCAATGAGAATTTTACAACATGACCTCTCCCTGACCCTTCTCCATATAGGGCATCGACATCATAGGGAAAGTTACTCCAAAAACATCTAATGGGAATGAGTTCATCCTAGTCATTATTGACTACTTCACCAAATGGGTCGAAGTCGAGTCATATACAGATCTGAATGCCAAGAAATACTTGGCCAAATTAATCAAGAAAAACATCATCTGCTGATATGGGGTCCCACATGAGCTGGTATCAGACAATTGGTTACATTTTGAGGCAGAAGTGGTCGATGAGTATGGGATTCAAAGATATAAATCATCTCCATACCGACCTCAAACCAATGGAGAGGTCGAAGTAGCTAACAAGAATCTCAAAGCCATCATCAACAAGATGATCGAGAGTTGTTGTGATTGGGCCGACAGGATTCTTTACGCCCTCTGGGGATATCGCACTTCAGTTCGAACCTCTACTAGGGCTACCCCTTACTCACTAGTCTATGGCATAGAAATAGTCATACCCGTGGAGATGGAAATACCCTCGTTGTGTGTCATACTTGAAAGTAAGGTCAGCGAAGAAGACTGGTACCAAAACCGTCTTGATGAGCTGACCCTCCTAGATGAAAGGAGATTGAAATGTCTATATCACATACAAGGGTACCCTCGTTGTATAATGAGATCCTTCAATAAGAAAGTCAAGGACCATGGTGTTTGAGAATGGAACTTAGCCCTCAAATAAATAGTAGAACCAATCTGAGATCGCATAGGGAAATTCAAGCCCAATTGGAGCTGCCCATACATAGTGAAGAAGATCCTTCAGGCGACGCCGTTGTGCTCACATACCTCGATGGAGAAGAAATGGCACATCCAATCAACTTGGACCGTTTTAAGTAATTTTACCCCTAATTCGAAATCTCGGCACGCTATGACTCTTCTCATCTCCCTTCTATTCTAAAAAAAAACTTTCTTCTTTCCCCCCTAACCAGAACTACGTGGGCCTGATCCTCTAAAAACATTTTCAAAAATGAATTTTAAAATTTTTCAAAACCCTCAAAAGTACGTAGGCATCTCATTCTCTTCACATGAGCGCGACCCCCTTATTTTTAATAAACTGTTATTCTTATCCCCGAGAATAGCAGTTTATTTTAGCATATACATGAAAAAAAGGATTAAGTATGCCTTAGAGATAAGTATAGATAGTTCACAATGCAAAAAAGTCATTAATAGGCACGACTAGATGATCAAAAACTTATTTATTTCATTATCTAAAATTTTGGCACAATTACATCTGCATAAGGAGACAAACAACTTCCCTGGCCAACACTACTCCTACTAAAAATCCCCAAATAATAAGAAGACCCACTACTCCTGAAAATCACCCCCCAATTATTCTCACAAAGAAAAAAACCATACTTACTACAAGAAGCTTCACAAAACCCTACCCACAGCTGCCAGAGGAACCAACACCATTATCACCTGCATCCTGGGCTCCCAAAACCCGCCTGCCTAAATAGAGTATCACAAACGCTCCATAGAGGGATAAGACCGAACTAGTTTGGGGTAGACCACAATGTCTCCCTCCATGGTGTCAAATATAGCAAACCACTTCTGACCAGTCTCCACAGCTAACATCCTGGCCACTTCCTTCTTCCACAACTACATCATGTAGTCCCCAAAGACATGTCAGACTCGCCCAGTAGACTGAGAAGGATGGGTCGAAGGATGACAGTTATCCCATAGAGAACCAAGCCGCATGAACATACACTATGTTAGGTCCTCCACAGGAAAGAAGTTTAGTGTCCTCAATGGTACAATTTGCTCCCAAGCATATTGGTACAACAGCCGCTAGGGAAAGTAGAAACAAGTTTGACTAAGGCCTACTGACCGTACATATTGGTACTCATCGAGTTCCAAAATGGGTAACAACTCCCCCCACCAAGGCATAGACCAACGTAAGCCTCGAGCCTTATTATCTACAAACCGGTTCCCCCAATTCTCAATGTCCAGTCCTACACTAATGAAATAGAGCGAGAAAAAATTTGGCACCACCGACAAAGGATACTCAGGTGGTACCGCCATACAAAACCTCTCTGATAGCCACATGAACATAATTACAAGGATACCCCTCAGAAAGTCAGAACGACCCTCCCGTCAGGCATCCAGGCCATTCAAAGTCTCCGCCAGTACCACTGTTGCAGGATTGCGACGGTATGACATCTAAGAGACAATGACATCTAGTTGGGGGTCCACCAATGTCTCCCCAGTCACCAACAAAACTTTTGAAATAATGCCTAGGATGATATCCCTGGCATATCCAGCATCACCCACGTCCTGCGAATACACGGACTGCAACACCGCTTGAAGGGAAATCATTACCCCCGTAACCAATGGCCTGGGTGCCGAAGGTGAAATATTAAGAAGTCAATCCAGCAATTCTCGGGCAGAATTGGAAAACTCAGGCAGATCCGCAGTAACGCTGGGATTTATTCGCAGCATAGCAAAAAATTCCTCATAGGTAGGGCAAATCCGATCCAACCCAAAGCAAAAGACATGATCCTCAGGATACCAAAACTCGACAGTCGCCATCAGCATGTTCCACCCAATGGGTCGGTTGAGCCACAAAGAAACTCGTCGGTTGTAAAAGGCGTCATAATCGACATTGTAAGAACACATTTTTTCCAAGGCTTCAAGGTAGTTGGCGAACTCAATGCTACCAGGGAGAGCCATCTTACAATACAAAGAGATAATAAGCAAGTAAGAATATGAAAAAGAAAGAAAGTGAAAGTGTGAGGAGGAAAGCCCCATTCACACCTCCTTTTATACTTGGAAATTCTAAAGAAAAAATAAGGAACCCTGGAGAATCAGAGTAAAACTTTCCCCACCAAGTACCAAGTAATTGAAGAAAGTGTTATCAAAGCCTTGGATTGATTGGACTGCACTGACATGCTGAGAGGCAGGACAGGGGTCATGCCGATCGACAACCCCCTATTTTAGGAAAATTCCTTTGTTTCCTCTTTTATCAAAATGAAAAACAAAAACCAACAAATATAATTTTTATCTTAAGGAAATTCCGAATTCTCTTTATACTTATGCTTTTACTAAACTCATTTTAATAAAATCATTCTCAAATCAATTTTTAATTTTTTTTTACAGTCTCAGCAGCAAAGTAAAAAGAGTATGTGAATTAATCACTAAATCAAAGAAAATTAACAAAAAACTTCATTCTTTATTTGCATATATTTTGTTGTATTACGGTAACATTTTACAGGAAAAGAAAAAAGTAGAAAAATAATGGGATTCAGCCCGAACCCAATTTCTCTCTCTCTCTCTCTCTCTCTCTCTCTCTCTCTCTCTCTCTTCTCTCTCTCTTTTAAGATACCCCATCCCTACGATTCGCCCTCTCCCCCTGCGGTGTGACAACGTGCCCCCACTTCTAGAGCCAGATCCTTACCCGGACGAGGCAGAGAGCACCAAGAAAGAAGGAACCAGAACCACCTCACGAATTGAGCAGTCGTCAAAGATATCCAGTCCCTGATGTCCTTTATTTAGGTGGTCTAAACACTAATATGCTGCGAGGAAGAATTGAAAAGATCAAATCAGTTAAGCACGAGGAAAGAGAAAGAAATCAAGGAAATTAAAAAAGACATATCGCAGGCCTAAGGACCTCCTCCGTCAAATCCAACTCCTCTGAATCTAGAACATGAGGATGATGTTGTAGACACACATATCCCCCATCATCTCGCCGAAAGTTATAACTAAGGGAATGCATCCGCACAAAAGAAGGCCCTGACATCGTCGCTGCCTCCGCTGACATAGTCGCACCGCCTGTGCTATGAGAGGACCCCATATGCCGACTCGAGCCCATCTTAGGGAGAGGCATCACATCATATATGCCAGGAGGCGTTATCTAACTTGAGACGAAGTCCAGATAATCATACATCATAGCTATGTTAGTGTACATGGAGTATGGCTCTCCCATCATCGCAGCTACCCGGGTATCATCAGACATCTCCCGCACGCGCCTCTTGAACATAGGAGCCCTCATTGGCGCCACCGTAACTTCATCCTCCATAATCTGTCGGACTACCCTCTCCCCAAAATACCAAAATATTCCGACCAATTAGCGAAAAATTCCTAAAATTGCCAAATCCATTCTAGCACGTTGTTCACCAAGGAAAACATTTTTTACACCCCCAATAGAATTCCAGAGAATCATTCTCCCCAACAACATCTCCAAAGGACACTCCAAATTTCCCCCCAGCTACTAAATCCTGGGATCATTCACTATTCCCCAGTGGAACCTAAAATCCAATCATCATCCCTTGTGGAGTCCCCAAATTTCCCAAAGGAAAGTACACATCTTTTAAGTCAGAATTGACCTCTGTCTTGGATCGTCACCTTAGTTAGGTCAGAATTGACCTCGGACCATGGTCGTCGCCTCTCTTAAGTCAGAAGTGACCTCAGTCCTCAATCGTGACCTCTCTTAGGTCAAACTTGACCCCAAAATTGGATCATTACCTTAGCTAGTTAAAATTTAACCTCGGTCCTTGACCGTCACCTCTCTTAGGTCAGAATTGACCTCTATCTTGGATCGTCACCTTAGTTTGGTCAGAATTGACCTCGGTCCTCAGTTGTCACCTCTCTTAGGTCAGAATTTACCTCGGTCTTGGATCATCACCTCAGTTAGGTCAGAATTGACCTCGGTCCTCGGTCATCCCCTCATTTAGGTTAGAATTGACCTCGGTCTTGAATCGTCACCTTAGTTAGGTCAGAATTGACCTCGATCCTCACCTATTTTTGGTATGAATTAACCTAGGTCTTAGATCGTCACCTTAGTTAGGTCAGAATTGAACTCGATCCTCGGTTGTCACCTCTTTTAGGTCAGAATTGACCTTGATCCTCAATTTTCACCTCTCTTAGGTCAGAATTGATCTTGATCTTAGACCGTCACCTCAATTAAGTCAAAATTGACCTCAGTCCTTAGTCGTCACCTCAGTTAGGTTAGAATTGACGTCGGTCCTCAATCGTCACCTCTTTTAGGTTAAAATTGACCTCGATCTTGGATCTTCACCTCAGTTATGTCATAATTGACATCGGTCCTTGATCGTCACCTCTTTTAGGTCAGAATTGATCTTGATCTTAGATCGTCACCTCAGTTAAGTCAGAATTGACCTCGGTCCTTGGTCGTCACCACTTTTAGGTCAAAATTGACCTCAATCTTGGATCGTCACCTTAGTTAGGTCAGAATTGACCCCAGTCTTTGGTCGTCACCTCTTTTAGGTCAGAATTGACCTCTATCTTGGATTGTCAGCTTAGTTAGGTCAGAATTGACCTCGATCCTCGATCGTCACCTCAGTTAAGTCTGAATTAACTTAGGTCTTGGATCATCACCTTAGTTAAGTCAGATTTGACCTTGGTCCTTGGTCATCACCTTAGTTAGGTCAGAATTGACCTCGATCTTGGATCGCCGCCTTAGTTAGGTCAGAATTGACCTCGGACATCACCTCTTTTAGGTCAGAATTGACCTTGAACCTCTTAATTGGTCATCCGCATCCCTCAGGACAGCAAAACTAACCTCGCTCCATCATGTGGTGTCTAATCGATGTCCATCGCTTGGTCCAAGCTCACCCATCGAGGGCCTATATAGATACCGCATTCTAAAACCCCCTAAGTCTCTCCTTATACACCTATCACTCCCCCTTTCCAATTACAAACCTAGGTAGCACTCCGAGTACCGATCTAGAGGCCATAGGGTGCCCCCGTGCACCATTTGACTTCGATCAAATCTGTCGTCAGAGAAAAATCTCTTTGAATCTTTTAAGGGCACTGAAACCTCTTTCCAACGGTTTGCCCCGTGCATGAAACAACATAACCGTTCGGATGAACAATCAATTTTCCACCAAAAATTGATCCGAAGGTCACCGGGCGCTCCCACACTCCATTTGACCAAAGTCAACTCTTCAGCTTGAACGAGACTAAATGAATCTTTGAAGAGCACTTAATACACTTTCTAAAATGTGCCTCGTGTGTGATTATGACTTACGGTACAGACGAATAATCCGTTTTACTTCGAGAGGTCATCGGATGCTTCTGGGCACCATTTGACCAAGGTTAACTTTCCGCACCAAGCTAAACTCTTTGGAATATTGAAGTACATCTCCTAACCTTTCCAACGGCCTGCCCCGTGCACGATTATGACTTACCATACGGATGAACGATCCATTTGCGTCCGGTGATCTCGCGTCTAAAGGACCGACGTGCGCTTCCAAGCCACATTTGAACCAAAGTCAACTCTCGGAACAGGGAGTGGTCCTAATGATTCTCTAAGGTCTCTAAAATACCTTTCTAATGGTATGCCCCGTGCGCTATTCGGATCAATGGTTTGTGCGCTACAATCATTTTTCCAGAAAAGTCCCCACGAGACTGGCAATTGGAAGGTCCTAAACCCTGCCGATAGGCACCCCCTAGGGTAGGCCAATCAGCATCCACCTTTTTCCCTATAAATAAGGGCCATGACTTCATTCCCAACACACAGCAAAACCCATCAGCATTAGTGATCTCAATAATATTCTCTCGAAATCAGCAAAGTTCCCTATGAGAAATCCCATTCAAGCATAAATACCCATATTTTTTACATCCAATTTGGAAAATATCCTTCTCTCTCATCAACATCCATCAACATAAAAAGGAGTTCATCCAATATCCAAGCTCAAGCTCCAAACAAGGTCCAATTCCTTATCCTCCTCTTTTAAATCGCTTTGTTTTTGCATAAATTACTTTAGATTCATAGTCTAGTTTCATTGTAGTTCATACACATTAACATCTATCCTTTTATTAGTATATTTAACATACTTTATTTTTCATAAAAAAACCCAAAAACATATAAAAGAGGATTACACCCGTAAATTCCGAACGGAATTATCCACCACACCTTTTCAAAATCAAAAATACATTTTCTACATGCACACATCTAATAAATTTCCATTCGAATCTATGGGATAAACCCCACCCTTATTTTTCATTCGAACTACGTGAACTTTGATGCCTTTGTAGGCTACGTAGGCATCTCAAATTAAAATTCGAGACTCGAGTCCAACTTTAAATTTTCTAACTTATCTTATTTTTCGAATTTCTCAAAATCTATATATATATATATATATATATGCAATCCTGCTCTTGTGCGGACTAGTCCGCATTTTAAGAGTGATGACCGGACATGTGTCACCTGACGGCGAGTCCAAAAAAGAGAGAGAGTGTGCCTATAATTTAGGCAATAATTTCTAGGCGCACTGTTAGGTGACACATGTCCGGTCCGCATTCTTAAAATGCGGACTAGTCCGCACAAGAGCATTATTATTATTATTATTATTATTATTATTATTATTATTATTATTATTATTATTATTATATATATATATATATATATATATATAAATAAAATATGGTTGTGCGCGTCTCATCTAACACATATTATTGTTTTCTAATAACGATCAATATCTCGATGAATGCTCATATTTTATCTTCTACATTTATTACTATTTTGGGAATATTCTTGTGGATGACCTCACCCTATCTTGTCCACAGTATGGGTAGAACGATTCCAATCTCCATTATATAAACACATGCACACACTTCACGGGGATAAAGGAAACTATGAACATTTGCCCATGAGAGACCAAAACGACGGATGGGTGCCTAACACCTTCCCATTCCGTAATTTAGCCCCCGGACATCCGATCTATTGGTTTCATATGCATCAGTTTGTCCTTGATTCCGCTCTCTCGAAGTGGCAGCATGTTGTTTTACCTATTTTGAGAAAAATAGGCTGGCGACTCCATCTCTTCACATTCACCCCACACCGACGAAGGCTGAAGCACCTTTTCAAAGAGAAGGGTGCGAGACCACGATGCAGTTCTTCCTTAAGGGATCCTCCTCCTTCCCCCGGGAACAAATGCTGACCGGGATGGACGCATTAAGTGTGGTAAAGAAATTTGGATTATCATATACATGAACTATAGAAAAACACAAATTCCAAAGTTACCCTTAAGTTTCAATAATTATAAAACAATCACTAATGATTTCAATTGAATTTTAAACCATCTAAATGAACTATATATTTCAAAATTTCTTCCAAAACAACTTCATTGCCGTTTAAAGTTACAAATCATCCCCTTAAATTCTTTTTTAAGTTTGGAAAATTACACAAAGAACCCAAAAGTTTGAAAATAAAGGAATTAAAACTTTAGCAAAAAATCTTCAGGGACTAAACTTAAAACCTTTATCATCTTCCTTATCAACTGGACTGATAATAATGCTTGCGACACAACATTAAAACCAATGAAAACCTAGAATAAACCTACACCTTTTATCACCCTAAACTTTCTTCATAGAATTCTCTCATTAAACCAGCCTAAACACCACTGAAAATTCGATAAATAAACTCCCCATAACTTCCCATATATAAAGCCTCTTTTAGTGCAGAGAATTCAATACAAACAATAGCTCAAAACACAAACCCATAGAATCTTAAGCTCCAATGGATCTGAGTTCTATACTTTAAACTAGTTTTAAAGTGGGAATATTTGTCATTAGACCTATAGGATTACAACCATATAGTTTAATTTTAGTATAATATTCGTATCTTTTTGACACAACTCAAAATATGTCTTTAGTATGTGCTAATTTCAGTTCAAGTTCAAACCGACCGCGTAAGTAATAAACCCGATAATATGGGGTCAAATTCTCAGGGAAAGAGGACGTAGAACGTGACGACGATAGGTAAGACGACAAATCCTAAGGTTGACTCTAGAAAAAGAACAAAACATGATTGATTTTGTGTTTGATATCTACTAACTAAATGAAAATCAATTAAACTAATAGTTAAACTACATATGCAGGAGTAAACTAACTGTGAGTAAAAAAATAATGAATAAGAAAGATAGGTTGGACTAAAATCCCAAGAACCCTAGTATGTTTACCGGATATAAAAGTAAATATAAATTAAATAATTGATTAAACCCATACTTTATTAATTTCGAGCATTACATATATGAGGGTACAAGCCCAGATGATACATAATAAAGAATATAAATCAAGCCGTGTTGACATAGCTGACATGCACGTCACACTCTTAAACATCCTGGTTACCTAGGGAAAACAAGGTTAAAAGTCCTACGACGGTTGCAAAAACTACTTAACACGATTCAATCATTTATTTAATTCAGATAATCATCTTTATCTCCATGCAAACCACTTCGGGTTGGGTTCATGCATCCTAACCCTTAGAAATTGAGCTAGACATGATGAAACTATGAATAAACAAGGAATCTATGTTGCATGAAATCTTAATTGTGTGAAAAGTAAAGTTAAACATGCAAGGAAAAACTCTTACTAAGAAGAAGGAATTACTTACAGCAAATATGGTAGCAATGAAAGCAATGAAGAAAAAATTACTTATAATGAATATAATCTTTGAATTAATGAAAAAACATGAACAAATTCTAAAACAATATGAGTGCTACCCTTCCTAGCTTTAAAACCCTCGCAAAACTAACTAAAAAGAAGCTCCCTAATGTTTGGTATGATAAAGAAATAAATACATCATGTTATTTTTTTAGAGTTTGAATCATGCAAAAATCTTTTTTAAAAGAAAATAAAAATCAAAAGTCCACCTGTCGAACCGGTTCAAAAAAAATTTCTTTACTGGGCCAAACCGGTTCGAAATTCTAGTGTTGACGCGAAAGTGTGAGGTCTTGGTATCTTCAAAAATTTTCCAACTCTTTTTCTGGTTTTTCCATGTTTTTTCTCAACTTTGAATCTTCATAACTTTACACTCGTACCTAGGATTTAGATGTTATTTATTCCTATGCTCTTGTGGACTCAGGGACTTCAACTTCTTCTAGGGTTCTTCGTCCAAATTTCGGGTGGAAAATTACTCTTTTGCCCTTGACTTCTCTCTTTTCTTCACTTATATAAAATATTTGCAAAATGTAAGAGACATACACGAAACTCGATGCGCTATATAGAAAATGTCAATAGCAAGGGTATGAGATGAATCAACTCAATATACATTGTATGAAGTGATAAAAGCATCTAAATTATAGGGATAAATAAGAAATATTTATGCCTAATCAAACCCCCCTAACTTAGAACTTTGAATGTCCCGAGCATTGTAAAAGAATCACAACAAGGTCACAACACTTAGCAACATGTTATTGGGATAGACTACCTCTTTCGCAGGCAAGTGATTGCATTTAGTGTATGAAACATGCCTTTAAACCCTTAGGTTATTCTAGTAGTACGAGTTGTGTCTCGTGAGAGTTTGCAGTGAATATATACCCACAAAAATCATTTTTTACTCAAAGAAAACTCAAAATGATTAAAAATTGTACAATTTAAACTCCCAAAAAAGTAGTCACGATAGATTTATATTCAAGAGTCTCAATTTGTAATGTGTGTGTGAAAAGCTAAAAATCAAACCGCCAACTTCAATCGATTCATCATTACGTTACTTTTTGAAAATTCATTTTGATTTCAAAATATCACGGGATGCTCTCACAAACGAATCTCTCGGAATGTGTCTATTTCTCTCGATATGTGTGATATAAAGAGTAAATGTATTGGAATGCAAATTCACGCACACAATTTTGAACGACATAATTTTTATGGTGATAAGATCTCATCATCGGAATAAGATCATTGGAAAATAAAAAAACATCGCTTCTTATTCACACCAATTAATCTCTCTTATTATCTTTTTGCATTTTATCTCTCCAGGTGATAATTAATTCTGAAATTTGGATGTGGTTAGGACTTCTTCGGGTTATGAGGTTTATTTGGCAAAATTGGGAGTGTTTGGGAAATTAGGAATTGAAAAGTGTTCTTATGATGTCCGTTAGTGCGTTTTCGGGCTTTTACTCTTTCTTCTCTTCTGTTTCTATTTTTTTCTATTTTTCTTTTCTTTCATTTTTGTTGAGCATTATTCTATATTTTTCTTGCTCCTTTTTATTGCACCATTTGGACTTACTTGATGAATATTTCAATTTACACCATTCCGGGCCAATTGTTTTTTTGGGTTATCAATCGCAATTGAACAATTTATTTAGGCTCAAAATGTCTAGCAAAAGGATAAATTTTCTCAACTTTTTATGACTAATATTTGTGGGTTACACAAATGAGGGCCTATTTCATTTATCCGAATTACTAATCACATTACCATATGCGTCTCGAGATGAATTTTCGTTTAGATATATATTTAACATACTTTTCAAGACCACATCTCACATGTTTCCTGTAACCGATCAAAATAAAAGAATTGAGAACCCCAATGACTTATTCTAAACACTGAATTGAACCTTGAGTTGGCCATTAACTCGAATTGATTTAATTACTCAAAAAAAAATGATAGGCTCGAAATCTCGTCGGGTCAATTAATCTCCACATTTATTCGTAAAGTCGTCCATTTTCTCTCCATTTCCATCTTCGGTTAATTTTGGCTTTGTGCATTTGATTTTCTTACAATTTGAAACTTACAAAAAAATTCATGACATTTTCAAAAAGTTAAATTCCAATTTTTATTTATTTTGAAGAAAAATATTTTTGGCTTATTTCAATTTTTTTTTGGCATTTCAAAAGTTTGTGAAGTTTTTAAAAGACGCACTTGTCACCTCCCCAACTTAGACTTTTGTATTGTCCTCAATCAAAAGGACTAAAAGCTAAAGAACAAAAAGAATAAATGCGAAAATAAAATGAACAGATATTAAAATGCAATAAGACACTATATAACTCTAACACATGACTCAAAAATACAACAAAAATCACCCCATATGCGTCGGGGTGGTGCGATGACCTCTCTCTCAACACTAAAAACTCATCCACGGGGTTTGATACTATCATCGTCTCTCCTATCCTATCATCGTAAAGCAATAGTTAGAACAAATTAGGACCCTTCCCATAGATAATGGTGTCACCTTGAGGTTCGTGATATTTGTCATGAATGGGGTTCGCATGGTGCTCAATCGAATTGCAACTTACTTGTCCTGACTTGGAGAGAATATCTCGATCAAAATTGGAGGCACATGATAAACCTAGATCTCTTTTCACTTCGATAATGCATGGGTCGGGCTCTAAGTCAGACGAGACTTGAGTCCTCTCCTCCATCACATTCGAGGACTCAAGTGGCATGGGTGGATGCTGACAAAAAATGAATTCATCTATCTTATCTTTACATTTGCTCTCTTTTAAGTGACTGAAGGAGTCCAATAGAGATTGGACTTCAATAGTGAGTCTCTCATCTACCGGCCCAAATTATTTCTCAAAATTTTTTAGGCTAACGTTTTTTAACTCCCTTTCTTGCTCATCCTTAGAATACTCTCTCACTCAAGTCTAAAATCTCTATCTCGCTCTCTTTCACTCTCAATAGCAGTCACTAAACATGTATCCCCCACCTCTAAAAAATGTCAGGATTATCGGTCTCACTTGATGTAATAAGACATACCCCTACTTGCTCTCTTGAGTGATTCCTCTCGGGATCGTGTACTATACCTTCCATAAGATCCGTCTCTCGCGACTCGCTCTCATCACCCTCGGGCTTGGTGATGTTGAAGATATTTTTTCTGAGGGTCATATTCCTAAACATGAGTTGCATTCGCCTATTTTTAGTGTTTATTAGTGCGTTACTCATAGCTAAAAATGGGCGGCCAATAATGATGGGAACATGATTGCTCGATACAATGGAGGGCTCCGTATCCCAATGATAAAATCTACCGGGAAGTAAAAAGTTTTCACTTAGACAATCACATCCTTAACAACCCCCTGAGGTATCTTCACTGAACGATCTATGAACTGGAGAGTCATCGTTGTGGGATTAAGGTCCCCCAAGTCTAGTAGGGGATTATCTTAACACTCACCCCTAAATCTATTAGCGCTCTCTCGATTCGATTCCTCCCCATGATGCAGGAAATGGTGGGTGCACCTGAATCTTTGAATTTTGGTGGAAGTTCGCTTGACAATATTGAGCTGATGTTTTGTACTAGGAACACATTTTATTTACCTTTAGCCTTATTTTTACCGTCAATAAGTCCTTAAGGAGTTTAACATAGGTGGGAATTTGCTGTATGGCATCGAGGAAAGGTAAATTCATCTGTATTTACTTGAAGACACCTACAACATCATCACGGGAGGTTCCTTTTTGAGATGGAACCAACCGTTGAGGGAATGGCACAGTGGTGGGGGGTTTCACTACGACTTTGGGCCCACTAGTGTTTTCCTTATTGTCACTTTCACTTAAGGGGGCATCTTCTGCCTCTTTCGTGACGAGCAAAACCTCCTTATCTTTGGGTTCATCATGTGGGGGAGGTGATAAATCAACAACTCTCCCACTACATAGAGTTGTAATTGTACTACATTGATCTTGATGGTTGTGGGATGTAGAGCTAACACTAGTTTTACCTTGAGGAGGTCTTTGGCCTTGGGTCGAAAACGTACCATTCTCTTGGATACTTAAAGATGATTGCAACCTAGAGATATTCACATTCATTTAAGTAAACATGCGGTCATACTTATCATTGGTTGCATTTTGGGACTTGATGAATTGGTGTATAGTATCCTCAAGATTTCTCCGCGGTGGGGTGATATATGGTGCAGGAGGTGGTGCTTGTTGAAAGTGGGGAGGCAGTGATGGAGGAGGGGCAACGTGTGAATTGGTACAACGTAGCATGTTGTTTCCCATAACTAAACCTAGGATGGTTCCTCCACGAAGGATTATAAGTGGAATTAAAATTATCCTTAAGATTTTCTATCGCTAGCGCTTGCTTTTAAAGCATAACTATGCCGATGGGTATCGTTGGACATTCCTCTATTGAATGACCCACCTCACAAATGGCACACACCTTCTCTATTAACTGAGCGGATCCGAGAGTTTCTCTTGACTTTGATTCGAGTACGTCTTACATTTTTCTCTCAAGTTGACTAAATCGAAGGTTCCATGCAGCGTCCTTATCCATGTGATAAAGATCGCAAGTGGAAGGGGCAGTGACGCGACCACAAATGTGTCTAGTGTGTGTGCTATTTAGGCTCAAGTGCAAGCCTTGTCACTCAAGTAATAATCCGATAAGTCGGGTATTAATCCTCGGGGAAACAGGACGAACGGAGTCGTAACGTCGTTAGAATGACGAAGGTAACCTAACTTTGACTTCTAAAGAAACGAAAAGATGATTTAGATTGTGAAATGACTACATCTAGATGCAATTTTGAAAAAGATTAACTACTTAAATAATTAACCTAAAGGTGAATGATGACTAAACTAAATATTTAACTATAAGATGAGAAAGATAGGTCGGGTTACAATCCCCCACACCGTAGTAATTCACTTCGTTGGATACTAGATTCAGAATCAAAACTTCAAATGAATCCGACTTTTTAATACTCCTAAGTATTACATATATGAGGGATCGTATCCCGTATAGTACGTAAGCGAAGATTGAATTAAAAATTCGGTCTTTATTTCTCCTAAGTATTACATATATGAGGGATCGTAGCCCGCACAGTATGTAAGCAAAGGCTGAATTAAAGTAGTATCGTAGGAACTACGATACAATTCACCTAAAATTTTATTTCCAACTTCTATTTCCACTAACATGAATTACATCGGGTGGGGTTCATGCACCCCAACCCTTGAAAACTTAGCCGAACATATTAAAACTAGAAGAAAATGTGTTTTGAATGAAAGAAAACATTTTTACTAGCTATTGAAGATGAAAAATAAGGAAATTACTACTAAAGAAGGAACTACTGCAATAATTAAAGAAAGAATTGGAATGAATTTACTTAAATTGCAATCTGGAATCAAAACTAGGGTTTTTGTTATTTCTTCTCTAAACTTATTACAAAGCTTCTCAAAAAATGAATTAGAAGCCTCCTTTTTTCTGGGAGGAGTTAGAAATTTATACACTATGAAAATTACAAGAGTTAGAGTCATGCAAGACTCTAGCTTCAAGAGGATACACACAAATCTCGAGCACTGGATTGATCCAGTCAAGACATATCGGGCTGGTCCGGTCAGCAACCATACTGATCCGTTTTCCAAACAAACCGGATTGGTCCGCTAAACAAGTTCTTATGCAATGATTTTAAGGGCCAGACCAATCCGTTGTTTGGGGATACCAGATTGGTCCGGTAAACATCATTTTATTCAGTGATTTAGGACCCCGGACTGGTTCATTTTTCTAGTAAACCAGATTGGTCTGGGTTGCCTTCTTCAACTTTTCTTCAATATCTCTTCAAAATCTCATGATTTTCTCACATCTTTGGGTCTTCATAACTTCTAATCCATAACTCAGATTGGGACGTCGTTTCTTCCTATGTGTTCGTGAATGCGAGATCTTTGACTTTTATTTTGGGTCGTTAACCGGATTCCTAGTAGAAATTATGCTTTTTCCTTTTTGATTCGTCTTCTTTCTTTTCTCTTGTTTCTTCCGGTTTCTTTCTTCCTTTCACGTAATAAATACCTGTGAAATTAATAAGAAATACACGAAACTCGGGGTACTTATTAGACAAAATCGTTAGCCAAGATATGAGATAAACTAATTCATTTTACATTGTCCGAGGTAATAAAAGCCTCTAAATTAAGGGGTAAATTTGGAAGAATTTATGCCTAATCAAGCATTGGACGTCTATCGAACCTGGTTTGGGGTATTAGGATTAGATGTATCCCATGCTTGAGTAGTCTCAGCGAAATACTTGAGATGGGCCTCAGCATCATTCGCATCTAACTCCCAAAATATTCTCTCGCATATGGCTTCCACGAGTTGTTTAGACGTTATACTTAGCCCCTGGTGGAAGAACATGATAAGGCAATACTTTTCAAAACCATGGTGTGTAGGCATGTCAACGGGTCGGAGTCGGGTCGGGTTTAAAGAGATCCAGATCCGTGTAATCGGGTCTTCATCGGGTCTACAATATTGGATCCAGACCCGAATCCGTTCGGGTCTTCGGGTCCGGGTCTGGCCAAATATATACATTTATTTTATATTATCCCCCTTCTTTATTTTTTAATCTTAAATTAAAATATTTTTTAATGTATTATAGAATATTATTAGTAGAAATAAAACATATATTATTTATATTTATTATATTCATAAATATATATTTATATATATAATACTTACTTGTTATATTGATAAGATATATGTATAAATATATAAAAATTTATAGTATATGTATATATATTTAAAAAAATAATAATGTACAATTCGGGTCGGGTCTTTGGTCCGGGTCTTGTATAAGATCCAGACCCTACCCGTTTAATAAATGGGTCTTCGGGTATTCGGGTCTTCAGGTCTCGGGTCCAAAAAATATGCTCAGACCCTATTATACGGATCGGGTACGAGTTGGGTCCGGGTCCCGACCCGACCCATTCACAGGCCTAATGGTGTGGGCATGTGCTAAGGAACTCTTGGAAATGATCCCAACATCGATCAACTGGCTCATTTTCTTATTGTTTAAAAGTTTTAATTTGAGCCATGATGGAATTTATTTTGTGTTAAAAGAATAATTTTAAAAGAAACTTGGCTCGCATCTCCCTCCATGACCCGATTAAGTTCAGTGATAAAGACCAAAGCCAGATCTTTACTTTATCCTCTATGGAAGAAGGAAAAAGTTTGAGGCGAATGACCTCTTGAGCGAAAGCTTGATCGCTAAATGTATTGTATGCCTCTTAGAACTCACGAACGTGGAGGTAAGGCTTCTCCAAATCCATACCGTGAAAAGTGAAAAGAATCTGGTCATTCCATTACGAAAGTGGAATTGTCCTACAATGTATGGGAGAAAAATGCATCCAGGGGTGGCATCTCGCTCAGGATATAAAAGCTCTCTCATGGGACGATACGGTATATCACCCCCACTCGTACCAAAGCTAGTGTTATCCGACATGTCTCTTTCTCAAATGACTCGAAATCCTCATTGGATACCCTAGAAGTGTGACTCGTAATAAAATTTGGTGGGGTAGGAGCTGGAACACAAAATTGCAGTTCGTTAATAGTTTGTTGGCTATCGAGGTGGTACTCAACTATTGGATTTTCGTGAATGCTGGTGGGAGTCGATTGAGGAGTTCTCTACGGATTTAGCATGAAAGGAGTTTGAGAGATGCTATAAAAAAATTTCTTTGTACTTTTCTAATTTTTTTTCGATTTTGGATTTAATGATTTTTTTTGGCTTTTTAAAAATTAGAGTCAAATTTGTGATTAAATCAACCTAACCTAAAAGTCTACTTAAATCCATGGTAATGGTGCCAAAAACTTGACATAACTCAAAATGCGTCTCAAGTTCATGTTAATTTTGGTTCAAGTACAAACTGACCATGTAAGTAATAAACTCGGTAAGACGGGATCGAAACCTTAGGGAAATAGGACATAGAACGTGACAACGATAGGTAAGACGACAAATCCTAAGGTTGACTCTAGAAAGAGAACGAAATGATGATTGAGTTTGAGTTTTATATCTACCATCTAAATGAAAATTAATTAAACAACGTAAGCAGGAGCAAACTAACTGTGACAACAAAATAAATGATTGAGAAAGATAGATTGGACTACAATCCCCCAAACCCTAGTATGTTTACCGGATATAAAAGCAATTATAAGTTAAATAATCGATTAAACCCAGAATTTATTAATTTCAAGCATAACATATGTGAGGGTACAAGCCCGGATCATACATAATCAATAATAGAAATAAAGAGGTGTCAACGTAGCTGACACTCACATCGCACTCTTAAACACCCAGGGTGCCTAGGGCAAACGAGGTTAAAAGTCCTACGACAGTTGCAACAACTACTTAACACGATTCAATCATTTATTTAATTCATAGAATCACCTTTATCTCCATGCAAACCACATCGGGTTGGGTTCATGCATCCCAACCCTTAGAAATCTAGCTTGACACGACGAAACTATGAATAAACAAGGAATATATGTTGCATGAAATCATAATTGCATGAAAAAGTAAAGTTATACAAGCAAGTAAAAACTCTAACTAAGAAGAATGAATTACCTACATAAAATATGAAAGCAGATGAAGGAAATAAAGAAGAAATTACTTGGAATGAATAGAAGCCTTGAATTAATGCAAAAACATGGACAAATTCTTCAACAATATGAATCCTACACTTCCTGCCTTCAAAACCATCTCAAAACTAACTAAAAACAAGCTCCTAATGTCCGGTATGACAAAGAAATAAATACATCACATTATTTTTTAGAGTTTGAATCATGCAAAACTCTTTTTTAAAATAAAATAAAAATAAGAATTTCGCCCGTCGAACCGTTTCAAAAATTTGTTCTTCACTGGGCCAAACCGGTTCGAAATTCCAATGTTGACGTAAAAGTGTCAGGTCTTGATATTTTAAAAATTTCTAACTCTTTTTCTAGTTTTTCCATGCTTTCTGCAACTTTGAATCTTCATAACTTTTCACTCGGACCTCGGATTTAAATGTTATTTCTTCCCACGCTCTTGTGGACTCGTGGACTTCAATTTTTTTTTGGGTTCTTCGTCCAAATTTTGGGTAGAAAATTACTCTTTTGCCCTTAACTTTTCTCTTTTCTTTACTTGTATAAAATATCTGCAAAATATAAGAGACATACACGAAATTCGATGCCCTATATAGAAAATTTTAGTAGCAAGATATGAGATAAATCAACTCAATTTACATCGTACGAGGTGATAAAAGCCTCTAAATTACGTGATAAATAAGAAGTATTTATTCCTAATAACTTTTCATAAATCAAGTTTCTCATTTTCAGCAATTGAAATTTTGAACATAAAATTCTCCATGTAAGGTATGAATTAAACCTTCAAACCAAAACTACTTTGTTCTAAATTTACACATAAACTAAACTACAACACTCCCATGCGTCGAATTTGAGTATAATTCCATGAATATCAAACTGAATCTTTTGATATTGGGCCGTATCTGGATATGAGACAACAGTCAACCTCAATCGTTAAAAGTTATAGTTTGTAAATTCTTGCAAAAAATTAAGAAGATTGGATTTTGAATGAGGGATGGCAAAGGGACATATTTAGGACGGGTTTTCAAACATCCTAACCCGCCCCATTTAATAGTCTTAGAGGTCTATAATAGTTCATATTCCAATGTGTGAGACAGTCCCCCAATTGTCAATTCAATTTTCGACATAGATCTTTTACAAAATTAACATACATAAGTGTGTGTGTGTGTGTGTGTATATATGTGTGTGTATAGTTTAATTATAAGTAGCATAGATATGAATTGTATTTATATAGGCATAAGTTAAACGGGATGGGGCGGGGTGACTTTATTTAAGCTAACTCCTAATCCATTCCATTTAATAAACGAATTTTTTAAACCCATGCCCGCTCCTAATTCATTTTCGGGTTTTGAAACCCTCCCCATTAGGGTCAGGGCGAGGCAGGGCTCCTACAGGTCGAATTAAATTGCCATCGCTATTTGGAATCATCTCAAATAGTATTTTGTAGAGGATTTAATTGAGGGAAAAAATATTCAAAACCTAAGTAAAAATTCGAAAGGTTAAAAATGAAATGTCACACACACGTGTGAGTATGGTCAAATCCAACACGTGATAAGTTTGACTGAGCGCATGACCAATCCGAAAATTTTCAAAAAAAAATCCATAAATTTTGTTTCATTTTTTTGGTCAAAATGGTATGTTATAACACTCAGTTTGGATAACCAAAAAGAGAATTCGACATAACCCCTAAATGGAAATTTAAACTTTAAAAATATTTTTGCATATAAATCCCTAAAGTTTTTCAACTTCTGTATTTTCACCCCAAACTTTTTTCTAAAGAATTTTGATATTATTAGGAACAAAAAAACCTCTTGGAATTAATCTTAAAAAGTTAAGGAACCTTAAGTAATAATATTAAACTTTAATTTTATTTTAAACACCCAACATTTATTTACTATGTAATTTTATAACTTTACCGCACTTTCAAAAAATTTAAGAACCTTATTATTACACCAAAATACATTGTCTCTTTGCCAAACTTGCATGGAATACCACCTTGACATAAACCAACTCCATGAAACTTTGTAGAAACCCTAACAACAAGTAGGTGATTTCTTATTCAGTACTATTTTCATGTAATGCTTTTGATTATGCCTTTTGTTGATATCATTATGTGATAGACCCACTATATTATATTCTCATTAATGAACTCATTTAAATAGTTCAATTGCTTATGTATAATTGATTCAAGTTTTTGACAATGATCATGCAAAAATAGTATTTCATATGATGCAATTTTATCCGGTTCTATTATAGCATATAGTATGACTACAGAATAATATTTTGTCATACCCACAACTGTATTATTTGGACTGTAGAACTCAGATGATTGAGAGGCTAGTTATTTCAACCATATGGAATGTCTATAACTGACTTAGCACGGCTACTTTTATCTCAGTATCTGGATTGATTGTCTCCAATTATATTGGATTGACATTGTTGTATGTATGGCTATTACCCAAAAACTTCTAAATGGATAATTATGGGCTATTTGTTTAGAAACCATTCCTAACCATAACCAGCTATATCCAGATAGTTCTATGTTTTTATTTATATCATTACAAAAACAAACATGTTATGTTATCCTAACATTGAATCCATTTTCATATTCAATTTCTTATATTGACTAATCAAAAATCATGTCTTGAACTGTATAGAATAAGAATTATATACTTGTAAATTTTACTTACGTTTTGAAATTCTAGATGGATCCAGGTAATAGAGAAGGAAACATCTCCCAGACCCTGCAAAAATCTAATACATCATCTCGTGTTACTCTAGTAATTATATATGCCTAGAAAATCAGTCACAACACTGAAGACCCTATTATATTTTCCTATGCTACTATGTATAAATGGATGTAATTGATATTGTATCAAGGCACATGTCGTACTCTTTAATTTTCTTTTGCTTTTATTTACTTTTATTGATTACGTAATAAAATATAGTGCCTCTATTTAGGATGAGCGCAATGAATAATGTATTTCAATACTTTATTTCATGTTAAGAGATATTACTATTATTTAGCCTTTTGTTGCCATTATTATTTATATTTCCACTATTTAATTTATTCCCCCATTTTACCTATCAACCAAACCCTTAATAAAAACTAATTATTCGGGATGTGACAACATGGTATCAGAGCATTACTTAAGAGTAGTAGGCTATTACTCCTATACGTGACACATTTAAGGATATAATTATTTTATGCCTTTGTAACTTATTTATGTTAAATTCTATACTAATTATCTGTCTTGTAGCAATGAATTTTTGGGATAACATCTACTTGAAAACTGATTATGTTGATCAAGAATAATTTAGCCAAACAATCAAATAAAAGGATATAGTAAATTATGTAAGCAAATTAGGGACATCGATCGGGAATGGGCGATCGCAACATCAAATATTAAGCATCATCTATTTACATGTCGGTGATTTGGAAAGGATCAGGCAATGGAACAAGCTCGACGATTTTTCAAGGATGGAGAGTTCCTATAACAAGAAATTCATTTAGCATGGAATTTTGCACCAATAGAAGAGTTGTGTACAACTACAACGGTATCTCCTGATGATTATGGACCAGATTTACCATCTCTCGGTACTACTACATCTTCGTTAGACAAAAGTACCATGGGTTCTGAAGAGGAGGATGAGGAGGACGGATAACTTATAGATAACTAAAAAGGCTCACAATCAGTGTAAATAAATAAATGAGATTGTGTGTAAGCGTAATGTTAGAATAAAGTGTTATGTTACTAATATAATGGACTAGGAACTAATCATACAATTATGATGCTTTAACAACCAGTTTTTATAGTATATATATGCTAAAGTTTTGTTAACAGTTTGAGGGATGTTTTAAGTTAATTCGTTCTATTTTATGAATTGTTTTATGATTACATTGTGCTTTAATTATTCTTTACTTCTATAGGATGTTGAATACTCACAACGTTAGCACAACACCTTCATTAGGTTCTATATCAACTACTCCATCTACGACCATTAATAAAATATCCAAATGTTTATAATAGCTCATTGGCCTAACACAAGTATGTCAGAATCCTATACTGAGGATTGAGATATCTATAGAGGTTCGACGAATGAATTCTTTGATGAATTTCTATAACAACGACCCCCTTCTTTTCAAGAGAAACCTGGAGCATCAGAAGCCGAACGTTGGTTTTGGAAAACTTTAAAGATTCTAAATGGAATAGGAACACTACATGAACTTCGAGTTAACTTAGACACTTACTTATTTCAAGGCGAGGATGGTCACTAGTGGCAACCAGTAAAATGTACCCAAAAATGTGGAAAATTTGACATGGACATAATTTGAAGAAATGTTTTTCAAAAAGTATTATAATGAATCTTTACGCGATCAACTGGTGGGGGAATTTTTAGGACTCCAACAGAATAACATAAGGGGAGCACAATACGAGGCTCGATTCATAAAACTCCCCCATTGCGCTGAAGAATATATTGATACTGATGTTAAGAAATGTAAACGTTTTGAACGACGACTAAAAGACAATAAATTATTCCCTTGCAAATTCGTGAGTTCTGTAAAATGATCGAAGGAGCCAACCTCATTAAGAAGAATCTAGCTCTGAGTGGAACATCTTTTAGTAGGTTTTCCATTTCCCAAAATAATTATAATAATCATTCACCAAATCTTTCCATCCGAAATCTCCCTAATTTTAAACCAGATGAAGGAAGATCATTTAGCCAAATTTAACTCTGACACCGTGTACTACCATTCATTTCCATTAATGTAATACTCTTGGGCACATTAGACCCCAGTGTCCCAAGATTTATAAACCCAGCTATAATATCAGACCCATTACAAATAGCAGCAGACACCTTGAACCATGACAAATCATAGGAAGACCTCCAGCTATATTAGGAAAATCTGTGCCTAAACCTTCGCAAGGAAACTTTAATAATCACGGATCCACACCCAACAATGGAACTCAAGGCCAATCTTTTGCACTATTAACGTAAACAGATAGTCACGATGTTATCGAAGGTACTATTTTACTTCATGACCTTACGACACATGTATCAATTGATTTAGGGTCATCTCACTCATTTACTAGTTCAATATTTCTGACCTTAGAAAATCTTTTGCCTATTGCTTTATTCGATTTCCATAAGTATGCCTACAGGTACCATCACTAGGACATGATAAGTTTTTAAAAATTGTGAGGTAAAACTTGAGGTAGGAACCGTTATTATTGATTTAGTGGTTTTAGAAATTATAGGATTCGATATCATTATTGGGATAGATGCCTTATCTACCAACAACGCATATATTAATTTCTCTTTAAGAAAAGTGATCTTATGAAACTCTACCACCCAAAATAGTAGATTTTAGGGACAATGTTCTAGAACTCTCTTAAATATATCGTCTTATTTTGTAAAACATTTTGACGATTATGATGATGTACTTCCTAAATAATTACCCGGGATTCCCCCAACTAGAGAAATTGAATTTATAATCAATCTTTTTCCTAATATCTCTCCTATTTCAATATCAACATACCAAATGGCACCTCTAGAACTACGGGAAACTCGAACCCAACTTGATGAATTAATAGCCAAAAGGTTTATTCGAACAAGTACATCTCCCTAGGGTACTATAGTACTATTTGTAAAGAAGAAATATGGTGCATTTAGATTATGTATCGATTACCGTAGATTGAACTGGCTCACCAATAAGAATAAATATCCTTTACCTAGAATATGTGATTTATTTTATTAATTACGAGGAGCTAAGGTATTTTCAAAAATCGATTTACTCTACGGATATCATCAATTGAGGGTAAAAAAGGAATACATTCCAAAAACAGCTTTTAGAACTCGGTATGGACTATACTACATTAAATAAGGTATCCCAGATGGCACAGTATCAACATCAACAAAAAATACTAATAATATAAGGCTAACTACCCGAAATCATTAAAAGCGAATTGTCAAAAATTTAAAACTTTTTTTTTAACAACAACAACAAAACCAACAATGCACATAACCAGCAATATACATCTAACTATGATGAGTGAAATGTGCAAACACAAATATATACAAGTGTGCAATACAAAGAACAAATAAAATGCTCGAATATGCTGTTGGGTAACAGACAATACAATAATCTGAGAAATGAAATATGAAAGTGTCAATTTACAACACTTGAATACTAACTCAATATACAAACTGAACTCTAATCTAGATATACAAAGATATGAATCGACTAAAATAAAGTGCCGTAATAGTCCGCTACTGCCACAACTCCGCGAATACCGAATGGATGAACATCGATGGCGTCCTTGCGGAGGAACACCTAAAGTAATACAATATATACATGGAGGAAGAAAATATAAACGGGTCAAAGCCCGAGTTTGAAAAACATTTTATAGCAAGTGTATTAAAATGCATAATAATTATAAATGCATTATTACATGATTAAGGTGGAATCGAACTCTCCATAATAATTCAACTAACCTCTCATCTACAGAGCGCACTAAGCGTATGCACGTGATTTCCAAATGGATGCCCGAATCTATTTAGGTAAGAGGATTCTAACTAAAACCCAAATAAAGTATTTAAGTGAAATTATCTAACCTATATCCCAATCTAACTTTTATTCCTATAATCTATAAATTATATACATTATCTTTAATGTAATAGTTATAGTTATCTTTATAATGTTCATTTGTTGAACATATAAAGTTGCATCATCATGCTCATAATCACAACAACATAATACATCAACATTCTCAATTACTAGAATTTCATATATTCTAGTGATTCCCTTAATTGGCATGTAAACAATATATATAGAATTATATATGGGTTATTAGCATCAAGAGTTATGGACTAAACTCCTCTCGATTCTCAACATGGCACTGCGTTTCGTGCGTGGGACGTCTCGCCGAGGCGAAATCCAAACAAGGAACCCCCCGTTACACTACTCCTGACCGTATCGATCCTCGAGGCTCATTATGCCCTCAATGCAAGATGTATGTAACCCAAATTATTATTATCCAAATTTTAATTAATTTATATTCCCAATTCTCAATAGTACACGGCGTTTCATGCATGGGACGTCTAACCGAGGCGAAATCCAAATAAGGAACCCCCCCGTCACACTACTCCTGGCACTGTTGATTATCGGGATAGGTGATATATATATAAGTATGAGCATTAAGGACTAACTTACCCCCAAGTTCCAACATTACACTGTGGTTCGTGCGTGGGACGTCTCGCCGACACGAAATCCAAACAAGGAACCCCCCCCCCCCCCCCCCGATACACTAACCCTGGCAAAGTAGGTCATTGAGGTCCATTATGCCCTTGATACCCAAATACAAACACAAGCAATAATAACCATCCAACTGAGCTATAACTCAAAGGATGCAGGCTCACATGCTATCATCTTCCAGCAGCCCATATACGTAGCAAACTGGGGTCACCTGGTGGGGTTCCACGACACCCACCTCGTGATCAACTCACGCACACGACGTCCCGGGAAGCGGTCATAGCTCCTAACCGACAAGTGAGTGCGACACATACCCACGACCTCTCACCCCCAAAATAAATAAATGTATATAAATATGTCATTTGTTGACCACCATGGACGACTATGACCTGGCGAATATCCACATCCTGCTTTTTGAGTCAGGATGCTCACCCTCTACGCATGAAACTTCCCAGTGATAGCAAGGAGAGGGTATGCCTAACATGTATATACACCATCATATAAGGTATACATACATCGCATATAATAAAGATATACCATTATATAAGGTATACCTCCAACATCATTTTCATATTCATTATACGCTCTTAGGCGCAATGGATTTAATGTCATTGATTAGTATCTCTCTCTAGATACACTAATCGCCAATTCTCACACATCTTCCCAACTTAGTAAACGCTATACTACTTCTAGCTTGAAGCTCACATGTCGCTTCTAATAATGAATTGTCTCTCAATTCTATTTAAGTTAAGGATGTTCTTTTATCCTAATGCACCTCAATTAGCATTTCTCATTGTGTGAGATATCTCCCAAATCAATCATCAATAAGGATATTTCTATGTCCGTATGCACATCAAATAGCATTTATGATTCTCCATTCATTATAGGGTTCAATTTAGTTTATGAACCTTTTTAAAGTTATCCCATATTGGATTGGATCCTAATATCCATTATCTCTAAATTATTCCCATTAATATCATATTTTTCTCCAGATAGAATTCCCAAAACAAGGTGGGCTTCCCCACTTAGAAAATACCATAATATCTAATCGATATTCCTCAATTATAGTCAATATGACTCCAAAATTTCTTATAAGGGAAACTCTCTAAAAGTCTCCAAAACATACTCCAAATAACTCCTATAGAGGTTCCCTATTGATAACCTCGAACAAAACGGGAAGAAATTCTCCTTAGAAAAACAACTCCAAAAATCCCCTGTTTTCGAATCGATTCGGCCCCTCCGAATCGGTTCGGTCACAAAAGAGAATCAATTAGGCCCATCCGAATCGATTCGGCCCAATGGACCTGAGAGTCTGCTACATACCGAATCGATTCGCAAGGGGCAAATTGATTCGGCCCTAAAGACCTGGGGATTCTGCAACAGACCGTATCGATTCAGAAGGGGCGAATCGATTCGGCAACTGCAGCAAGCTACGAAATGGGCCATTTTTTTCTTAACCCAAAATACCCAAAAATCATTTTAATCATCTTCCAACCATTTTCATCCAACCAAATCACATATATAACATTAATCTTCATTCTAGAATCCATATAAACTAATTTCTAACCTTAGATCCATTTTATACACTACAAATCTAAGATTTTCCCAAAAGTTAGGTTTTAACCCAAAATTCAATCCATAAATCATGCAATAATTGATACACAACAATTATTTAGCAAGTTTAATCACTTGCCTCGGGTTCGTAGGGTCTGAATCTGCCTTGAGATCGCGTATTGGCCAAAAATCTCTACTTTTTCTCTCTTTTCCCCTTCCTTTTCTTATTCTCTCTTTCTTTCTTTCTTTCTCTCTTTCTCTCTTTGGAGAAATATCTCCCGTAGGCTTAATAAGTCTAGTCTCCCAAGATACACACCTTTAAATGATGATAGGCACTTTAAATGTCTCGGTGACTTTAATTCGAGTCAAACGGTCCCAATTTATTTCGGAACCTAAATAGACCCCAAGTACAGTCATTTCGACTTTCTCGTCCCTTCCGGACACTATGGTACCCTCAGAATCGACATTCGACACTCTTTCTAACAACTTCAAATTGTGACCTCAATTGCCAATTTAATTATTTCTAAAATAAAATATTATTTATTTCTCCCAAAATAAATAACTCGTTGTCTCCAAGACCTCGGGTTGTTACAAACTTCCCCACTTACAAAAATTTCGTCCTCGAAATTTTAGCTAAGCCTAATTCTCCAAAGCTCAACTAAGTCTAACATACCCATACTCACTAATCCTATCTCCAAACTTCTAACCTCCCACGATGAATTTATTTAATTTATTTTATTTTAAGTTAATATGAGTTAATTAAAACCAATTTCCACAACAAAGGTGCCCATACACCCTTTATATTTGAGCTTTATGCTCACAACAATCATAATGAGGCTTTATTTGCCTCCAAAGTTCCACATTTCCTTAAATATATTACTAACATTTTAATAGTGTGAAAATTTTGAATGGTCCAAAGAAATAACTCCTCTCAATTCCTGACATTCGCCACTTTCGTGCGGGGGACGTCTCGTAAAAGCAAAATCCAAACAAGGAACCCTCCCAATACACTACTATGTGACGACGTCGGGGATTGAGAGTTTGTTAAATCCGGACTAGAGTTTGAAAAATTTAGTTTTATGAAAATCATTTTGAAAGGGCCCGAAAGCTGATAAAAGTTTTTATTTTGAAAATAATTTATTTTAAAAGTGGTTCATATAATATAATATAATATAATATAAAATGCCTTATGTCCAACACAAGGTCTTTTAAATCATCATATATATAACAATATGTAGCTCACAAATATTAGCATACTCATGAGCTAAAATTTTACCTGGGTCCCATCAATCCACAATCTTAACTTTCAAACATAAACATCTTACATCATTTCAATATATTGCCATTTATAAGGCACATCCATAACTGGAATACAACAATTATAATAGTCAATTATGACTATATAAAAAGAAGTAGCTTTTATCATTACTACCTATCACCATTACCATTCTTACATTTACCACAAGGTTTAAAGCTCTTTTTGAGCACCTTGCAAAATCATCTATCCTTTTACAAAATAATAAAATAAGAGCCTATCTTGCTCAAAATTCCCCTTAGGGTCATTACATACATAGTAGGGCTATAGTACTACCCATACACAAATATCTCCCATACAATATTCCCAAAACCTTACATAGTAATTATCCTATTTATAAAGGAAAATTAACTTACATTACCCAGATCTAGTCCAATTGCCCTTCCTCATCAATGGGCTCCCAAACATAGTCCCCCGGTCTAAAATGACCTCGAATATTCTATAGGGGTTGCACTTCCAAAATTTCATCAAATTGTCGTCCTTTACCTCTTTTAGCACAATCTCTCTTTTTATGACCTATTTCTTTACAAAAGAAACATTTACCCATAAATCCTTTTTGCCTACTCGAATTACTGGCACTCTCTTCGCCAAACTTACGTGATGAACTTGAATCTCCAAAGTTCTTACCCTCTTGCGATCGAAGATGATATTCATGACACTTTAGTAGTTTCGCATTCACTACCTCAACGAAATTCACTAACCTAGGACTCTCTAACAAATGATGTCGGATTTTCCAATCTAACCCTCGAACGAACTTCGATATACGCTTTTCTTCCGTATTTACCTCATCAAGTACTAGCCTTGCCCATCTAGAAAAATCTTCCTCATATTCTGCCACTGTTCTATTACCCTGAAAATTTTTCATATTCCTAGTAGAGGAAAGAAAATGCCTTCGATCAAAAAGTTCCCAAAATTCTTTTATAGGTAAAGTATCTCTCTGTTCAGATGTGGTGACAGACTCCCACCAATGGAGAGCTGCACCCGATAACCTAAAGGTGGCTAAAAATTATTTCTGCACCTTACTACACTCAACCATACGAAGGTGCCTCTATATACTATTCTTCCATTGATTTGCAGCCATTGCATCAACTCCCCCTGCAAACTCGAGAGGATGCCCCTTACTAAAATCTTCCTACACTCTCTCCCATAAAGACAATCCTAAATGGGGTGGGGCTGCTCGAGCGGTAGATTGCTGAGACGTCGTAGAAATGGCAGCAGTGACTGCTTGTGCCACAATATTGGCAACATTATCCGTAGTCATGTTCCTTTGAGGCATTTGGGGTTGCCCTTTTTTTCCCTGACTGAACGACCTCCCTTCGGTGGCATCTGAAACAAGAACAATTGTATCAGAACGCCTTTCAAATATTTTCGATTTACAGAAAGATATGGATGTATGAATGTAATCGTCCTAATAATAAGGCTCTATATCAAGAACACTTATGGAAGATCATAGTAACGCACACAGATCCTAAAGACACTAGAACCTGATGCTCTGATACCATCTGTGACAACCCGCTCTAAATAATAAAGGGTGGCCAGCCCTATACTACATTAAATCAGGTATCCCAGATGGCACAGTCTCAACATCAACAGACAATACTAATAATATAAGGCTAACTACCCGAAATCATTAAAAGCGAATTGTCAAAAATTTAAAACTTTTTTTTAACAACAACAACAACAAAACCAACAATGCACATAATCAATAATATACATCTAACTATGATGAGTGAAATGTGCAAACAACAATATATACAAGTGTGCAATACAATGAACAAATAAAATACCCGAATATGCTATCGGGTAACAGACAATACAATAATATGAGAAATGAAATAAGAAAGTGTCAATCTACAACACTTGAATACTAACTCAATATACAAACTGAATCCTAATCTAGATATACAAAGATAGGAATCGACTAAAACAAAGTGCCGCAACAGTTCGCTACTGCCACAGCTCCGCGAATACCGGATGGATGAACATCGATGGCGTCCTTGCGGAGGAACACCTAAAGTAATACAATATATATATGGAGGAAGAAAATATAAACGGGTCAGAGCCCAAGTTTAAAAAACATTTTATAGAAAGTGTATTAAAATGCATAATAATTATAAATGCATTATTACATTATTAAGGTGGAATCGAACTCTCCATAATAATTCAACTCACCTCTCATCTACAGCGCGCACTAAGCGTATGCACGTGATCTCCAAATGGATGCCCGAATCTATTTAGGTATGAGGATTCTAACTTAAACCCAAATAAAGTATTTAAGTGAAACCGTCTAACCTATATCCCAATCTACCTTTTATTCCTATAATCTATAAATTATATACACTATCTTTAATGTAATAGTTATAGTTATCTTTATAATGTTCATTTGTTGAACATATAAAGTTGCATCATCATGCTCATAATCACAACAACATAATACATCAACATTATCAATTACTAGAATTTCATATATTCTAGTAATGCCCTTAATTGGCATGTAAAAAATATATATAGAATTATATATAGGTTATTAGCAACAAGAGTTAAGGACTAAACTCCTCTCGATTCTCAACACGGCACTGCGTTTCGTGCGTGGGACGTCTCGCCGAGGTGAAATCCAAACAAGGAACCCCCCGTTACACTACTCCTGATCGTATCGATCCTCGAGGCTCATTATGCCCTCAATGCAAGATGCATGTAACCCAAATTATTATTATCCAAATTTTAATTAATTTATATTCCAATTCTCAACAGTACACGGCGTTTCATGCGTGGGACATCTCACCGAGGCGAAATCCAAACAAGGAACCCCCCCCCCCCCAATACACTACTCCTGGCATTGTCGATTGTCGGGATAGGTGATATATATATAAGTATGAGCATTAAGGACTGACTTACCCCAAAGTTCCAACATTACACTGCGGTTCATGCGTGGGACGTCTCGCCGAGGAGAAATCCAAAAAAGGAACCCCCCGATACACTAATCCTGGCAATGTAGGTCATTGAGGTCCATTATGCCCTTGATACCCAAATACAAACACAAGCAATAATAAACATCCAACCGATCTATAACTCGATGGATGCAAGCTCACGTGTTATCATCTTCCAGCAGCCCATATACGTAGCAAACTGGGGTCACCTGGTGGGGTTCTACGACACCCACCTCGTGATCAACTCACGCACACGACGTCCCAGGAAGTGGTCATAGCTCCTAACCGGCAAGTGAGAGCGACACATACCCACGACCTCTCACCCCCAAAATAAATAAATGTATATAAATATGTCATTTGTTGACCACCATGGACGACTATGACCTAGAGAATATCCACATCCTGCTTTTTGAGTCAGGATGCTCACCCTCTACGCACGAAACTTCCCAGTGATAGCAAGGAGAGGGTATGCCTAACATGTATATACACCATCATATAAGGTATACATACATCCCATATAATAAAGATATACCATTATATAAGGTATACCTCCAACATCATTTTCATATTCATTATACGCTCTTAGGCGCAATGGATTTAATGTCATTGATTAGTATCTCTCTCTAGATACACTAATCACCAATTCTCACACATCTTCCCCACTTAGTAAACGCTATACTACTTCTAGATTGAAGCTCACATGTCGCTTCTAATAATGAATTGTCTCTCAATTCTATTTAAGTTAAGGATGCTCTTTTATCCTAATGCACCTCAATTAGCATTTCTCATCGTGTGAGATATCTCCCAAATCAATCATCAATAAGGATATTTCTATATCCGTATGCACATAAAATAGCATTTATGATTCTCCATTCATTATAGGGTTCAATTTAGTTTATGAACCTTTTTAAAGTTATCCCATTTGGGATTGGATCCTAAGATCCATTATCTCTAAATTATTCCCATCAATATCATAATTTTCTCCAAATAGAATTCCCAAAACAAGGTGGGCTTCCCCACTTAGGAAATACCATAATATCTAATCGATATTCCTCAATTATAGTCAACATGACTCTAAAACTTCTAATAAGGGAAACTCTCTAAAAGTCTCCAAAACATACTCCAAATAACTCCTATAGAGGTTCCCTATTGATAACCTCGAACAAAACGGGAAGAAATTCTCCCTAGAAAAACAACTCCAAAAATCCCCTGTTTTCGAATCGATTAGGCCCCTCCGAATCGGTTCGGTCACAAAAGCGAATCGATTAGGCCCATCCAAATCGATTCGGTCCAATGGACCTGAGATTCTGCTACATACCGAATCGATTCGCAAGGGGCGAATCGATTCGGCCCTAAAGACCTGGGGATTCTGCAACAGACCGTATCGATTCAGAAGGGGCGAATCGATTCGGCAACTACAGCAAGCTACGAAATGGGCCATTTTTTTCTTAACCCAAAATACCCAAAAATCATTTTAATCATCTTCCAACCATTTTCATCCAACCCAAATCACATATATAACATTAATATTCAATCTAGAATCCATATAAACTAATTTTAACCTTAAATCCATTTTATACACTACAAATCTAAGGTTTTCCCAAAAGTTTGGTTTTAACAATTTAAACCTAAAACCCAAAATTCAATCCTCAAATCATGCAATAATTGATACACAACAATTATTTAGCAAGTTTAATCGCTTGCCTCGGGTTCGTAGGGTCTGAATCTGCCTTGAGATCGCGTATTGGCCGAAAATCTCTACTTTTTCTCTCTTTTCCCCTTCCTTTTCTTCTTCTCTCTTTCTTTCTTTCTTTTTCTCTTTATCTCTTTGGAGAAATATCTCCCGTAGGCTTAATAAGCCTAGTCTCCCAAGATACACACCTTTAAATGATAATAGACACTTTAAATGAGTCGGTGACTTTAATTCGAGTCAAACGGTCCTAATTTATTTCGAAACCTAAATAGACCCCAAGTATAGTCATTTCGACTTTCTCGACCCTTTCGGACACTATGGTACCCTCAGAATCGACATTCGACACTCTTTCTAACAACTTCAAATTGTGACCTCAATTACCAATTTAATTATTTCTCCAATAAAATATTATTTATTTCTCCCAAAATAAATAACTCGTTGTCTCCAAGACCTCGGGTTGTTACACATACTAATTCCCCGAATGCTTTTATGGACCTAATGCATCGCGTATTTAAACTATTTTCAGACCAATTTGTGATCATATTCACCAATGACATCCTGATATATTTAGAAAATCAACGGGATCATGAACATCATTTGCAAATCATACTAGACACCTTACGACGTCACCAGTTGTATTCCATGAAGAGAAATGTGACTTCTTAATGAAAGAGGTAAAATTTTTAAGACATGTTATTATGAAACTAGGAATCGAAGTAGATCCGACAAAAGTCATTGCAGTTATGGAATGGCCTTAATCCACTACCGTAACTAAGGTTCGCAACTTTCTAGGATTAGCTCGTTATTACCAAAGATTCGTAGAAGGATTCTCCACTATTGCTCTACCTTTCATGAAATTAACTCGAAAGGATATACGATTTGAGTGGAATTCAGAATGTAATCAAGCATTTTGTACCATGAAAGAGCGTTTGACTGCACCCCTGTACTCACAATACCTTCTACTACTTTAAGTTATGATGTATACGTGGATTCTTCCTTACAAGGACTAGGATAAGTACTCATGAAATCAGGAAAAGTGGTAGAGTATGGGTCATGGAAACTGAAAATACACAAATGCAATTATCCAATTCATGATCTAGAATTAGCCACTATCATTTTTGCCTTGAAAATTTGGTGCTGTTACTTATGCGGAGTAAGATTTCACTTATTCTCAAGTCACAAGAGTTAAAAATATATGATTACCCAAAAACATCTGAATTTTTGACAATGCAAATGGATGGAATATTTAGAATATTACGACTTCCAATTACAATATCACCCAGGTAAAGGAAACAGGGTAGCCAATGCCTTAATTTGTAAAATGGTGGAAAACCAACTGGAACATTCGCATATCAAATCATGATTACATTGGTAGATGATAATTTGTAAAGTAAAACCTATACTATCCTTCATAACATCATAGTATACCCATCACTTTAAAATAGGATAATTTATCAACAAGCCACCGAAAAATTTCTCACCACTCAATGCTGAAAGATTGAACTTGGAAAAACCAACGTAAAATTGATATATGACCCTATAAATGGATTGCAATTTGAGAACTGAATATGTGTACCTTCAAATTCCAAGCTCAAGGAAGAACTCTTACAATAAGGTCATCATTCCAAATTTATTATCCATCCGAGAAACACCAAAATGTATCATACACTCAAAAGGCATTTTTGGTGGGCGAAAATAAAAAATGACATTCGAACCTTTACTTCCAAATGTTTAACCTGTCAACAATTCGAGATTGAACACCAACACCTAGGTGGACTCTTACAACCTCTTCCCATCCTATCCTAGAAGTAGGATCATATTAATATAGACTTTGTTGTTGGATTATCTCTCATAGCCCAAGGATATAATTCGATTTAGGTAATCATTGATCGATTAACTAAGTCAGTTCACTTTCTTACAGTGCTTACACCCGATTCACTTCGGTAAGTCATCAACTTATACCTTTAAGAAATCGTTGGAATCTATGGGACTCCTTTATCTATTACATCTGATTTAGATCCTCGATTTGCGGGAAATTTTTAGCAAGCTTTACAAAAAGCCATAAGAACCAAATCACTTCTTAGTATCACATTTCATCCCCAAACCAATGGACAATATGAACGACTAATTCAAAGCTTAGAGTATATGATGTGAGCATGGACATTAGATTTAGCAGGAAATTGGAGCGATCACTTAGCATTAGTAGAATTTTCTTACAATAATAATTATCAAGCTAGTATTCATGCTGCTCTATATAAAGCACTCTATGAAAGACCCTATCGTTCTCCACTTTATTGGAATGAATCTGAAGATTATCAAGTCTTTGGACCAGAGATTATAGCAAAAACCAAGGAGAAAGTATATTTAATCAGGGAAAGGTTAAAAGAAGCTCCAAATCAACATAAAAGTTATACTGACAATCACAGATGGCCCCTTGAATTTCAGGGAGGAAGTCAAGTTTTCTTAAAATTATCAGCTCAAAAGGGAATTATTAGAGTTAAGAGAAAGGGAAAAATCGCACCATGATACATCAGACGTCTTACCATTATAGAACGTATTCGACTAGTAGCCTATCAACTAATATTACCCCCTAATTTGGCCCAAATTCTCAATGTATTTAATGTGTATCAATTGCGAAAATATATTGCTACCCAAGCCACGTCATCACATGGGACGGACTATCAATACAAACTAACAACAACTTCAAAGAAATACCTTTTCTGATCTTAGACACACAAGATCGAATACTTCATACGAAGACCATTTCTTTAGTGAAAGCTCTCTCGCAACATCGTGGTCATGAAGAAGTAACTTGGGAACTTAGATATGTCATATATAATTAATATCCCGAACCATTCGAAAGAAATTTAGAGGATGATTTTTTTTTTTGTAGGGAGAATGGTATGACCTATATAGAAAAACGCGTCTAGATCAAACTATATCTACATAAATATTCGAAGAATAAGAAATCTTACCTTAACATGTAATAAGTGTAGCAAAATTTTTTGGATTATCACCAACATGAATCTTATAAAAACACAAATTCCAAAGTTACCTTTGAGTTTCAATATTTACAAAACACCCCTAAAGTTTTTAATTGACTTTTAAACCATCTAAATGAACTATATATTTCAAAATTTCTTCAGAAAGTACTTCATTTCCTTTTATAGTTACAAACCAACCCCTCATAATTCTTTATTAAGTTTTTAAAATTGCACAAAGACCCCAAAAGTCTAAAAAAATGGAAAAATGACTTAAAACCTAAGTGAAAAACTTCAGGGATTAAACCTAATACATTTATCATCTTCCTTATCATCTGGACTGATAAGAATTCCAGCAACACACCATGGGAACCAATGAAAACTTAATAGAACCCTACACCTTTTGGCACTCCAAACTTTCTTCATAGAATTATCTCATTAGACCAGCCAAAACACGACCCCAAATTTTGTCAATAAACTCCCCATAACTTCCCCTATTTAAAGCCTCTCTTAGTGCAGATAATTCAACATAAACAGTACCTTAAAACACAAACCCATATTTTGGCATTTTCGAGTATAAAACCATTTTATATTTATATCTTAATTATTTTAATTCACTCATGTTTCTGCAGTAGAGTAGGATCCATTTATGCAGGTCATATGAGCTTTCACACAGAAATCATAAGTTAAGGGTCAAATTTCAGAAAACACCATAAAAGCTTGAGTAACAACGGTGAATTTCGAGTTCCTGACTTTCAACAAATTTTAGAGTGGGAATATTTATCCTTAGACTTATAGTCTTAAAATCATATAGTCTAATTTCATTTAATTATTTATATTGATTAATAACTCAAGTTTTTCATTTTTGGCAGTTGAAATTTTAAACAAAAAATTCTCCATGTATAGACCAAAACTATTTTGTTCTAAATTCACACATAAACTTAACTACAACACTTCCATACTTCAAATTTTAGTATGAATCCACGAATATCAAATTGAATTTTTTGATATTTTACAGTATATAGATATGAGCCTACAATCAACCTCAATCTTCAAAAGTTATATTTTGGAAATCCTTGCGAAAAATCTAGAAGAATGACTTTGGAATCATCTTAAATACTATTACGTAGAGGATTTAATTGAACGCCAGTTTTCAAATCCTAATTCATCATTTGAAATGTTGAAGATGAAGTGTAACACACATGTTTTTTACTGACCATATGGGAGTGCGCGATCAATCAAAAAATTCTGAAAAAAATTTCATTTTTATTTTTCAAGTCAAAATGGTATATTATAACCCCTTGTTTGGATAACCAAATGGATAATTTGACATGCCTCCTAAAATTAAAATTTAAACATTAAAAATATGTTATCATATAAATCCCTGACATTTTTCAAATTCTGTATTTTCATCGCAAACATTTTCTAAAGCTTTTTGACATTATTAGGAACAAAAAAGTCTCTTGGCACAAATCATAAAAAGTTTAGAAACCTTAAGTAATAAAATTAAACTTTATTTTTTATATTAACCCCCCAACATTTATTTATTACGTAATTATATAACTTTTACCCCACTTTCAAATAATTCATTAACCTTATTCTTACACAAAAATAAATTATCTCTTTGTCAGACTTACATGGACCACCACCTTGACTTAAACCAACTCCACGGAACCTCTCAAAAACCCTAACAACACGTAGATGATTTCTTATTCAGTGTTAATTAAACGCAATGCTTTTGATTATGCATTTTGTTGATATCACTATGTGATAGACCTAGTATATCATATTTTCATTAATGAATTAATTTGAGTAATTAAACTCTTTATGTATAATTTATTTCGATTTTTAACAGTGATTATGCAATCATAGTATTTCATATGATGCAATTTTACGTAGTTCTATTATAGCATACAATATGAACAGGGAATAATCTTCGTTATACCCACGACTGTATTATTTGTCCTGTAGGACTCAGATTATTGATGACCTAGTTATTGCTACCATATGAAACATCGGTAATTGAGTTAGCATGATTACTTTTACCTCCATGTATCTAGTTTGATTGTCTCCAATTGTATTCGATTGATGTTGTTGTATGTATGACTATTACCCCTAAACCTCTAAACAGATAATTATCGGTTATTTGTTTAGAAACCATTCCTAACCATTACTAGTTCTAAGTAGATATTTCTATGTTTTTAGTTATATCATTCCAAAAACAAACATGTTATCTTATCCTAACATGGAATCCATTTTCATATTGAATTTCTTATGCTGACTCATAAAACGTCATGTTTTGAACTATATAAAATAAGAATTATCTACATGGCAATTTTTCTTACAATTTTGAAATTCCAGATGGATCCAGACAATAGAGAAGGAAAAATCTCCCCGACCCCGCACAAATCGAATACATCACCTTGTGTTACTCTAGCAATTATATATTCCTGGAAAATCAGTTTCAACGTCGAAGACCCAATTATAATTTCCTATGAGGCTACGTATAAATGGATGTAATTGATATTATAGCAAGGCACATGTCGTACTTATTAATTTTCTTTTTCTTTCATTTACTTATATGGATTATATAATAAAATATAGTGCCAATATTTAGGATAAGTGTAATGAATATTGTATTTTACTACTTTATTTCATGTTAAGAGATATTAGTGTTATTTAGCCGTTTATTACCATTATTATTTATATTTTCGTTATTTAATTTATTTCTCCATTTAACCTATCAACCCAAACCTTAATCACTCCTGATTTTTCGGGATGTGACATACCACATAACTGTTACTAGCTTTGACAAATGTAATTTGTTTATTTTCAAAAGAACCACTTTGGTTTCCATTAAATTTATACCCACGTTTATGATTTTCTTCTTTTCCAACACTTAAGATCTAATCTAAGAGTGTTATCTCAGATTCATAATCTTAAACTTTCTGAAAACATTTGAACATATTTATTTTTATTGGCCTAACTTTAATAAATCAACATTATATCTTTGTTCTAAAATTTTATCTAAATTAGTGAATTCTTGAATTTTGTTTTCAAAACTTACTATTAAATATAAAGGATTTAAAAAAAGGATTTTGTATAATAACAACACAATTGATATGTGATCATACTTCGCTATCGTCCCCCTAATGGACTTAAGATAAACACGAAACACTCAATACATCATAAGATATAACATGAGGGTCATATTATCCATGCATCCAAGACCTCAAGATCATACGCATTGCAAATGAACATACACGACATGAAAAGACAATCCATGTCCCTAAAAGTCACCAAAAAAAAAAGAAAGCATGCAAATCAAGCTCGTCCTATGTCAAGTCATTCATGTTCAAGAAATGCAAGTACCAATGAAAGCAGTATTAAAAGACAATGCAAGCAAAGTAAAGAAGAAATTTATATCGTGACATCATTCCTAATCATGCAAGAACAATCAAAGTATTCCATGCTTATAGAATCAAAAAACTAATCAACACGAACATTGCCCAACCAAATCAAGTTAAGAATCATTTAAATAAGCACTAATAAAAGACAAGAAATCAAGAGATGGAAGAAGAGTTCATCCCAAGTTTCAAATCCAAAGTGATTTTAAAAAAGTTAACAATCTTTCAAAAGAAAATACATATCCCAAATAACTTCCCTAAACATTCCCAAACTATTCCAAGGTCAAAACCCACAAAACCCATATTGGATTAAATTTTAAGTCAACTCTAAGTTGGCATGTATTTGACTTTATGTGGATATGGTGTCGATTCCATCGTAAGGTATTTTATTCCAATGAATTGTGAGTTTTTCAATTGAGACAAAACTAGAAAGGGAAAACTGCACCTATCCCCCTTCAACCATCTCGATTTTATGGGTCACCACCTCAAAAAAATAGCAGACAATCTTACACCCCTCAACTATCAATTTGTTGCAATTAAACCCAAAACTATACTTCCCCTCCATTTTAAGGGGTAAATGGACTAAAATACCCCTTAAACCCAATTTTGAAAACCAAAATAAAACAAAACGACAAAAAATCTACCTCCCCTCTCTAGCCACCTCTCTCCGATGTCAACACCATCTTCATATGAACAAATGAAAAATAGCAAACCAAATTAAATTGAAAGCGCAAAACAAAATCCATGTCGAAAGAAAATCTATCCCATTCTTTGATCTAGATATTAAATAGGCAGAGGTTTGAGAACCCACAATTTTAGTTGATTTAGGGTTAAGATAGTCGTGGTCACTAGTTTTCTAGTGGGGTGGTAGGCGGAGGTGGGCAGGTAGTGGTGGTGGGTGATAGATTTGATTACCAGTGAGGTGGTAGGAAGATGTGGGGCAAAGAGGTGTGTGTGTGTGTGTGTGTGTGAGAGAGAGAGAGAGAGAGAGAGAGAAAGAGAGGTGGAGGCTAGGGGTTGGGATGAAGGTGGTTTGGAGGGGAAGGACATTATTGCCACCGAATAGAGGAAGTTATTAACACCAGGTTTGGGACGGAGGTGTTTTGGTGGGGAAGTGGGTTAAGTTTTGGGGATGAAAATGGTTTTTGTTTTTTGTTTTTTTATCTTAAGTTTTAAAATTAGTGCTAAGCGGTATTTTATTCCATTGACCCCTAAAAATGGAGGGAACCTAACTTTTGAATTTAATTGCAACGAATCAATAGCTGAGGGGGTGAGTTTGTCAGGTATTTTTTAAGGGGGTGACCCACAAATTTGAGATAGTTCAACGGGGCAAGGTGCAATTTTACCAAATGAAAATACCAGTTTTCAAAGGATACCCTTCATATAGAGTCGACTCTATATGTGTGAAAATAACTGCAATGGTAGTGTGGACACAGATTGTCAACAACTCTATTTTGAATTTAAAAATACCCAAGTTCCCTTATATTACCAAACTACCATCTAACAGCTAGTGTAATATCCCATACTTTTAGGGATATTTAAATTACATGAGTGGGTGTAATTTAATGATTAGAGAATTTTAAGTGAAAGAGAATTTGAAGTGCGGGTTAAATATTAATTTGGCGAGTAACAGATTAATATTGATGTGTGTTATATTTACTTACGAGAATAAGTAAAGGAAGTGGAATTATTTTATATCAGGTCGCGGTTGGGAAAAGCGACAAGTAATAATATTTTATTTGGAAAACACATGCATAGTTATGCTGGACTTATAAAGGTGATTTTTTTATAAATGACTCGAATGGGAATTTTGAGTGCACGGTTGGTCCAAAAGGGAACAAAATGGTCAGGATAGAGTACCAGGGGGTAGTGTTTGGGTTCCAGGAATTTTTGGACTAGTAGGGACTCGCATTTGTGTATACGAGTCAGTTTTGGGTTTAATTAGGGGGTAACCCTTATTTCTTCTCTTATAAGCTGAGAGAAATAGAGAAGAAAGAAAGAAAAGAAGAAAAGAAAGAGAGAATAAAGAAATAAAAGAAGAAAAGAAAGAGAAGAAGAGAAAGAAAGAAGAAAAGGGAGAAAGAGGAGATTTTCAGCCAAGCTCTGGCGGATTCCAGCACGAGGTCGTCGGATTTATCCAACGAGGCAAGTGTTTAACTTGCTTTAATTATTTAAGTGCGTCAATCATTCATATTATAGTTGGCGATGAAAACTATATGATTTTGGGTTTGGTATTCTTGCATAAATTGGTGATTTTAAAGATGATTTCATATAAAACTTGACGTGATATTATCTCCATATGAAATCTAAGCTTAAAACCATGGTAATGGTGTAATATTTGTGGAGAAATTGAAAGAGATGTAAAGTGGGTATAATTAAGAATAGGCTTTCTTATTCTTAATTAAATGGATGAATCCCATCAATTAGTAGTTATTTTGGGTATATATAAGTGTGTATATGTTTATATGGATGTTGGGTGATGTTAGAATCCATAAATATTGGGCTGGATGACTGTTGGATTGAGAATGGGGGAAGAAGAAGAGGATGAACTCATAACAACTGGCAATCTATGACATTTCAAATTGATTCGCAGGGGAGCGAACTGATTCGGCTTAGGCAAAACGATTCGGTATAGGGGGAATCTATTTGGCCCTCTCAATTTTGGAAAAAAAATGGGTTTTAAAGGGATTTAAGGATAATTATTTTTGGAGATAAATATAAGGGGATCCTAAATAGAGCATGAGGATCTCTAGATGATTAAATGAGTGATGTGTGACCCTTGGGATTTGTGGAATTAAAATACGAGGTATAAATTTTAAAGATCTTTGCGATGAACGACATTCAAGGATTATTTGGCAAGTTCATACAAATATATTTATGCTTGTAGAATATATATATCAAATATATATATGAGAAAATCCTAAGGTGCGAGTATGATGATTTAAGAATACTAGCCAAACGTGATAAGCAACTATTTGAAAATAATCAATGTGATAATTATATCATAAGTGAGTGAATACTTATGGGATTAAAATAAGTTGTGTGTATACTTATGAATTAATACGAATTTATATATTTGGAATTTTAGGCTAATGCCCCGAGAGATTGGCATGATAGACGGATTTGATGTGATTTATATATATGGGTATAGATACAATATATATATGATGTGATTATGAGTATATCAGTATGTGAACGATATATTTATGTGAAGCATACCCCTCTAGTGCAATCATGGGAAGTTGCGCGATATGGGTGAGGCCTCCATCTTGATGACTAGGTGGCGTATAGTCCCCGGTCATAGCATCGATTTTTATATTATGTGATTTTATCAGGGGTAAGACGCCTTGGGTATGATTCATCGTATTTCCAGTGATGAGCTATGACTGCTTCCCATACGTTGTGATTTGGTTTTTACCAAGTCGGTGTGAGAGTTCGACCGCTAGTACCCAGGATGATGTGTGTGTAATTCCCTGAAGATGATAGCATTGAGAGACTGCATCCATTGAGCTATAGCTCTGAATGATGGTTATTATACTTATAATGTTTGTGATATATAAGTATGGATATACTTGATATGTATAGTATATTATATATATATATATATGAGATGTGAAAATAGATATACGGATAGAATAATGAATAATTTGTAAAATAATTTCTGGAGCATTGAGGAGTATAAAATCCAGAATAAAATATGTGATATACGTATAAAAAGATGTTAAAATTATATATAGGATTAATGACACTAAAATGTAAATAGTGTATTATAACTACTAATAGTTATTCAAAATGAACCAATGAATTATTGGTGAAAAATTATTATAGAAAGCTATCAAGAAAGCTTAGAGTATTATATACGCGAGAATTGAGATCATGTATGATGATTTAGTTGCTGTGAGAGATTAGTTAGGCGGAGTAGCTTAACTAAGGTGTTTTAAAATGCATGCGTTAGGTGTGCCCTGTTAGATGAGAGGTGAGGGGTATCTCATGTGAGTGCAACACCAGTTTAAATATGGAGAATATCATATTTTAAATGTTAAAGTATTTTAAGCACTTTCTAAATATTTTTAAAAACCCTTTAGGTGACACGGACGCCTGGATGATTATGCTTTCGAGTCAGATGTTGCTACAGTAGCTGTGGATGTTGGCCGAAAATTGTGTAAATGCTTTTCCCCCTGTGATCTTGATAGGAGGCACTCTGAGTTATATTCAGGAATGTTGCACGGTCTTTTCATTTATTTCTGACACTTTTACTTTACACTGATTCCATATGGTTGTATAAAAGTTTTACCGAGAGTTATCGATTATTATTTATTCATTTCAATGGTTGTTTATATCTTTGTATGGATAGATTTACTTATGCGATTAAGTTAAAAAGATAAGAAAGTTTAAAATTTGACACCAGACCTAATAGGTTATTAGTAATTAGTAAAATTTGACATCGGACCTAATAGGTTATTAGTAAAATTTAATGCTGAGAATGAAATCATATGAGATTCCTGTTTAATTTCATATAGGACTGATCACCCGGTATTTTACTAGGTGGGGTGTCACAGATGGTATCATAGCATCAAGTTCGAGTGTCCTTAGGAATCTGTGCGGATGTGCTATGTTTTCAGCATTTCTTTCTATTTGATATAGTGCCCAATGCTTAGGATTTTTTATTCATATGGTGAGATTTCGTTCTCCTACCATAATGTATAATTATATTGAATATGATATGCATTCGGGTGTGCTTCGTATGCCGAATAGAAAAAGACAACAGGCGAGGGCCGTTGGAAAGACTGCAAGAGGCGGGTCTCAGTTGAATTTGAAGAGTATTTTTGGGTCGATGACCATAGTCGAGGTCACTCCTATTGTTGCTCGAGAAGATGGGGTTTTGAGGACTACTAGGGTGCAACTTATATTTTCAAGTACCGCTATAGCAGAAAGTGGTGCTAAACTAGACTCACCTAGTGTTGTTAAAATGGGAGAGAGTCGGATGGGTCTTTGAAGAGGACCACTCGTTGGAATTTTGGTAAATGCAGAGATTGTGTGAGTGGCTAAAGGATGTATGATAACCAGAGGCTTTGGCATATATCAGGGAGTAGTATACTTGAAAGTGAAATATTATGCCAATGGAAGGATCTTAGGTGCAGTTTAACCGTAAGTCATCTTTTTGTTCAAGAAAGAGATATGGATGAAAATTCTGAATTTATCATGGGAGGGTTGGACAGAGGCCTTATCTAGAGAACTTTGTACTCGACGAGGTAGGTGCAATGGAGAAAAGAGTCCTTAAGTGGGTGATGGACTCATGAGAGGAGTCACTAACACTTAAGGGAAATTCTTCTTGGATGGTTGAAGTAGATGGCGACTATGTCGTGTTTTGGCAATGAAGATATTAATGCTTATATGTGAAGGGAGCTAAAAGTGTTGAAGGATTTAGTTAGCGGGTAAGATTAGATGTAATGGTGCTAGTGAAACACCATAGGGGGAGACCCATCAGGGGACCTATGTAAATGATTTAGATAGTTGAATTCCTACCGAGTGGCGATGGATTCGGTCGGGGATATTAAAGTCATCAGTGTGTTTCTTAGGGACAACGGAGCTAAGGGAACATTGAGGGTGGCTATCAGGGTCGAGGCTACCAGGTTCTGAGAGAAGGACAATCCTAATATGGTCAGTATGTCTAGGAATATTGGATTATATGAAGAGTTATTTTTATGTGGGGAGTAAGACCACATGCATTCATTTTTTCCCAAAGCGAGAAAAAGGGACAACAGTATGGTGCCTAGCCGGGGCAATAATTAAGATAGTTTTTGGTTCAATTCGGACAAACGTGTCATGTATGGGAACCATTTGATAATCCAGGGCGATTTGGTAAGGTATAAAAATGAGTTTTAACCTCGTGTGAATGAGGTCTGCTTTGTGTGGCACAAGTGAGTCATGGTATCTTGATTAGCACTAGATTCACGCATGAGATGAGTTTAGTGTGCATATAGATAACATTGTTATGTATATATATATTTCTATGGAATAGCGGGGTTAATTTTAGTTTCCTTCGTAGGGAAGCGGGTGTAGGCATAGTGGTATATGTTTTATTGAAATTACTCATCTTGTGATGTGTTATACGAGTATGATATTATCCTGAGTATAGACTGGTTAGAACTATAGTGGTCTGATGTTACAAGGCTATCGTGTTTGTTGTTCTAGGGCAGGAATGGGTTGTTTTAGCGATGCCTCACTTGAAAGAGGGTCGATCCGCATTTATATTATATTATGATAGAATCTTATGAGAGTATGGTTGTCTCGAGATATTTTATCCCGATGTGTAGGGATTTTATTAATGTGATTTGAGGTACATTGGAATTACTATTGAGCGGAGAGACTTAGCTCGTTATTATGTTTAGCGCTTAGAATTTGGTGATAGGGAGAGCGCATTTTAATATCACTCCTTTAGAGACGTGGGAGTTCAGATGTATATTTATATGTCTGGGGACAAGATTTTCAGAGTCCTGGTTATGTGTTTGAGTTTTATGGAATTTGATTACCACCAATGCTAAGTGATAGAGTATTGGGGGGAGCTCCTTGTTTAAATGTTATTGCGTGATAAGATACATATGAATCTGGATAAACGTCGTGAGGATAGATGCTAGGCCATCAGTTTTGAATGTTTATTAATAGAAGTTTAGAGAAAACACTCTGAGCTGAGAGCTATTATATCGTATAAGGACAGTAGAGTCGGTAGTGCCATGAGAGAGCACTGAAATTTTTTTCTTCTCACCACGAGTTAAAGGGTGGAACGATGTTAAGGAGAATTAAATTTCGATTTATGGGGTGATTGAGAATACCCATGTGTTATAGACACGTTGATAATGTAAGGCCAGTTTTGAGGAAAGTGTGTGATGTTTCTAGTGTTGTGCAAAATGCACCGATTATAGGGTGTATGGGGGCGCATGTTAGTTGATTTTCAAATCGTCTGAGATAGGAGGACGTAGGAATAAATGTGTGGAATATATGCTTGTGGGGTAGTTATAAACAACATGGCATGGAATGATGGATTGAACGTCATGTGAGAATGGCAATAGTCCAAGTATATGTGTGCAATGAGAGTTGACACACCCGAGATGGGTTAAAAGGCGGTGAGAATCCATTTAAAAGGATATCTCTTGAGAAGAGGAAAATCCAATTATTAAGTGAAAGTTGAGCAGAGTCCTACTTAGTTGAATGTTGAGAGTGGCTTGCACATAAATAAAAAGTCAATCTCTATAAGACAATTAGGACCAAAAATGCGCATTGTGGAAAAAATGCAAGGGCTGAGACTTCTAGTACACCCCAGAGGAAGAAGGGGAGTATAAAGTACCACTTAATGTGAGACATTATAAGTGTAAATTGGTGTTAGGTGAGACATAGTGATATTGTCTCCTGGTGCACCACTTACAGATGGAAATAAGTTGGTTAGATATGATTAACTATAAAATTTTGTTTCAAGCCATCGATTCTAGTGACGGAATGAGCAGACATGATGGTAAATTTCATTGATAAGTGTGCTCAAACCTTTCCTTTGAATTCAAGGATTGCACCAATGTAAGGTGCCGCCCAATATTGTTGTCAATTAGGATAAAGATCCTTGAATCCCACCTCCGATAGGGATTGTGGGAAGCAGTTGGGATGGCATTTTGTTTTGGGCAAGTCGTGTCACCTATGAACCGATGAGTAGACGAGAGGTGAATGACGATTAGTAAAGTTATATGAATGAGATTCTAGAGTCACTTTAATTGAAGTAAAGCATGGTATGGTAATTGGGAGGGGAAATTACCAATTGATAGAGTTGTGTGTAGTCACTCGTACCTGTTTGTTGTGGACAAGGAGCATATTAAGGTTTTGTGTGGGAAAGCCTAGTCATTCTCCCTATGGTTTTTTCGAGGTGAGCGAATAAATAGACTTTGGATCGAAGGTACTTTAGAAATCGTTGTCGAGAGGGGCAATAACCACAAAATATTTTGGGGACACTTTTGAGCATCGTAAGAGACGTCGCCATGAACCGAGATTTGAAAGACTGATAGAAGCGGTCACAAATTCTTATTGTTTCTCTCAGAATGGGAGTTTTGTGTTGGGAAGGACTCGAGAAGCTGGCACTTAGCGATGTGTGGCCTTCCAATAATATTGAGGAAATTGATCCAGTGATTTATAGGCTCATTTTATTTGGACATAGTAGATAGAAGAACAATGTGTAATGTGTCATTATTAAGGTGAGAACTTGTGATTGATGGAGTATATTAGTATGAAGCGAATTGAACAAGCTTGTTGTTAAGTTGGGGCTATAGTGAGCAAGCCTTTATACAATTGGGTCCCACTAATGGGTGAATAGTGAAATGACCATGCCATTACCATGATTTGATTTTTGAGTACTAAAGGGGTGTTGTGTGTGGCTTACGATCCTAAGTTTTAGTATCAGTCTTATTTGAATTTCGAGGATGAAATTCCCTTCTGGCGGGGGGGGGGGGGGGGGGGGGAGAATGTAATACCCCGTACATTTATGGATATTTAAATTAGATGAGTGGGTGTAATTTAATGATTTGAGAATTTTAAGTGAAAGAGAATTTAATGTGTGGGTTAAATATTAATTTGGTGAGTAAGGGATTAATAATGGTGTGTGCTATATTTACTTAGGAGAATAAGTAAATTAAGTGGAACTATTTTATATCAGGTCGCGATTGGAAAAAGTTACAAGTAATAATATTTTATTCAGAAAACACATGCATAGTTATGTTGGTCTTATAAAGGTGAATTTTTGATATGTGACTCGGATGGGAATTGAGAGTGCACGGTTAGTCTCAGAGGGGCCAAAATAGTCAGAATATAGTGCTTAGGGGTAGCGTTTGGGTTCTGGGGACTTTTGGACTAGTAAGGACTCACATTTGTGTATACGAGTCAATTTTCGGTTTAATAAGGAGATAACCCTTCTTTCTTCTCTTATAAGCCGAGAGAAAGAGATAAGAAAGAAAAAAAAGAAGAGAAGAAAGAAAGAAAAGAAGAAAAGAAAAGAAAGAGAAGAAAAGAAAGGAAGAAGGAAGGGAGAAAAAGGAGATTTTCGTCCAAGCTCTAACAAATTATGGCACGAGGTCGTCGAATTTATCCAAAGAGGCAAGTGTTTAACTTGCTTTAATTATTTAAGTGTGTTCATCACTCATATTATAGTTGGTGATGAAAACTATATTATTTTGGGTTTGGGATTCTTGTATAAATTTGGATTTTGAAGATGATTTCGTATAAAACTTGATGTGACATATGAAATCTAAGATTGAAACCATGTTAATGGTGTAATATTTATGGAGAAATTGGAAGAAATGGAAAGTGGGTATAATTAATAAAAAGGTTTTTTATTCTTAATTATATGGATGAATCCCATAAATTAGTTATTGTTTTGGGTATATATAAGTGTGTAGATGTTTATATGGATGTTGGGTAATGTTAGAATCCATAAAAATTAGGTTGGATGAGTGTTGGATTTAGAATGGGACAAGAAGAAGAGGATGAACTCGTAATAGTTGGCATTCTGTGACATTTCGAATCAATTCGCAAGGGAGCGAATCAATTCAGCTTAGGCGAATCGATTAAGTACAGGGCAAATCCATTCAACTCTGTCAGTTTTGAAAAAAAAAGTCTTGGTTTTAAAGGGATTTAAGGATAATTATTTTGGGAGATAAATATTGGGGAATCCTAAATCGAGTGTGAGGACCTATAGATGATTAAGCGAGTGATGTGTGACCCTTGGGATTAAAATCCAGGGTATAAATTTTAGTAATGTATAGGCTAAATGACATTAGAGTAATTATTCGATGGGTTCGTACATATATATTTATGCGTGTAGAGAATATATATATATATATATATATATATATATATATATATATATGAGTAAATCCTAAGGTGCAAGTAGGATGATTTAACAATACTAACCAGATGTGATAAGCTACTATTCGGAAATAATGAATGTGATAATTATATCATAAGTGAGTGAATACTTATAGGATTAAAATAAGTTGTGTGTATACTTATGAATTAATACAAATTTGTATATTGAGAATTTTAGGCTAATGCCCCGAGAGATAGTCATGATAGAGGGATTTGATGTGATGTACGAGTATAGAGACAGTATATATATGATGTGATTATGAATATATTTGTCTGTGAATGATATACTTGTGTGAAGCATACCCCTCTAGTGCTATCATGGGAAGTTGCACAATGTGGGTGAGGCCCCTGGCTTGAGGAGCAGGTTGTGTATAGTCTTCGGTCATAGCGTCCATTTTTATATTGTGTAATTTTATCAGGGGTAAGACGTCTTGGGTAGGATTCGTCTTATTTCCGGTGGGGAACTATGACCGCTTCCTATACGTTATGATTTGGTTTTTACCAAGTCGGTGTGAGAGTCCGACCGATGGTACCCATGATGATGTGTGAGTAATTCCCTGAAAGATGATGGCATTGAGAGACTGCATCCATTTAGTTATAGCTCCAAAAGATGGTTATTAAACTTATATAGTGTGTGATATATAAGTACTAGCGGATGCCCGTGCCCGAGGGCACGGCAATAAATTTGCCCCCGTGATAAAACCCAGCCTATAATAACCAGCCTTTTTTAAAAAAAAAAACTTAAAAAAAATATTTATTTTTTTTAAAATATTTTTTATAAAAAAAATATTTTAAAAAAATTATTTTAAAAAAAATATATTATTAAAAAAATAATAAGATAATAATGTATATATGTATCCATGCATACATGCATGTGTATGCATGCAACACATAAAATGCCATGGATATTTATCATGCATGTTTATCATGCATAAGTTACTATTCATAACACCATTGTCCCATATTATATAGATTGATATACTTAATGTGTATAGTATATTGTATATATATATATATATATATATATATATATGGATAGAATAATGAAATTGTAAAATAATTTGTATAAAATCCGGAATAAAATATGTGATATATGTATATAAAGATGAGAAAATTATATACGGGATTAATGACACTAAAATGTAAATAGTGTATTATAACTAGTGATAGATATTCAAAATGTATGAATAAATTATAGGTGTCAAATTATTATAGTAAGATATCACGAAAGCTTAGAATATTATATACGTGGGACTTGAGATAACGTATGATGATTTAGTTGATGTGAGAGACTAGTTAGGCGGGGTTGCTTAACCAGGGTGTTTTAAAATACATGCGTTAGGTGTGCCCTATAGATGAGAGGTGAGGGGTGTCTCATGTGAGTGAAACACCAGTTTAAATATGGATAGTATCTTATTTTAAATGTTAAAGTATTTAAAGAACTTGCTAAATATTTTTAAAACCCCTTTAGGTGTCCAGGCAAATGGATGCCTGGATGATTATTCTTTCGAGTCAGATGTTGCTACCGCAGTTATGGATGTTGGCAGGAAATTGCATAGATGCTTTTCACCTTGTGATTTAGATTGGAGGCACTGTGTTGCATTTTTATTTTATGTTGATTCGATATGGTTATATAAAAGTTTCACCGAGAGTTATCAGTTATTATTTGTTCATTTCAGTGGTTGTTCATATCGTTGTATGGATGGATTTACTTGTGCGTTTAAGTTAAAAATATTAGAAAGTCTAAAATTTGACACCTGGCCTAATAGGTAATAGTAATTAAATGATTTTTGACAGTGATGCTGAGAATGAAACTATATGATATTCCTATTTAATTTGATAAAGGACTGATCACCCAGTATTTTATTAGGTGAGGTGTCACAGCTAGCTTTTGAAATGCCTATAAAAGCAATCATTTGCTTTTCTTCTAAAATACACAAGTTAATAAACAACATCCCAGAATATAAATTTATATTAGCAATCTTGTATAATTCCACTCCTTGAGTTTCTAGAGAGAGAAATCAAGAAAACCCATTGAGAGTTTTATTCCCCAAAACTCCATCAAAATCAAAGCTTCAAGAAACCTAACTTGAACCAAATGCTTCCACCTCAATCAATCTCTACTAATGTTCCAAACCCAAAACCTACTTTTCGTAAAGAAATAAAATCAATACCCATTTTAGTGTATAGATAATGAAACCAAGAAAAACTCATTTGGATGTTTTACTAAGACTCAAAAACACAATTAAAGAAAAAGCTTCAAGAAAACCCACTTAAGAAAAGTTCTAACACAAAACCCATTTATTTAACTTCCTAATCCCTTACCCACGTGTGTTAAAGATAAAAAAATTCTACTTTCTATAGCGAGAAAGTACAACTCATTTCACATTTCTTTCTTATTTAAGAAGCCTTTATTTTACACTTTGGTTACGATACTTGATATTATTACTACAATTGAACTTCATTGAATCTTCAAGGCCAGTAGTGTTGTTGATGTGAGGAGATAATTTGGGATTACACCTTGGGCTCTTGTGTGGGTGTAACATGAATAAGGATGGGTTTAGCACCTTATTAGTTGCGATTTACAAGGTGTGATAAACCCTTCGGGGGTCTGTTGCTTCTAGCTAATAAATCAAAGATAATAAAGTTTCTCGGGTATCGTCTTGAGCATGGATGTAGGCAACGTAGAACAATATTAAAATCTCAATTTTTCATATCTCTCTTAACTCTCTATTTAATATTGATATTAATTGTCCAGCCTTATTACTTTGATTGATTATTTCTTTAGTACTAATTAAATCATCCTTTTTCAATTAATCTTTAAGAGAGAAGATTGGAATTTTTTTAAAATCCATTTAAGTTATAATACCAAATTCACTTAGGCTCAGTTTGGTTGCGCAAATTGTTTGATTTATGTAAATTATTTCATTGTGAATTAGTGAATTATAAATGAGTGAATTTGAAATGAGTTAAATCCAATTTTACACGATGTTTGATAATTTGAAATTGATGTTAATGTTCTATGAAAAAAATATAAAAACAAATCAAGAGAGAGAGGAGGAGGGAAAGAGAGAGGGAGAGGGGGAGGGGGAGAGGGGACATGCACTTAATGTGACTCCTATTTCAAATGGATTCATTTCACATTTTTTGTGAAATGATCCAATTTCAGATTTTGCACATGAGCTAAAATGGAGAAATTAATGAATCATTTCATTAATGAAACCAAACACAATTAATGAGTCAATTTATAAATAGGGCAATTTATTAATGATCTAATTTACAATTTTGGGACAACCAAACAGGGTCTTACCAATTGATTTTTCCATCTCAAAAGTCTCGCATTTATTGTTATACTCCCTAACATTCAACATAAATTATTTATTTTAAACCTCTACCGATTTAGTTAATTTCCTTATTAATTTATCAAACTTTAGATACCTATTTAGAGACTTTGCATATAGCTCTTGCTAATCTTCAAAGCCATTATCACTTTTAGTGTTATAGCTAGGTGATGTGTATGCAGTAGGGGTGACCGTGGGCCGGGCCTGGGCAGGCCCGGTCGGGCTCGGGCCTGCCCTGAAAAATTAAGTGTTATCCCAAGCCCGCTCGGGTCTAGATCGGGCCTTATTATGTAATCCCAAGTCCCCTCAGATTTGAAAGCTCTTTACCCAGGGCCGCCCGATCGGGCCTTATTATGTTAATTAAAATATTTTTTTAAAATTAAAATACCTATTTTTTTATTTAAAGACGATTTTTTTTAATTAAAAATCTGTTTTAAACTCCATATATTACAAAGTCTATATATAAAGTTTCTTACACTATATGAAAAGACTTGGTATACGTTTTTATATTTATAAAAGTTCCCCTTTATATATATATATATATATATATATATATATATATATTTCGGGCCTCATCTCGGCCGGGCCTCATCGAGTTTAAGAACTCATGCCCAAGCCCGCCCGAAAAAAAATCGGGCCTATAAAATTTTGCCAAGCCCGCTTTGCGGGCCTATTCACCTTACCAAAGTCCTATTTTTTTATTGGGCGGGCTTGACGGGCCTCGGGCGTATGAGCACCCCTAGTATGCAATAGTGACCCTTACATTTTTTATTTCAAAAAATGTGGAACTCATGCACCCTTTGACCTTTTCACTCACACGCTCGTTTGAACTAAAATATCCTTTAGCTGTACAAATAAAAACATCACTATTCACATCACACAATCACCACAATCATCAGACAAATGAACAATAGATATAGTATTACACATGAAATCATCTAAATAAGTTTCAACAAATGATGCATAAAATAACATTCATGTATCTCTAATATTCCATAATCACCATTGTCCAACTCGGATGAGTCATCCAATGTTTTGGTCAAGTGGGCCTTAGGTTTGTTCTTTATCTTAGTCTTAACTAACCTAATATGAAAAGAAACAACAAAACGGAATACATAGGTTTATATTGGGTCCATGGAGGAAAATCCCAATTTTGGTTACTAAACCACGGACTAAAATCCACCAATAAACAATTAACAAGATTATGAGTACAATAAATTAAGATAAAAGCCAAAAAATATAATTATAATTAAACGTGAGAACAATAATCTAGCTAGGCTTCCTTCTTGCTTTTCTGCTATAGATGGCTGAGCAACTCCTTCAAGTAGCCTGGAGGTTTTCCCCAAAAAGACAATTGTGGATTTATGCGTGTGTTCCAAGTGTTTAAAATTCGTAATTGTTTGGTTTTCCCCAAAAAGACAATTTAAAACATATTCAATCACTATAACACTTGAAGGCCTTCAAGTAGACTTTTACAGTAGCTTGCAGCCGGCCCTAAAATTCTCAAACCTCTCTTTTATTATCTCATTTCTTTTCCTACTCATTTCTTCTCATATCTCAGCCACCCCACGCCCACCAGCAGCAGGGTAGTCACCCCACGCCCAACACCAACAGAGCAGAGCCACGCCCAACCCACTGTAATCTGATTTTTTTGTCAGGTATTTTTTGTCCCTTAATCTGATTTTTGAGTAAAATTTTTGATTGAATGTATGATTTTGATTGAATGTATGATTTTTGTGTAAGATTTTGATTGTGTAAAATAAAGGGTTTTGATTGAATGTTTGATTGGATGAATTTATGATTTTTTGAGAAATTGTACAGAAATAAGGGTATATATTTTTCATACAATTTCTCAAAAAAATGTCAAATTTCTGTAATTTCTTTAAAAAAAATCTCTATAATTTCTGTAATTTGGGGGAAAATGTCAAATTTCTGTAATTTGTGTCCCAAAAATATATGCCCTTATTATTATTATTTTAAATATGTGGTGATAAATGTAGTCTAAAATATGTGGTATTTTTTTAAATAGGAAGTCATGGAGAAATTTTTTAAATGAAAAAGAGGAGACAACACACAAGTCGTATCCGAAGATGAAATTTGTGTTGTGTATATAGAAATTTGTGTAATTCCCCATATGGAGAAAATTTTAAATATGTAGTCTCAAATTTGTGTAATTTGTATGTATGTTTGTGTAGTCTCAAATTGTTAATAATAATTGAGAGTAATTGTTTGGGAATTGTAAAGCTATAATTTGTTTAAAATTAGAAATAACCCAAAAAAAATCCCCTCGGGAGCTACCGCCCCCGAACCACCGGTAACACTTGAAACTTTTGCACATATAATTTTAAACCGATTTAATCCTAATTGGACTAAAATCCTGAATTCGCCACTGCTACGCATGACGTGTTTGTATATGAGAAATTATTGTTGACTTCTCTAGAGGAGAACTACAAGGAGCTTATCGTGGAAAAGACAACCTTTTTCATTAAGACGTTAACTGGTTGGATTAACTCAGCCATTTGCACTCATCTTATTGGACTATTAGGTTATTACTAGAACTAAAATATAAGTCGTCTGATTAAGGTGGTTACCAACGGTTCAAATTGTTACTCCAGATTGTGAAAGTAAAGAAGGAAAAGTGTGTTCCTTTGAATAAATTTTTTTGAAAACAAATGTTAAAGAATAAAAAATTATTTACAAATCTTTTAAAAAGGGAAAATTTTTAGAAAATTACAAAAAATTAGGGAAATTTATTTATGTCACTTTGAACCTAACGTTTTAGGGTATTTTTAGGCAGTTAATTCATGTGTATCTTATTTATGAAAATGTGCATAAAATTTTAAATAATATGAAAATTATACAAATAACCTGTGTGTACCCCAATTGTTAATTTAGCTTTATACCATTATACCGCGACTCTGATTGGGATCCTTTCTTGAGTTTGAATTAATATGTTAAGCCAAGATTAATATTCTCAAAAAATCTTTAAAATGTTTTGTAGCAGATATCAAAATATTAAATAATAGAAATTAGTATGGACTCGATTAAACATACATTACAAGAAAAATGGGTACTAGGAACGGTAATAATCCATCCCTAAAATCTAAAAATCCTCCCCAAAATAATATTTAGGACGGATTTTGCCACAACGAAAAACCGTCCCTTATACTTGGTGTCGCAAATATTTTAGGGACATATTTTGCTATACTAAATTTTAATTCATGGACGCTTTATATTTGGCATAAGGGGTTGATTTTTCCATCCCAAAAGGTATTTCCGCGAAAAAATTCCCACTCCCGCACAAAGAAAAGGATGGTTTATCTGTCCCTAATACTATTCAAAACAATAATTATGACAGTTTATAATGTTCCAATTGATAACCCAATTGGGACTACAAAACCGTCCCAAAATGTATTACAAATTGATATAAAAATGGGTATTAGGGACGGTTTATAACAGTCCTAATTGGTAAAACAATTATATCATATGATGCATGCTGCAATGATAAATGACGTGTAATTTATAATATAAGTCAAATCATCCAACCACACATGCAATATATCAACTTCGTTCATTGAAACATATATCCAATAACAAAATAAGATTACAGTATTATAAAATATCCAAATATATTAGTTAATCGTATCGACAACTCTTTACAATTTAAAAAAAAATTTGGCAAAAGTCTCCTCTGTTTATATTTAAAAACCAACCTGTTTCATGATCATAAAAGCCTACGCGTCCATAAAAAATTTAACAATAGCAATCACGAATGTCAACAACAACAATAAAAAATAATCTACCTGGCATAAACCTTTGACTTATTAATATGATCCATCTGATTTGCTAAAAGAGACAGTAATTAAAATTCGTCCCAAATGTACTTTTAAGGGACAAAATGGCATGACCGTCCAAAATACCCCCATCCCTAATACTTATTTTTCTTGTAGTGATAATAAGTCCTCTTAATTTAGGTGTTTTAGTGTGAAGATTTGTAATGATATGATTTTTGTTGATTTGAACATGACTTGCATAATAAATATTTTGTGTCATTGCAAATCACTTTTCATAATCGACCTAAACATGTAAAATTAGGACATAATTTCTAACCGTGGACTTCAAAATTTCATAAAGGAAACCCAATGAAAAATTAACTTGATTACATTTCTGAAGCGAAGATCTATTTAATATTAGGGTTAATAACATATCCATTGTTTTAAGTTTGGGATTAGTCTCAATGGAGTCCTTTACATTTCATGTTTCTCAATTCAGTCCCCAAAGTAAAATTTTATTTTAATTATGTCCCAATTTTAGTGGAATTTTAATTCCTTTAATGAAATTTGCATCTGCCCCTCACGCGAGGGACTAAATTGTGATTGAACCAAACTTCGGGGGAAAGATTTGAGAAAACCATTAAATGATGTAATATTTATGCGAGTTTCTTCTCTTCTTTTTGTGTTTTAATTATAATTATATATTTGGATTTTATTAATAACTAAATATAGTTAATTTTTAATTTAAACTGATATTTTTAACTAGTTAACATATATCTATATGAATACCTCTACCATCTCCTCTTCGTTACTTAGCTAGTGGATTAAGTCAGGTCCCAAGATTATTCTAAGTTCCTTGGTAAGTGCATACCATTTATTGATTGTTGGGGAATCTGGAAAAGCAGAAATAAAGCTTTTTTATAATGTCAAGGTTGATGATAAAGCTATTGTTAATAAATCCATTAATCTCATTTCAAACATTTGTGAGGGGACCACCTTCAAGAATGGATTATCAAGTTCGATCATGGAATCCAAGAAGTCTTCAAGCTTAAGATTATTAGGCCCTTAAATTTGATCAAGTTAATCAAATGGAGGTACCCCACTTCGTCTTGGTTTAAATTAAACACTGATGGGGCATCAAAAGGTAATCCAGGGATCAGTGGTCTAGGTGGTATTATCAGTAATAATAAGGGTGATCTCATTTTTGGATATGCAAAATCAAAAGGCATTAGTTCCAACACTTTATGGAACTTAAAAGCTTATGGTTGGGGATCAAGATATGTCTGGACTTCAGCATTAAAAACTTGGAGATAGAATTAAATTCATTATTTGTGGTGAACTTAATAAACTACAATTGGAATCCATCTTAGCGACTTTTAGAGTTTGTTGAAGAAATCAAGGAGAAATTAAAAAAGAATAACTATATTTTGTCTCATTGTTACAGGGAATCCAATATGGTAGTTGATGCTCTTGCAAATCATGGCCTAAACCTTGCTTATCTATCAGTTTTTCATAATTTTTTGCATCTTCCAACCATGGCTAGAGGTGCCCTCAAGTTAGACATGTTGGGTTGCCATTACATTAGGAAAATTTCATAGACTTTCTCATTACAATGGGGCTGTCATAAAGCCCCATATTTATTGTTTTCATTCTTATCATGCTTGTAAGTAGTATATGCCACTTGGGATAGGCTCTTTCTCCTCTCATTAATAAAATCATCAGGGGGTCCTAACCCTCTTCATTAAAAAAAAATATCACCATCAAAATCTTGTTTTCTTCTAGGATCGCGATTTATCCCCAAGGATGAAAATCTTGTCTTATATTATAGAGGAAAATCTGTGGTCGGAAGCTTAAGCTCAACATCTTCAGAGAAACTAATGTTTATAAGTGGGATCCAGAGGATTTACACGGTACTACTCACTATTTGTTTTATTTATATTCATTAATTTAAAAACAAAAAAGAAAAAAATATGTATCTATAATAGTAATAATAATATAAAACTTGTGATGATGTCAGATTTATACTTTTACTAAGTTTTATCCTTCTGACACACTTGCATGTCTTGCTCGTTGTACTATTTGTGTCATTTTTTAATTTCATAAAATGGACAAAACGTTAAAATTTTAAACTAATAAATGGTATAATTAAAATAATAAACAACCTCATTTGCAAAATAATTAACTAGTTTGAAGTAAATATTATAATTTATTTCGATATTTAATAAAGAAAAGTTATGATGATTCGTACTTTTTATTAATAAATAATTTAGGCATTGGACAATAAAAATAAAAAAATAAAAAAATCTCATTAATAACCTTTAAAATCAATAATGGTAGATAATGGACATTTATTAGTAAATAATTTTAAAAATATTTTACATAATGGACATATAGTAGTTAATAATTTAAAAATACATTTATGTAAAAGACATTTATTAGTAAATATAAGTAATGGACATTTATTAGTAAATAATTCAAAAAATTAACACTATTATTATTGGAGTTCAATTGAGCATATATTAATGCACTTAAAACATGAAGAATTGAAGAAAATGACGTTAGGAATTATATCATTTGGGGCCTTTAGTAAATCTCTAAAGCTTGGTTCAGTCTTGGTTAAGTCCCTCATGTGAATTGCACATACCATTTCCACTATGAAAAAGCACTAAGTCTGCTTTGACACCACTTGTAAAAATGGATGGCTCTAATACCACTTAAATAATGCCGAAACATATATGCTCAACAAAAATTCTAATTTGACATTGCTCAATTATCTTAAACCAATTTTATCTTTTTATCCTAAACATGCATCTAAGTGATAAAACATATAAATCAAACAAGCATTCAACAAAGACAAAGTTTCAAGAAAAATTCCCTCACAGAAAAACTTTTTATTCACTTTATAAAATTTTCAAATCGCAACTTATAAATTCTATAAAGGAATATGCAATGAATTCTCGTAAAAACTCACAAAGAGCACAGTCTTCCTTTCAGCAATGATTCACGCAAAAATCACAAGAATCGCAATCTTCCTCCTTCAGCCTCAGCCTTTGTCTTTAGCAATGAATCCCTTTAGATATCACAAGTCATCCATGAATATGCCTTCTCCACAAAGGTGTATGAAAGTATACAAAACTTTCTAGGGTTTAAACAAATTCACAAAAAAAATATTTAAGGATGTTTGTTGTGAATTAAAAAGTGTTTTAGAACACTAAATAATGAAAAACTTTTGCAAAAGTTATACGAAAATGAATTTAGCAAAAGTTTTAGACAAATAGACTATGAAACAGGTATTTATAGGACGATCACAAAATTCTAGGCATTGGCCTCGTTCGAAAGATATCAAAGCGTCGTTCTAATGAGATGTTGATCTAGTTCTAATGAGATAAGTCTTATTTCTAATGACATTGAAAAACTCAAAACAGTGAGCCCTCGTTTGAACCTCATTTATTCCAGGCTTCTAACAACATTTAATATCATTTTTAAATACATGCAATTTCGCTTTTAACGACATGCAATCTTGTTTGAACGAGATTAAAAAGTCAAAATATTTTTCTTTTTGAAACAAAAAACTCATGTTCGTTTTTGATAAAAATAAAACATCACAAACATTAATTCTAGAAATTAATTTCAACTCCTTTATACCTTTAAGGAATGTCGGGAAGTCTTCAAACTTGTAGATGCTCGAGTTCAGTTCGTCGTGGAGGTTCGTGATGATTAATAATGGGATACGCCAAACTAGGATAAAGCTATGCTATGAACAATCCTAGAGAAATTATTCTTACAAATCTCCCCCCTTGGTTATTCTGGTACAAAATAAACAAATATAACCGAAACACTAAATTAAAATAAAAAATCTCCTATGACAAAAGTATTAACACCCTTCCTAACCCTAACACGGAATGACATAAGTCTCTTTGTCTTCAAGATTCTTTTTCCTTCCTTTGGCAAACTTTATGTTCATTCGTATGTCTTGAATTCTTCTTTAACTATCTACACACATGAGACAAGAACATATACCTCGTGATGCATCGACTTTGAAAAAAATAAAACTCATAAATAAATTTGTCACCCATAAATCAAACTCATCAAAGCTCATTTTAATTTGCTCCCCCTTTATTTTTATCCGAAAAGATAAAGAAGTAGAAACATAGGCATGGAGTACGAAGCATCATGTAGAAGATAAGATATCATCACAAAAAGATATAAATCAAGCATGTGTAATGGTCATCTTAAAGGAAAACACAACTAACTATTTTTAAAAAAAATTCATTTTAAAAAAAATCACAAATACAACAAACAATACCATATATAACATACACAAAATATATCAAAGAAAATCCAGCACACATATATAGGTATAAATGACCACAAAACATGACACAAAAGACATAAGATTTGCACACTAAGCATAGTGTCGATGTGTCTAAACGTGTGAGATGTAATGAATGGGTGTGAACTACTGACAAAAGAATTATAACCCAAACAGTCAAATATGTTCAAGAAATTCTAATTGATAGTAAAAATTTATCAAACTAAGCTTTAGCCTCAATTGAAAAATAGATTTAAACTTAATGAACAAAATAATCACAATGCACCCAAGCCCAGAATATTGATGATTTTATAAATCAATACCGTCATGACAAAATAAGCATACTAGGATTCATTGTGTAAACCCATTGATCTTCAACTAAACACCCTTAAAAGATAAACATATATCATATTTTTTATTCTATTCTTTGGAACTTTTTTCTTTTAAATGATCAATCAAACTAAACTATGTTGACCCCTTTTTGGCAAATATTTTCTATGTTTTTATTGCCTTAGTTTTTTCTTGGTCTATTTTCAAAAGGTGGTTTTCACAAAGAGTCAACTCGCCTCTCACAACCCTTTCTTGTGTTCATTCATATTGTTTCAATAATAAATAAACTCTTATGGGCAACGGTTCTTACATGTATAAATAAACTCTTATGTACAACGGTTCTTACATTTACATTCGAAAGCATCCCTAAGTACATCTTAGATGTTTAGTTATGTTAATTTAGAAATTGGGATGCTCATATGAAGGTTTGAGGGTTTGGATACAGCAGAAATTCGTAATAGCTATGGAATAAAGAAGAAACCTACTACATTTCGAATTGATTTGGCCAGTGGGAGAATCGATTCGGTTTGCCCCAGATTGGAAAATTTTCCTCTTAAACCCAGAAATTATGGATAATTCATGAGAAAACTTTTATGACATTTTTAAATTATGGAGAAAAGGCTAAAAATGTCAGAAGACCTATATTAGGGATTAGGGTGGTAGAATTTGAGATGAGTAAGATTGGGATAATTTACAAAATATCCATAATTGATAAATGGAAGAAATTTGGAACGGATTATGTAAGAATGAGAGAATTTACAATATGATGGAAATGAGTAAAGATTTCAGAACGGGTGATTGGAATTATTAGAGTGAGTGATACTCGAAATTACACGAATTGGAAGATTAATTGAAATTTATAGTACGTTGAATATACGTGTGATTTGTACTACGTACGAGTTGATGAAATGGGGTTGTGTGTATACCTACTGAGTAATATATAAATAGGTTGTGTAAATAACTATATATATTATTTGATTATGTGAGTGAACATACCTTCACTACCTACTATCAGAAGGTTTAAACACAGAGGGCAATCCCACCTTGACGATTCCAGCGAGGTCTGGATTAGTGCCCCAGAGCATGGGACTTAGGGTAGTCCATTATGTGTCGTGTATTAGTAGGATTGGCAGGTCGTTTGGGTACATTAGGTATATGCACATCCCAAAGGCCTAAAACCATGTTTTCGTGATAAGTGGAAGGGACAACTTACATGGCATGCAGACATCATCTTCCAAGAATAGCTTTGTTAGGAGAATCAATATCCATAACCAAGAACTTGATTAGGACCACCTTTTCCAATGGCATAGTCATTTTCCTAGTGAATCCAATTAGAGGGATGGTTGTTTCTTTTAAGTCTTCCATCTTGGGATTTAGTTTACTGAACATCTCTAAGTACATGATTTCAGAGAAGATTTATTGATCAACTGGAAACTTATCCATGTCCGAGTTTGCAATCTTGAGGGTGATTACTAACGTATCATGATGATGAGTGCTAACTCCGATCAGGTTATCCCTTATGAAGACTATATGTTAGTTATAATTTTTATCTTTTGGGCAATGACATTTTCCTATTAGACTTTAAATAGGGTCAATCTAGAAGGCCTTTATTACCGCAATGACTTTCTTAGGATCCATTCAGATGGAATTTCCATAGATTTGTTTAAAGCTTAAGTCACTGTGGATGACAACGAACTCATGTCGCAATTAATCTTCTAGGATGTTTTTTTATCTTTTGGTCAATGTTAATGGCGACTTTATCCCCTTTATTTTCCATATAGTCATTTAGATGTCCAGTCGGGGCCAGTTCTTTCAAATGAGATTTTAGGTCTTTACAATTCTCTATTTTATGTCTGTTATCTTTATAATATGCATACTTTACTAGTTTATTCCTCTTACTTGGGTCGTCCCCATATTCTTTGGCCTCTGAAGGAATTGGTGGTATTTGATTTTTCTTAGAATTATTTAATTTGGTTCCTCGAGCATGGTGTTGATCACCTGGTAAACCTTGGTTGGGTCCTTCTCATCCTTATTCATATGCCCTATGTTTTGACTCTTGCTTCCCTTCTAAAGAGAACTTTCTTTATCATTGCTTTTTGGTTCCTTTGTGCAACCGTTGTCTCCCTATTTAAAGATGACCATGTCTTCCACCTTGGCATATTATTCTATTGGAGACATAAGGTCATCAGTGGTATTCCCCTCCTTCTTCGTTAAAGACTGATGGAACATAGGATTGTGGGGGAGACCTATCTCAAATGAGGCCACGATGACCTACTCCGAGTAGTCCTCAACTTCATTATAGGCTTCCCAATATTTCCTGACATATTACCGTAAGGTCTCCTGTATATATAGTGAGAAGATAATCCATTCTCTTTGGATAGGAGATTCTTGTGATGACGAAAATAGTGAAGGATTCAAAGAGTTACTTGAAATTATTGACCGATCTATGTCAAAAGCTTTCAAACCACAAGGTTATATATTACATGTATTGGCTCTCAGGCTTGTTAAGCTCTTGCTTGCAAAGCAAACTCCTTCCTTGACTGTGAGTTTTACTTGCCTTAGGGCTAGGTGTTTGACCATGATGCTTGTGTATGTATCATCTCTCGCTCCATCCTTTCTAGACATGACTGGAGACGTGTGCTTTCCTTCAATTGGAGGTGCACAACCTTCTCTTTCTAATGGAGTCGTTATTCACATGCATCTATCCATCATGAGATCTTAGTGGATCTAAGATGCTCATTGCTTTGGTTAGAGTGTTTCACTAGGGGGATGTAATATTGGTGGGGAGTATTTTGGAAGCTGTCTAGGTAGATTTCATACCTAACTCTGTGCTCTGCCATTCTACCCTGGTGATTGCCGTTTCTTGGCAAAAGTTCACTATGTGAGTGAGACATGACTAGTTGCTGGACTTATCTGCTTTAGGGAGACTAAACTTGATTCCCACATATGGTGTCAATTGTGAGTGAAAATGTCTCATAAATAGTGGTCCTAAATAATCAATGCCGAGGAGAAAACAAATGCTATAATAAGGCTGTGATAAACAAATGGTAAGTAAATGACGACTCCATAATTTGTTTATCATTTTCTCATCTCTTTCGAGATCCCAAATAACTCAGGTTCGAATATAACTTGGCCCAGAACAATTGGTTGAGAATTTTTATATGAGATAGTCGATAAATTCTACCTATGTGGATCTCGGAGGAGATGAGGCCAATCAAGCAACAATCTTGTCAACATGAGAAAGAAGTCCTAGATGACAAAGATAAATTCTTTGTGACTATCTCCTCCGAGATCCATATAGGTAGAATTTATCTTTGTGACTATCTCATATACGAATCCTTTACCAATTGTTCTAGTCCAAATTCTATCCGAACCTGAGTTATTTAGGATGTTAAGATTATTCCCCACAGCACATATGATAGCTCCTTTAAGAAATTGAGATTTGTAGAATATCAATTATTCAATCTCAGATGAATTAGAGATGAGTTACTGGGGATTCTAATTTCATAACTAAAATGATTCTATATAGGTGCTGCAAAGGATCCAATAAGAAAAACATGTCACACAATTTCCAAAGTAGGAGAATTTGTACAACACCTATATCTGGAATATCATCAACTCCTTTAAATTTGGTTTCTTCTTGAGGAAGGCTATAGCAGCAAGGAACATCCCTCCTTATTAACTCGGAAGTCCTCATCATCAACATGGAAAGGAATTTGGAGGGTTGGACCATTTATGGAAGATAATTTCTATGGGAAGTGGGGATGAACATATTGATATTCTGTGGGACATGTTGATCAAGAACAAGCCCCTTATTGCTAATAGTTCTTCACGATATCATTTCAGCTCAAAGAATTTTTGCTACAATGAGGTTTGTGGGAATAGGAGAAACTATCGGCTTTTTAACAAAACTTTCAATTCCATTATGAATTTTCCTCATTTTAATTTTTGAGGTGTGTGATCAATGCCCAGCTAACTTAGGTAATTTCTCTGTTATGTCATGTTAGTAAGCAAGTCGGGAAAAATGCCCTCTAAGTGTTTTGAGTGAGATATAGATTGGCATGGGGCCATCCCTAAAAATATACCTATTTTTCTTATGGAAATGATTTGATGGGAAATAACATCTTGATGACATTTAAGCAAAAATAGGAATTAGAGGGGATTCGAAGCTTTTGTTTTCTAGATAAAAATGCTCAAGAAACATTGGGGCATATTTTATTTTGCAACAACACAACTAGGGGTTTATCACCTTTCTTTTATAACCATCTTGGCCTTGGTCATCACAAACTAGGGTATCTTATTGCCACAAGGACTGGTGTCAGACCCCCAATAAGAAAAAAGTTTTGTTGGTGCAACATCTCACCCTTATTTCAAATTATTGGGTTGTTGTGGTGCTCTCAGGAATCGAGCTACAAATCTGGGTGTGAAATTTGACCTCCATTTATTTATCAAGTGCATTTAGGAGTTGGTGGTGACTAGATGATTACTTATTCCCCTTTGGTTTGTTTTAAATCTCCCTTTGCCTCACAAATTTTGCTGAATATTTTTTAAAATAACTGCAGGGCCCAAGTCTGAGAACACGGTTAAAATTATTAGGTGGTGAATAAAATGAAGACCTAAAATTGAATTTTAGCGGATGCTTCAAATGGAACCCAAGACACGCAGTTGGGGTGCTTTAAAGGGGACCGAGGATTTATGGAATCGATCCCAATTTCTAAATCAATTTGGAAATTGTTTTGATTATGTTAATCAATTCTGAAAATCTGTTTGGAAGGAATTGCTTTTATTAAGGGAAAACAGTGGCAGAACATTATGGTTCTGTAATTCTTTATAGTAATAAATTCTAAGTACACTAGCTATAATCTTATTAGGAAGGAAAACACTTTGTGCATTAATAAATTACATCCCAAATTAACAATTGATGTACATGTTTAATAAACTGTGTACACTAGCATAAAGTCATTTATTATACCACATTCCAATACAAAAATAAAATCATAGATAAAATATGAAGCATCATAAAATCTCACTGCTAGCAAAATATAAAACAAACTGAGTTGTGCTCCATTAAAGAAAAATTCTTTAAAAAAAGTACCCAAAAATGATATTCAGTGTAAACACGATTTTCATCCACCAAATATTCAAAAATTAAGTGCACATCAACAGTAGAAATCACAAATTTTAGGTAGAACTCTTTTTGCTTACTCTTTCTTCTCTAGCTTCATAAATATTGACCCACCACCCTTCGTCTTTGTATTAACCCGGCTCAACCTTGCATTATCCTCTAATTTTCATTCAAAATAATGAAAAGGAAAAATATATATTGAGGGTATTAGTGAAAAAGGACGATGTATTTGGGGGTATTAATAAAAGAAAGGATATATATACATCTTGAAGGAACGAACTGTGAAAAGGTGAGAAACAAATTCTAGCCTTACTCATGCTTTCATTCAAATGATGTATAAGGTCGTTCAAACAAAAGGAAGTTTTTGTTCAAACGATACATAAAGTCGTTCAAACGATGCTGATAATGATGTTTCTCTCACTCACTGTCAGCATTTGATACGCTAATTAATATTCTTTATCAGGCCATGGGCTTTGATTGACGAATAAATAGAGAGGCAACAAGATGGAATCTTATGGTTTTTGTGTTGTGGATAAAAGAATTAAACGTGGGACAATAAATCCACGAAGACAGCTTGCCAATTATGCTGTTAATCGTGGAACCATAGATCAAGTCCTCGTGTCGAAATCTTGGAGACGGACGACTGGGTTGGATATGATGGAGTGTTAATATGGTTTTCTGGGTTCCCTTATTGTGTATAACTTATATAGAGACATGAGAGAGTAATCCCACGATTGCCATATCTGTTGCACCTTTCTTAAGAATCCATAGCTTCTCCTCCTTAGAGCATCCACAATGGTGGAGGGTTTGGACAAAAATAATGATAAAATTAAAAATTTGTAGATGTACAGTGGGGTTAGGCACTTGACAATACTGGAGAGAGGAATGGTAAAGGATTTATAAAGTTATTGGTTGGCTACTGATTCAGTAAAAACTTCTTACGAACTTCTGATGGTCGTAGGAACTTCTTACGAACTTCAAAAGCTCGTAAGAACTCCTACGAAGAAAAGAAGTTCGTAGGAAACCCTTTTGACTCACAGTAAAATCTAACACCGTTTGAGAGAACTGTTTATAAATAGGGGCTAAGTTTCTCCCAATTTCTTATTATCCCCCTTTACAAATTTTTAGAGTCTTATGTTCCATTTTCTTATTTTCATTCTAAATATATTTTATTTTTATAAAAAAATATGTATTCTTCTCAACCAATTATTTTCGATACATCTCGACAACCTAATATGACTCCTTTTGAGAATGAAGTATTATGTACCATTTATGCAAAATATACGGCTCGAAGTATTGAAGGAAACTCAATATCATCGGGCACATTTTGGGACACTGTGAAAGATGAGTATAACGTCACGCATGGAATTACAATTACTCGTACGAGATCCATGATATCAACACGTTATAATCATATATCACATCAAATAATGCTATATATTTCAAAGCTTTCTCACCAAATGAAGAATATGGGAAGCGGGACGAACGAATCCCAAGCGGTTACTAATGCAGACGACGCGTGCCGCGCCGAAACCAACAAACATTTTATGTTCGATAACTGCTATCAAATTTTAAAAGATTTACCAAAATTTAACTTGGAAAATGCAGCGGGGAACGACGACAGCCCTACACCTGTACGCGAAGATGATACTCCGGGGGTACGAGACGTAGCGGATAGACCCCCAGGCAGGAAGGGTGAGAAACAACGTGCACGTCAACGAGCGCGTTCTGACAGCTTGGATTGTAACACGACAATACTCAAACATTGCGAAGACTTCAATGCAATGTTTAAAAGCAAGCAAGAGTGGAAGAATAATCGTGCCCTTAAATTTGACTATCAAATGGATGCGTTCATTCAGATGAAGCGAGCTGATCAACTCACCAAAAAGCAGGATCAGCTCGTGCACCTAGGACAAGAGCAATCGCACATCATGGACCTGGATATGACCCATATGAATGAAATACAAAAGCAGTTTCATTTTAAAAGGTTCAATGACCTAACAACGATGGTTATTGCGATCGAAGCTGCGATATCTGAGTTGCAATCGAACTCTGCCGGGTCGTCTGGTCCAAGCGGTTCAATTAATGATTAGTAGTGTTTTTAAATGATGTATTGAACCCTAATAATTGTATTTCATTTTTTTTTCGGTATATGGAGAGTGATTCACTATCCATCTTAATAAGTGAAATGCCAGCCTTAAATAGATGAAATGTGAGTATTGTTGAATAATTTTCCGCTTATATAATATTGTCGGTTAAACCATTATTTTATATAGAATAACAGGTATATGATCACTACGACAATTCTACAAATACAAATTGAAAATAGAACAAACATAACATTTAACCACGGTTAAAATAAAAAATACAATAAATTCATCAACCGACCATTTCATCACCGTGGGTGTTCCAAATGTGCTCTACCAAATCATTCCGTAACTGTTGATGTTTAGTTACGTCTCTTATCTTAGCATCCCGTATGAGGTAGTCGTAGAAATTAGTTTGGCCTCTCATAATTACAGGTGTTTCATCATTCTGTTCGTACTCATTTTGCCATGGACAATCTCTACGTTCATCGTCAATAATCATATTATGCATTATAATGCACCATTTCATAATGGTTGATAGTGACGCCCTATTCCATAATTTACAAGGTTCCCGAACAAAAGCGAATCGAGCTTGTAATACACCAAACTCACGTTCAACATCTTTTCTGCACGCTTCTTGGTACTTGCAAAATAATTTCTGTTTTTGTGTAATACCATTTTGGTTCCTAAATATTTTTACTATTGAAGCGTACGAAGGGTAAATGCCATCTCCAAGGTAGTAGACCATGTCGTAAGAATTTTCGTTAACATTGTAATTAATGGGAGCTGTCGTCCCATTGCGCAATTCTTGAAAGACATTAGATCGGTGCAAGACATTCAAATCATTGCAAGAACCAGGCACCCCAAAGAATGATTTCCAAATCCAAAGATCGTAGGAGGCAACCGCTTCAAGGATTATAGTTGGTGACTCTTTATGACCACTATATTGAGCGTGCCATGCTGTTGGACAATTTTTCCAATGCCAATGCATGCAATCTATGCTCCTTAGCATTCCTGGGAAACCTCTATTTGCATTTTTTTCGAGTAACCTTGTAACGTCGCCTTGTGTCGGATTTCTGCCGTACTGGGGACCAAAAATTCGTACAATTGCCTCTGTAAATCTAATAACAGTTTCTAATAGAGTGGTTTCACTCATAGCGTACTGCTCAGACCACACGTCATGGGAACCCCCATTAGCTAACAGTCGAATTGCCCCCAACACTTTCTGATGAGAGCTTAAACATTGACGACCGCAAGCATCATTCTTCTGAACAAAGTAGTTATCATAAAGGCAAACAGATTCAAGGATGCGATTGAAAACACTATACCGCATCCTGAATCTCCTTCGAAAAAAATACTCGTTGTATACCTTATCTTCCCCAAAGTAATCTTCCCATAGTGTTGCATGTCCCCTTTCTCTCCTACGATTCAGTCGACGTCTCGTTTCGAGTTCTTTCCCATCGCGAATTATATTTTTTTCAGCACACCACCGGGTAATCTCCATCATAATAATAATTTCCTCGTCTGAATCATCGGATGATCCACCTTCATTAAATTGTGCATATTGGAGCAAAATATTTCGTCCCTCATCGCTAGAACTAGAGGAGTCCATGATATAATATGGTTACAAATTAATTTAGATGTAGATGAAAAATTATACTCTACCTGTATAGTTTTACGATACACAAGTATTTATAATTTTAGGTAAAATCTTATATAGGTAAGTGTGCTACTTGTAACTGTGCTACAGATAAGTGTGCTACAGATAATATAGGTAAAATGTAAATTTATGTGTCCTATTGGTAAGTGTGCAGTACAAATTTATCTAGATCAGTGCGCTCCTTCAGCGTCAATAATATATGTGTCCTTCCGTATGTAAATATACTATATGATATTGGTAAGTGTGCTACTGATATTATCAGTGTTATTGGTAAGTGTGATTCATTTTGGGTTCAGGTTCTTCAGGCAATCAATATGTTGTATAGTTAATTCAGAAAGTTACTATGTGGTAACTTCAATCGTCTGCATGTTATTATTGTGCCTTTATATGTGTCTTTTTATAATTTATAAAATTATAAAATTACTACGTGATAATTTTTCAGCATTATGTGTGCCTTGGTATGTGTGCCTTTCTATAATTTATCTTTTCCATTGGTATGTGTGCCTTTGTATTATTATAAATATTTTTTATCATTGTAAAATAAAATTATATCTTCGAAGGTTTAAAATTACCTATAAATAAATTGATCTTGATGTAGATGAAATATTATACTCTACCTGTATAGTTTTACGGTACACAGGTATTTATAATTATAGGTAAAATCTTATATAGGTAAGTGTGCTACATGTAACTGTGCTACAGATAAGTGTGCTACAGATAATATAGGTAAAATGTTAATTTATGTGTCCTATTGGTAAGTGTGCAATACAAATTTATCTAGATCAGTGCGCTCGTTCAGCGTCAATAATATCTGTGTCCTTCCGTATGTAAACATACTGTATGATATTGGTAAGTGTGCTACTGATATTATCAGTGCTATTGGTAAGTGTGCTTCATTTTTGGTTCAGGTTTTTCAGGCAATCAATATGTTATATACTTAATTTAGAAAGTTACTATGTGGTAACTTCAATCGTGTGCATGTTATTATTGTGCCTTTATATGTGCCTTTTTATAATTTATAAATTTATAAAATTACTACGTGATAATTTGATAGCTTTATGTGCCCCTTAGTATGTGTGCCTTCATATAGTTTTACTTTTACATTGGTATGTGTGCCTTTATATCATTGTAAATTAAAATTATATCTTCGAAGGATTAAAATTACCTATAAATAAATTAGAAGGATTACAACAATTTTTTATCTACAATTGTCTTATATTTCAAAAATGGCTTCATCTCCCTACTATTCATCCATTTACAATGGCTCTTACACAGATATTGTTGGTAACGATTGGTATGGAAAAAAAATAATTTTCCAAACATATCCAATTGATACTTCTCGACGTTTTCTCAATGACTTTGGTCATATATTCATAATCTCTCCCAATTCGGAACCTGAAGATGGAGTTGTGTATCCTTAGGAACACCTCACATGGCCAGATAAATATGTTGAAAGGTGTGACCTGGAGGTGCTTTGCCATTACCATCACATATCCGTGCCAAAAAATCGGGCTGCCGCACTTTGGCCAATATCGTATCCCGAAGAAGCGGATATGTTTTGTTTTGATTTATTGTAGGAAGAGATATGACAGATGGAGAGGCACCTACAACGTTATCACAAAGCACAACGCACAATGCTATCAGGTCGTCACATTCAAGAACAATTAATTAACATATATAACGACTCTACGTTGGCATCAGATAACGATATTTCAGACTACACCAATTCCGATTATGATTACTTTTCGGAATGCATATATGAAAATGATGGGGAAGAGTACAAACCAAATATATCAAACTACAACGAAGAATATGTTGATTCAGATACGCAACGATCTTACTTACCTAAATGTTTAGTGCGCCATGGGAAACCATATTGTTGTACTTCTACTAGGTTCGACCTAAGCGTTTGAACACATACTCCTAATAATCATTTTGATCGTGTATTATTGTTTTTACTACTTAAGTCAATAATAAAAAATGATATCAGAGCAATCGCAATAATTGTTTGTCATTATATCATATCAGAGCAATCGTAATAATTATTTGTCATCATATCATAACATTTTTCAGAGCAATCGTAATAATTCTATGTGTAATAAATGAAAATAAATATGAGACATTATATCATAACATTTTTCATAAATATGAGACATTATACATCATAACATTTATCATCACAATTACATTGAGACAATAATAAGAAAATTTATTCTTAACATTTTTCAATTGTACATTATACATCACTAGCGCCCCGGGTCGAACTCAAAATCAGCACCTAAATCTACATGTGAACCCGTGTAAGGGTCAGACCCAAATAAATTATCCCAACCTTGTTGGGCCTCATATGTCGGGACCGGGTCAGAGGGTGGGGCTAGGTGTGGTCTATAAACGCTCGGACGACTAAAATTAGTACCACCCTCCTCAAACCCTCGACTAGGCATAGTAAAACGTGCTAGTCTACGCTCCAACTCATCAATGCGATCATCACGTGCTTTGAGTTGATCCTCTCGCTGACGTGTCTCGTGTAATATTAAATGACATAGACCTCGAATGTTATCTGCTGCCTCGACGTAGGACTGACGCCATTCTAACTGCGTCAAAGATTGAGCTGGTGGTGCGTTGATTGAAAACTCAGGTCTCGGCACATCTATAGTATATGAAGCCCCCTCCGATAAGCCTACGTCAACCATCCAATTCTGCCTCGGTGGTTGGTTGTGCGTAGAACCACCCACAGAGAACTGTGTCTCATACACATGCGGATCATTTGTCGGTGCTGGTGCTTGCGGGATTCGCAACGTCGAAGGTGCCACTAAACCAACTCCAATCAAATCTACATTAACATATCTGGCAATCGGCGGTAGTATTGGCCTGAGTGCTACTGCCTTCCAATATGCATTATACTCTTCTTGTGACACATCTCTTACATATTGATTTGCGGTAGGCCAATTTCGGGCGGCAGCTGCTTGGAAATCATGTTTTGAGGCACAACACAAACTTGATGGTGGGTTGTCTACGATACATATCCTCCCAGTCAATTGCCAGATGGCCCGATCACCCAAATACCAAAACCCCTTAAATAGGGAATCCCAAAAAATCATCCGTAATCCTGATATCTCTCGAGCATATAAGATAACATCAGAGTCACGGTAGGTAGATGTCTCGTATGGCTGCCATATAATGAACTCGGGTGACCGCATCTCAAGATGATGTTGACTGCTTGAGATGTTAAACCGCTGTGATCCCTTTACTTTCTTTCTGTTCCCCCTCGACCAACGAAATATGCGGGGCCACGCATCGATAGACGGATCGACGAGAATAGGACATGCCGTGGCCATGTACTCGTGATATAAATACTGCAAATTTTTTCAATAAATTTAATTCATTAGAATAAGTTGACGTATATTGTAATGAAACATAAATTTTAATAAATAAGATGAAACGATAATATACCTCGAGTATTTGCCACATGCATTCAACGCTAGTCAACGATCGTCGACTGGCTTTGTCCAAAGACCATAAAATACGGGCATAAATAGCCGAACTTCAGTCGTATGTGCCGATGGCAGGAATATCCTCAAGATAATGTAAATAACCGAGGTCGGCAGTGGAGTGAGCATTTGGAAAAAATACACTCCCCAATACATAAAACCAAAATGCCCGAGCTACGATTGGGGACATATAATCTCGTAACGGTTCAACCTTGACAAAATTTTCTATGTATTTTTTTAGGTCAGAAACTGGAATTCCCGCACTAGTAAATCTCTGTATATGAATTTCTAGGAAAAATTCATTTATGGTATTAACAAAATTTGTATATTGTTCAATTCGTAGATTTTCAATTGGTCGTCATTGTCCAATTGGAATGCCTGCACGAAGGTTAAAACTTTGTCATATATTTAAATAACTATGAATATGAAAATCATAATATATATTTCAAACAATCATTTCTAAATTTAAGTACAACTATTTATTTTCACATATTGAAACATTAAGTGAATATAAATAATTATTTTGATATATTGACCCAATCGGAATGCGGGTACATTTTCATAATTTTTTTATCGTATATTGAAATAATTATGAATATAATTACCTAAAAATATATTTCAAACATTTAATTATGAATTTAAGTACAACATATTATTTTCACATTTTGAAACGATTATGATGCCGGTACATATATTTAAACTTTTGTCATATATTTAAATAACTATGAATATGAAAATCATAATATATATTTCAAACAATCAAGTATGAATTTAAGTACAACTATTTATTTTCACATATTGAAACATTAAGTGAATATAAATAATTATTTTCATATATTGACACAATCGGAATGCGGGTACATTTTTCAATTTTTTTGTCGTATATTGAAATAATTATGAATATAATTACCTAAAAATATATTTCAAACATTTAATTATGAATTTAAGTACAACATATTATTTTCACATTTTGAAACGATTATGATGCCGGTACATATATTTAAAATTTTGTCATATATTTAAATAACTATGAATATGAAAATCATAATATATATTTCAAACAATCAATTATGAATTTAAGTACAACTATTTATTTTCACATATTGAAACATTAAGTGAATATAGAAAATTATTTTCATATATTGACACAATCGGAATGCGGGTACATTTTTCAATTTTTTTGTCGTATATTGAAATAATTATGAATATAATTACCTAAAAATATATTTCAAACATTTAATTATGAATTTAAGTACAACATATTATTTTCACATTTTGAAACGATTATGATGTCGGTACATATATTTAAAATTTTGTCATATATTTAAATAACTATGAATATGAAAATCATAATATATATTTCAAACAATCAAGTATGAATTTAAGTTCAACTATTTATTTTCACATATTGAAACATTAAGTGAATATAAATAATTATTTTCATATATTGACACAATCGGAATGCGGGAACATTTTTCAATTTTTGTGTCGTATATTGAAATAATTATGAATATAATTACCTAAAAATATATTTCAAACATTTAATTATGAATTTAAGTACAACATATTATTTTCACATTTTGAAACAATTATGAATAGAAGTAGAACGAAATAAGACATAAATTATTACCGGAAAGCATTGTGAAGTCCAGCGGAGTGAACGCAAGCTCGACATATGGTAGTTGGAAGGTATGCATCGTGTCCCACCAACGTTCGATCATCGCCGCCACAATACATTGATCGAAATTGGGCATCACCATAGAAAAGAAATTCGACATAAAACCGAGACTGTCGATAATTGTTTTGATATCGGGCTTTCTCTCTTGAATCAATTTGTACAATTTCATTGGCCCCGCCCAATTCCCCCGAAGTTCGAATTTGTTTTCGTTTATTATCGGAGTTTCGCCGTCCGACGCGTGTGATACTCCGTCGTAAATACGGGTATAGTTGTCAATTGTGGGATTCGACGATTGAATCGGCGCGGAAGAATCGAGAATTATCGTTGAAGTCGACCCGTGTCTTTTCGATTTCCCGATATTAATCTATTTCTTCCATTTTCTACCTAATTCCATCGTGTTGACAAGATCTGATTTGGAGGATTTTCTATATCTCGATTGGGACTGATTTGAAATTATATTTGGGAATAAATTGAATGATTTTTGAGAGTATATGAATAAATTTAGGAAAAATATATAAAATATTTGGACTGAATTATATGAGACTGGTACATACAAATATTGAGTAAATAAGAAAAGAAAATGGAGGAAGAAGATTATCGATGAAAATGGAGAAGATTGAAGATGCAGAAGACCAAATGAAGAAGAAAGAAGGAAGTGAATAAATATAAACGGATTGGGAAGAATGAAGAAGAAGGAAGAAGAAGGAAGAACTTTTCTGAATATATAAACGGAGGAATGTTACCGTTTGAATGTGACCGTTAAGTTCTTACGAACTTCTGTAGTTTGTAAGAACTTCCTACGGACTTCATTTGTTCATAAGAAGTTCTTACGAACTATAGAAGTTCGTAAGAACTCCACCACTCCTTGCTGCCCATTTGGGCAATAGGTAAAACACACACACGCGCCTCACATGCTGTTAAACTTACCTTTCGCTGATATACACCACTAAGGATGCTCTAATAATAGTCTGTCTTTCACCGTTTAAGTTTGTAATGACTGTACCCACAAAAAATATACCTCTTATTCCCCAAGTGTTAAAATGCAGCTATGAAAATAAGGGAGTTGCTATTTTTTTTTATTGGGTATTAAGGGTGTTAATTTTGGGAAGAAGATGAGCTTGTTATTGGACGTATTGTAGAAGGATTTTTGATGGTGTTTCTTAGAGCTAAACTTGGTGCTCAAATACAGCTCCTTTAAGGCCATCTTAGGAGGTGGGAGTTTTTCATCTCCATATCTTTCATGCCTTCCACTAGTTTGAGATCCATAAGGTGGGATGGACTAATTTTGTTTTAAAGTTCAATGAGTAGTGTAAATTCGGCATGCTATTTACATATATTAGGTTAAATATGTGTGTGTGGTTCATTGGCTTGTATACTAGTGTTGATTATTAGCCATATTAATATTTGCATGAAATGGTATCAAAAGGATGATATAAAATAAGTCTTGAAAACAGAATAAATTTCAGAATATAATAATAAACATTTTTATGGAATGAAAATGCAAGAAAATATTATTTGTGTGTATTTCTAGTAAAAAGAAATATTGGACATTTTAATGGAATGAAAATTCAAGAAAATATTATTTGCGTGTATTTCTAGTAAAAAGAAATTTTGGACATCTTTATGGAATAAAAATCCAGGAAAATATTATTTGTGTGTATTTCTAGTAAAAAGAAATATTGGACATCTTAATGGAATAAAAATGCAAGAAAATATTATTTGTGCGTATTTCTAGTAAAAAGAAATATTACAAATATTCATGGAATAAAAATGTAAAAAATGATATCTTGGTGTATTTCTGATGAAAAAGAAATAATAAAATTTCTATGGAATAAAAATATAAGGAATGTTATTTGGGTGTATTTCTAGTAAAAGGAAATAATAATATAGATTATGTAATTTAAGGACTTAAAATAATATTGATTATGGATATAGGACAACAAACATTTTGTTTTCATTTTTAGTCCCTATTTTCAAATTAAAGGGACACGTGGCATGCTGTGATTGGTCGACGTTTTATGAATATGGGCCGCGCCAGTGGCTTTATTCAAAAATAGGGACTAAAACCATAAATAAAATATTTGTTGTCCTATTTCCAAAATGCATATTACAATAGGTCCTAAATTTACAAACCCCATCATAATAATCTTTTTTTAGAATAAAAATGTGAATATTTTGTGGAACAAAATATTGAGTAATATAGAGTATGAGACTACTAGTGCTAAATGGAAGAAATGGTAATTTTAAGAAATAAAAAGTAGTCTTGTGTAAAGGGTGTTAGAGTAACAAGTGTGGAAGTTGGGCAACAACGTTGTATTAAACAAGTGTTAAAATGGATAAAGTGTTTTGAATGTTAAGTTGGAGACTTAATAACCATTTTGGGAAATAACACTTGTTAAGAAGCTAAATTGCAAGTATGGTAAACAAAGGGTAAATTTGTAATTTACTTAAAGTGGGACATTTTTATGGGAAAAAATGTTAAAGGATGTCTTTACACTAATGTGTGTGAAAATGAATTAAGTTTTCAAGCGAGAATGATTTTAGTATGAATCACGTGTGTATGGATAAGTGACTTAAAGAAGAGAATGAATAATTTTCCAAGTGCTAATGGATAAAAGGACGGTTAAGTCCAGGTGTTTGGCTTCGACCGGATAAAGCAAAGAAGTGGAACAATGTGGACATTTGTAAAATGTTAAAACATATAAAAGGAACTCTATTAATGCCAGGATAAATCAAGAAGGGCCCGGAGCCCTTAGGTGAAAAGTCCTAAATCATTTGCCAGAGCATATAGTGCGCATAACGGTCGGTATGGAGCCTATGTAAGTATGCGGTACTCGAAGATTTCAAGAAAAGATAACGAAAGTATGGAACATATCAAGAAATGGGTTGTGTAGTAAAATGTGTTAATACAACCTAACTTGAATGAATGTAATAAAGGTTTCGGTAAATGTAAAATGGACAAGTAAATGCGTAAATGTATTAATGTCCATAAAGAAATGAAAAGGATTTTCAAAAATTAAATAAGTATTTTCTAATACGGGGATTGCGTGTGTTGAAATGACAATTTTTTATACAAAAGGGTATTAGAATTAATAAAAGGGTAAATTCCTATGAAGGAATGGTTTTAATAAAATTAAGTGGAAAGGTTTCAAGTGTTGAACTGGGTGCGTTTGAAAAATTTAGAATGCTACGTATGATTAAAGAAAACCTTAAGTAAGATTAAAGTCAATTAATCTAGGCAAGTAAGGTTTTCGGAAATAAATTGATTAATGCATTGAAATATGTATTTTTCAAAGGTATATGTATATGGATATATACTTATTTTCGCATATATGTGGTTGTAGCATGTGAGTATTCCTTTCAGCCATTCGTTTCTATATCGCTTGTATAAATCCCACTAGACATAGGCTAACATCCCAATTTTGTTATGGGGGGTTGAGAGAGGCTTTATATTTTGAGAGCGCTATACAGGTAAGTATATTTTATTTATGTTTTACGTTATTAACTCTGTTTACTTTGACTTCGGGGTGCTCCCCATGGGTCCCTCACGTAGTTCATCCTAGAATTTGAAATCGCATGCTAAAAAGTGAAATGTTAATTAAAATAAAACTCGACTAGCAACATTAATTAGGTTGTTTCATTTTACTTCGCAGTTAACATTCGATTTGGACCTGGTTGACTCATGGGTAACCCATAAATCCGGGTCAGGTCATTACAAATGTTATTAGAGCTCCAGGTTCAAGATTCCTTTCAGGATTGAGGGGTTGAGGTCAGTAGTGGATCTTTCGACATCTATATTGGTCAGGCCCAAACACGCTAGTTTGGTGAGATTTGTGAGTTGTACCCTCGACGATGAAGTCAGGGAGGTTATCACGTCAAGTAAATTAGTACCAAATGGTATACGTTCAAGTTAGTTATATACACTTTTTTCGTGTTTCTGATTAAGTGTGCAGATAATTTACGAATGTCCATGTAATTTAGTAAGTGGGTACACTGTGGTTTATAGCGTGAGGTGTTATTTCAACCATTAATGACTTAGAGTCTTTGGAGATATTGATAGAATGAAATATCGCCCATTGGGAAAGTGTCACAAAATTATGAATAATCAATGGTAAGGATTGATTGCTAGTGTGTCATAATTATGTAAAGTGAAATTGTGATTTAAATTATATGTAGCCATGGGTGTGACACTTATGAGAGGTCAACATCGATGTGATAGCTAGGCAATTTTGATCATTGGGGGTAATATCATGGTTGATGGGTAATTCAATGAACATGTAATTTGTATGGGTCAATGCTAAAGGATGAGTCAAGCCTGGTAAATAAAATGCTATCCTTATGGGTGAACAACTTAGTGGATCATTGGTCGATGATTGTGTTTACAAATGTTAGCTCTGCGGTGAGAAAGTATTAGGTCCCCTAGTTACATGCTTGGGTTTAGCATATCTCGATTCATGTGCCTTGACTAATATGTGGGTTTAAATAATCTCGATGATTGAGGTAACCTAGGAGTTAACGTAGAGCATCATGGTGACTTAGTCTTAAATAAATGACTTATGACGTCTTAAAATAGGGCCTTTTGCGACGTTGTTAGGGTGGGCTCCTCTTCAACAATACCCGACGTCCCTTGTCCTAACAAATTCATGAATGATATAAATTTAAAGTTTGGTAATTGTAATTTGGCATTCAGAAATAGGATCTCTTGTGGCATTCGTAGGCATGAGCTTTAGTGTTCATAGGTAATGCTCGATGTCCCGTATCCTACCAATATATATATATATATTAGTAGATTGGCACGTAGTATGAGGTCTACATAGTAAGGAAATTCAATTATAGCGATTAAAGACTCATCGGGAATCAAATGATGTGGTCTAGTGCATTTAACTACGGGCTGGCGTTCTGTGTATGCATGCGAGTTGCGTTAAATTCCCATTAGAGATAATTGCTAAGTTGGTTTTATGAAATTGACCTTGGGTTAGTAATTTGGATACGCGTGTAAAATCATTATTGATAATTCCTTAGATGTGTATACTAAGGTTTAGCTAGCAAGATGTCAATGTGAGTGGCAGCCATTCCCTAGTAATAGTGAATTTGAGGTTGTGTACCTTATTTTACAATGATGATACTATGTATCTTCAAAATCCTAGGATTTATTGTTGCATTGAGGTTTATGTTGTGGTGTCCATTTCATAGTGATAAACTGAAGGTTGTATGGCATAAGTCATGGTATAACTGGTGGTTTCTCGTGGTAGATGTGTCAAACATTTAAAGAAATAATTGAATTTGAGGTTTTCACCTATGAGGTATTGAGAATCATTGTTGTATTCAAAGTTACATAAGTGATGGAGACAATTGGCGATTTTAGTTTGGTTAGATCATGTTGATTTGTGGCAGTACGTTGGATTAGAGTTATGGCTTTTGTTTGTAGACATGGATCATGCTATTAATTTCAAGAATAGATTAATCGATGCTAGGTGGTTCACTTAGGAGAATTAGAACACGATGATGCCCATCAGGGGTTTTAGAGATAGCACTAAGAACAAAGTGTTAGGGTTGATTATAGTAGCTACGTGTGCAACCTGTATGGTTAGTAATGACTCTATTAAGGGAAATCATCGAGATGACTGATTATTGAGGGAAATCATCGAGAATGATTGATGCTTGAATTTTGAGGGGCCATTAGAGTGATTATGATTTAGGGATCATGTAGACGGTGCTAAGAATGGTAGAAATGGTTCAGGAATTGAATATTTGAAATTATGTAAGCGTTGTTTTTCACTTGATGAGAATGATCTCGAGAACTGAGGTTAGTGTGACAACCCGCCAACTAAAATAATAGGTGGCCAGCCCAATACTCTAATAATCACAGGAATCATAGATGGTTCATTCTCAGCATCACTGTCGATTAAAATAATAGTACGAGATAACCACCAATCATTTTAGAAAACGGATTGTCAATAAAAAGAAAATTTGTAAATAAAAGAAAACACTTAGACAATCCCATTTGCAAAAACGGTGGATATCAAAAACAGAAGATAAAGGACGACAATATAATAAATAATCACCGAATAAGCTGTCGGTGAACAGACCAATACAAATATTTACACCAAGTATTACATTTCAATATTTACAATATAGTAAATGAGTGCAACGCTTGGGCAAACATCCGCAATATGCTGTAGCTCTATGACAATCGGAATGGAAATGTAAACACGAGTGTCCGTGCGGTAGAGCACCTGTAACGGCAATAATATGTGCAGAAACAAAGAAAAATAGGTACGGGTCAGGGCCCGGTTTGATATGATTCCCATGTGAATAAAATGCATGACAGTTAAGTGCGTACCCTCGCAGTTTAACAATTATATTTCTCACCTCTCAATCTAGCAGCAACCTAGCGCAATATCCATGATGATGTTTTAATTAAACAAAGAACAAAAGACTAACTTCTCTACAGTCTCAACACTATGCCCTTATTCGTGCGTGGGGTGTCTCGCAAAGCGAAATCCAAATAAGGAACCCCCCGATACACTACTACTAGGCAAGGTTGATCGTCGAGATACATTAGACTCTGTCCTAATTAATTTAAGTACTAAAGGTTAACTTCTCCCCAGTCACAACACTATGCCCTTATTCGTGCGTGGGGTGTCTCGCAAAGCGAAATCCAAACAAGGAACCCCCCGATACACTACTACTAGGCAAGGTTGATCGTCGAGATACATTAGACCCTTAACACAATATTATGTATATATATATATGTGAGAGGTCTCATCAATTTCTACTCAAGGATATATAATTATATCCATACACCGTCAAAACATAATTCCCATTTATTCTTTAGGAATATATATAAACAACACTTTATCAAATGTTTACCAAATCAATTTCATCGTATACTAATTCATTTTATGAATTTGTTCCTTATCAGGAAATAGAACCATAGTCTTATGCTCTTTGTGGCATTTTATCTCAATTATTCACTTTGTAAAAATATCTTCCTTAACAGGAATATAGTCATTATCATATGCTCTTTGTGGCATTTTTATCGTGCTCTTTGTTGCACTTTCATCATGCTCTTTGTGGCATTTCAATTGTGCTCTTTACGGCACCCATATTTATCAAGTCCAACTTGATTTAGAATAGTTATAATTACATATATATATAACAATTCTAAGACCGCCCGTCTGGGTTTCCCCACTGTGCGTGCCACTAAATGGCTATCATCCTCCAGGGCCTGATATTTAGACAACCTGGGATCCTACCAATGTCGGGAAGCGGCCATGTGCCTGCGGGATAGTCAAGACCACACCCGGAATCTCCTACCCATCGCAGAAAAATATAAAATCACAAGCGCTCACATGGCTTAGGGACTGTATCCACCCTGCATTAATTTGTCCGGGGGCATCACCACAACGCGCGCAAACTTCCCTTAAGATAACGATTTAGAGAGGGTGTGTATCCATACCTTTTAACATTTATAAAACCCATCTTCCTTTTTTATTTGAAAACATCCATTTTTATATTCTCAAAATCATTTGTACTTATTTATTAGTACCACATATCATCTTTATGCATTTCTCATTCTTAATGTCATATTTTATCAATGACTTTAAACCGGAAGTGCCATAAACCTCAAACTAGTCCTCAAGACTTCAATGCAATATCATAAACCATTAAAATGGATCTTCGTCAAGGAGTGTCTCCCAAATACCTCAACACTAACATTTTATCCTCAATTTATCCTTTGGTTAATCTCCTATTTCATTCGGACATCAACCTATACACTTTAGCCCTCGGGGTAAGCCCAATCATCCCATAAATCTTAGGATATTAGTCTACCAAAAAAAAAACCACCCTCTTGGACTCCCCATACTTCCCAAAGGCAGGCCCCTAAACCTTGTACCTAAAAGAAAAAGGGCTAAAAATCAAACTAAGAAAATCTCACAAAAACAGGGGAACCGAATCGATTAGCCCCTTGGGCCGAATCGATTCTCCCTTGCGAATCGATTCGCTAAACAGCCGAATCGATTCGGTGAGCAAAAACTGACTTTTTGCAATTGCCGAGTCGATTCGGTTTTAACCCGAATCGATTCGATCTGCCAGACCTGTATCCCTCTCCTCATCCGAATCGATTCGCCCCTAGGGCCGAATCGATTCGGTCCTGAAATTTTTCCCAGTTTGGGCTACGGGTTGTATGAACCCTAAAATCCCAAAACCTCAAATCTTTGATTTTATCCAACATCAACAACATATAATTCTCCCAAATCATATCTACACCATTTATAACTAATAATTTATCCTCAAATCAAATTAAAACTAAGATTTAAGGGTTTAATCATCAAAATCAACAAATACCCATTTATGGGTTAAATCTCCAAAACCTAACTATACATGCAATTTATCACATTAAATCACATCTAGCAAGTAAGAAACTTGCCTCGAGGTTCGTAGTCTCTGATCCACCTTCGGTAGCAACGGAATTCCGGCCCAAATTTTCATTTATCTCTCTTATCTATCCATTTCTCCCAACTCTCTCTTCACTCTGTCTCTCCTTTGGCTTCTAACACAAATGAAGAAAGAAAAAGGGGTGGGGGACTTAAACGGGTATTAAAATACAAATGCCCTCTTTTAATTTCTAATACACCATTAAATGACTCGTATCTGCATAATTGAGTCACAACGCGTCAAAAGTGCCCGAAACTCCAAAATACAACATGACACTTATATCGACTATCTCGACCATTCTAAAAACAACCGCACCTCCTATTTTGGCATTCGGGAAAGTGTGAACAAATATTATGTTCCAATTTATTTTATTTCATTAATTATACCTCAAATTAAATATGAGCCATAACCGTCGTTTTACATATAACGACGCAATAATACACAATAAAATGCTATTTACCTTCCTATACGGTAAATAGATAAAACATAGTAATTATTATCCCTAAATATCATGGGAAATAATATTTACTCCAACTTCTCCTATTTTATAGAATTAGCCCATCGGGCAAAATAATATAATATAGCCGCTCAAAAGCCTGGGTTGTTACATACTCCCCCCCTTAGAAGGGAATTTTGCCCTCAAAATTCAGGCATTAGTATGACCATATAAAGGTATACTATACTGAACTATCATTCTATCATTCCTAGCAAAACCTTTCGTAAAAATGGCATCCCTATCGGGCTCGGACTAAGGTCATCCGTTTAGATCTTAGTCTATCTTCTTCTTGCTCTAACATAGCACCTAATCGTTCCTCTAGAACTATCGATCCTACCATTCTACTACGGAAGAAGATACTTAAACATCCTGGCACCCTACTTACGATAAATGTTCCGAATAATTGTACGGAGGTTTCTATTACTACACTACTACTCCCATCCTTCCTCTTCCCACCATTAGTTTCTTCATACTAGTAGGGAAGACGATCAATCACGGACAGTAACGCTCTTACTATAGCGTCCCCTCTGTGAAGCTCGTTCTTCCTGGCATGCCGTGCCTCCCTAATCTCTGCGACGATTCCCTACTCGGTGCATTTACTAACCCATCCGCGTTTCCTTCGCGAAAGGGGATATTCAATTGATAGTCCCTCACGAGCTCCAACTTCTTGCTCATGAAAAGACAAATTTCCTGCCCAAGAAGTAGTGCCTCTATTCCTTTAAGGCGAATACTACCGCTACGAGCTCTAAATCGAGCGAGGAATAATACTTCTCACAGAATTTAAATTTATGAGACGCATAAACAATGGATTCATGCTCCAGTATTAATACTTCCCATTCCCGAAAAAGATTCGTTCGTTAAATTGACTCTCGAACTTAACAACACGAGTGCAGGAGTAAAAGCCCGCTCATACTTCAACTCCTTCAAAAATAGGTTACCGACGTAATGCTCTATCTAAGAAAATCCCCTCCTTCTACGGCTAACATTCCGAATCACTCAAGATTCTAAACCTCTTCATCGTTCTAGGGACCAAATCCCACTTAGAGTTAACCCGCAAACCTATTGTGGTCAACTCCCTATCACCTTCCTAAAACCATGCTACATGCCTTAAGGGCCTTACGTCCTAAAAATCCTAACGCCAATTGATTGGGCATAAATATTGTATATTTAGCCCCCTAATTTCAGTACATTTGTGAACCCGAGTGATGTAACATATATGGATTTGATTCACATTTATGCTACTAACCTTCGTTGGCGAGTATTTCGTGTTTCGTGCTTCTCTTATTGGTTTTACAGGTTAATTATGCAAGCAGTATAAAAGAGGAATCAAGACAGTGCAAGAAAAGCTAAGAAGGCAAGTTCAAGGGCAATTCGGTAATTATGCAGCCCGATCCGGAAGAAGAAGTCAACTGGGAAGTTGAAGAGCTCAGAACAACGAGAATACCGGAAGAAACGGCACCCAAATCCGAGTTGAAAAGTTATGCTCAGTTGAAGTTGAAGAAAAATCCAAGAAAAGAAGAGAAAAACCAGAAAAAAATCTAAGTGTTGAAGTCCAGGCCAGCTCAGACTCGCGAACCCCAACCTGAACCGGTTCGGGGGGGGAACCGGTTCGCAAGTACCTGACACGCGAATTTTGTCTTTTATGCTGTTTTGTTCCCAAGTCTCCTAATAGGTTTTAAACACTCCAATATTGTAGGGAACGTAGGTATTAACCTAGGAGCAGCTATTAGGGCTATTTTTTAAAGAGTTTTTGATAGAAAGAAAGGGGAGGAACATCTAGGAACATCAAGGGCACAAATTACTTCAAGAATTCATTGTTTTGGGTTTGCTTTTCTAGTTTTAATTCAAGATTCTTGTTTCTTACTATTGTTCTTGCATGCTTAGTTTTCCTATTCGATTCAACTTGTTTTCGCATTCATAATACTATTTACATGTTTCTAGCTAGTTTCATAATGAATTCCTACACATTCAACGTCATTATTTCATGCATTAGTCACAGTATCATGTCCGGCTAGGTTTTCCAAGGTTGGGATGTATGAACCCAACCTGATGTGTTAGTGCATGTGTATAACGTCGATCCGCTGAATTTAATGATTAATTTTGATCGTATCGCGTAATTTCATAAGAATTGTAGATCTTTATATCTCGTTTGCCTATGGGTACTCGTGATGATTTAGAGTACAATTTAAGTGTAATTACCGCGATACCGATTTACTCATCCTCAGATTAGGTATGACGCGAGCTTGAACCTCGTATACATAATGCTTGGGAGTACTAAATTTCGGGTTTGAATTAATCGGATAAATTTATGATCAACGTTGTCACTGCATTACACTAGGGTTGGGGGATTGTAGTCCCATCCTGTTTTCTCATCATTTTTTTAAAAAGTTTCATCTCAATCCTTCATTCTTAGTTTAGGTAATTTAGTTAGTTGCATTTTTCATCATACTTTCATAATTGCATTTAGTGTAATCGAATCCCAAAAGCCAAATCAATCTTTTCCTTTCTTCTTAGAGTCAACGTTAGGATTCCTCTGTCTTATCCCGTCATCACAACTCTTGTTGTCCTTTTCCCTGAGGATCGATACCCGACTTGTCGGATTATTACTTGAACGACAGGCTTGCACTTGAGCCTAGAGAGTACACACTTTAGAGACACATTCTGAGTCGTGTCAAGTTTTTGGCGCCATTGCCGGGGAACTAGGTAGACTTAGGATTAGATCGAGTTAATCCAAAACTTTGACCAAAAATTCAAAAATCCAAAAAATAAAAAAAAAAAAAATTTAAAAGAAAGCACAAAAAGATTCACAGTCATCATCTCTCCTGAGATTAATGCAAAATTCTGAACCCACTTCCACACCTCATAATACTCCAACCCATATTCACGAAAATCCTATAGTGGAGTACAACCCAGTCCCCACACTCCAAACGCCCCACAGTTCTGGATCCCACCTCCCACACTGTCACACTCAATCTCTAGCAACACTCCCTTCTCCTTCGTAGACCCACTTCGCGCATACCTAGTGAGAGCACCGAATCGTCAAGTGAGATAGAGATGTCGCAATATAGCAATGCAGCTACCGGTGAGGAAGAGCCTCCGTACCGCCCGTTGAGAGAATTCTTATATCCCGAGCGCACTGTCACTCCGGGATGCATTATACTCCCGTATAATGCCGAGCAGTTCCAATTCAAAAATGGGTTGATTCAGATGCTACCACACTATCACGGTATGGATTCTGAAAAGCCATACCGGCATATAAGGGAATTTGAGGACGTGTGTGATACTCTCAACGATCAAACTTGCACACAAGAGGTGATTCGCCTCAAACTCTTCCCATTCTCGCTAAAAGATAAATCTAAGACCTGGCTATGGTCTTTACCTCCGAGCTCGATTCCATCTTGGAACGAGTTACAATCCAGATTTCTCAAGAAGTTCTTTCCACCACATCGAACAATCTCCATAAGGCTCAGATTCAATCGTTCAGGCAATTGGATAATGAGCCATTCCATCAATGTTATGAGCGTTTCAATGAGTTAACTGCTTCGTGCCCCCATCATGGATTTGATACAGCTCAAATCATTTCCTTCCTCTATAATGGGTTGAACCTTAACTCCAAGCAACTCATTGAAACCATGGGTAGTGGTCCGTTTATCGAACTAGACTGCCACGATGCTGAGCTTCACCTGAGGTATGTCGCCGAGACTACCCAATCATGGGATATTTCTGATCCTAATGCTCAGAATCGAAATCGTCAAGCGACCACCACTCCATCGACGTCCGGCCTATACCATGTAGATAAGACCTCTATGTCGGACAGTCGGTTGGACACCCTTGAGAAAGGATTTCGAGATTTATGTGAGGTAGTTGGATCTATCAAAAATCCCGTCGAAAAAGTATGTGCGATTTGTGAGGCGGGACATTCAACTGAGGAATGCCCGACGATACCCGCCTACAAAGGAATGCTTCAAGAGCACGTTAGTAGTATAGGAGGTTTCAAGGGTAATTTCGCGGCCCCTCACGGGAATTCATACAATCCTTCATGGAAAAATCATCCCGGTTTTAGCTACGGGCAACAACATGCCGCAATGAACCCTCCTTCGCATGTTGCCCCTCCTCCTCCACAACAATTTCAACAAGCTCCACACATGCAAGGACATGTGCAAGCACCACCACCTCACGGAAATTATATCCCGCCACAGCGGAGAACTCTCGAGGATACTGTGAATCAATTCATCGCAAGCCAGACCGCAAACAATGCCAAATATGATCGTCTAATTGGCGACATAAATGCGACTCTGTCATAAATACAATCCTCGTTGAGTGTTCAAGAGAAGGGCAAGTTTCCTGCCCAGGGCCAAAGACCTCTCCAAGGTCAAACTAGTGTTAGCTCGACACCCCATGACCATCCTGAGAAATGTAGCGCAATTACCACTCTACGTAGTGGGAGTTTAGTTGACTTGTCACCTCCTCCACGAGACGTACTTAAAGACAAGGAGATTTCGCCCGGCACGAAAGAGGCCGAAGATGTCCCCTTCAATGAGAGTGACAAAGAAGACGCTAGTGAGGCCGAGGTAGTAGTGAAACCACCCTCCGCGACACCATTTCCTCAAAAGCTAATTACTTCCCGTAAAGGAAACCCACGTGATGACGTGCTAGACGTGCTAAAACAAGTTAAGCTGAATTTACCTTTCCTCGATGCCATCAAGCAAATTCCAGCTTATGGCAAAGTTATCAAAGATTTGTTGACGGTAAAAAGGAAGATGAAGGTAAAAAAGAATGTCTTTCTAGCACAGAATGTGAGCTCCATTCTACTCAATGATCTCCCACCTAAATTCAAAGATCCCGGTGCACCCACCATTTCCTGCATCATTGGAGAAAACAAAATCGAAAAAGCCTTACTTGATTTGGGAGCAAGTGTGAATATCCTCCCTTACTCCATCTATAGGCAACTTGACTTGGGCGACCTCAAGCCCACAAAGGTCACTCTCCAATTAGCGGATCGAACCGTGAAGATCCCAAGAGGCATAGTCGAGGACGTGATCGTCCAAGTTGACACTTTCTACTTCCCGGTAGACTTTGTCATTTGGGACACGGAGCCCTCATTTAACTAGAGTAACCATGTTCCTATCATCCTTGGGCGCCCTTTCTTAGCTACGGCTAACGCAATCATCAATACTCGGAATGGGCAAATGCAACTCACCTTTGGGAACATGACCTTAGAGACCAACATCTTCCATGTCACCCAACATACGGAGGAAGAAGATGACCTTCACGCGGTGAGCTTCGTAGACGAGATCGTAGGGGAGTACTTTGAGGAAACTGATTGTAGAGAGGCCCTAGGGTCCTGCTTAGTGTCGAGCCATGAGAATGAGTGGTCCCGCACGAGAGAGCCGTTAGGGGTGTGCCCTATTTCATCAAGTAATAGTGGTAGTTGTGACAATGAGAGAAAAGTGGGGGAGAGGTGTGTAGTGAACGCCATTAAAAGAGAGAGGGAGGGGCTAGAAGAGAGAAAACTGGTGGAGTTGGAGATCGAGCAAGTAAGAGAGGACGTAGGCTCTACTCGAGAGAGAGATCTAGGGGACATGAGAATGGAAGAATTTGAAAAAGAATTCGGTCCGGTGGATGAGAGCCTAGATGAGAGCCTTAACGACCAAGTCCAAACTCTATTGGATTCATTTAGACACCTAGAAGAAAGCGAATGGATAGATAAAATCGATGAATTTCTTCTTTGTGACCATCCACCCATACCACTAGAGGTCCCGAAGGCGAGTGAGGAGAAAAGTTATGGTTCATCCGACTTAGAGGCCGACCCATGCATCTTAAAAATTGAAAGAAACCTAGGTGTCCCCTCCGAGTCAGTGCATGTAGACCACACTTTGAGTCAGCATCACGAGGATTCCTTTCCAATTAGTCACGACGAGTCTCCCGGTCTATCCTTTATCTATGGGCGAGGTCCCAACTTGTTTCGATTGTTGGAATATAATCCTAGGACAGGAGTGACAAGGAGAGCATCGACCCCCGTAAGTGGGGTCGGGTGAGTTTGTGGAGAGATGAGAGGTCGTCGCACCCCCGACGCGTATGGGGTGATTGTTGTCGTATTTTTGAGTCATGCATGAGTGTCATATAGTGTCTTGTTGCATTTTTCATATTTGTTTGTTTTATTTTTCCGCACTTTTCATTCGCCTTGAGTTAGATTTTCGTCCTTTTTGCTTGAGGACAATGCAAAAGTCTAAGTTAGGGGGGGGGGTCACAAGTGCGTATTTCTAAAACGTCACAAATCTTCAAAATGCCCAAAATTTCCAAAAAAAATCATAAAATTTTGAAAAATCCAAAAATATTTTTATTCAAAATAAATAAAAATTGGAATTCAAATTTTTCAAAAATATCATTAAAAGTCGAATTGGAGTCTCAAATTGTAAACATCCAACATACACAAAGCCGAAATTGACCAAAGATGGAAATTGAGCGAAAATTGACGACTTGACGAATAAATGTGGAGATTAACAAACCCGGTGAGATTCTAGCCTATCATGTTTTGCGAGATTTTAAATCAATCCGAGTTAATTGTTAACTCAAAGTTCTTTTCAGCGCCTAATAAGTTGTCAAGGATCTCAATTCTTTCATTTTGATCGGTTTTAAAAAAATGTGTGCAATATTGCCTTGAAAAACATGCCAAATTAGTCTCTAAATTTAAATTCACCTCGAAACGCATATGGTAACACAATTGGAATTTTGGACAATGAAGTAGGCCCTCGTTTGTCATCCCAAAAATATTGGCCAGAAAAAGATGAGAAAAATCACCCCTTTTGCAACCCAAATTGAGCCGAATAATTTTCCCTTTCGTTTGACAACCCGAAAAACCCAAAATAGCCGGAATTGTGAAAAATGAAAAATTCAAAATTTCAAGTCCAAAAAGTGCATATAAAGGGGCAAGAAACAAAATAGTATGCTCAACAAAAAAAAAAAAAAAAAAAAAATAACAAGAAAAAGAAAAGAAAATGAGCAATAGCCCGGAAAAAGCACAAATGGACATCATTAATGACTTTTCCAATTCCAACTGCCCTTACCTCCTTCATCTTACCCAATATACCCTAAAAACCCGAAAAAGTCCTCACCGAGTCCAAATTGCGAAAATTGATTACCGCGTGGAGAGTTAAGACACCAAAAGATAATATAAGAGGATAAGTTCGCGAAATAGAGGCAATGTTCCCGTTTTTAAAACCGTAATCCATTGATGAGATCCTATCACCATAAAATTTTCGTCTTTCTATTGTATGCGAGAATTTGTTTCCCTTACATTTACTCTTTATATCACGCATACCGAGAGAATAGCCATAATCCGAGAGATTCATTTGTGAGAGCGTTTCGTGAGAAATTGAAATCAAAAACGAATTTTCGGATAAGTAACGTAATGATCAATCGGTGGAAATTGGCGGTTATATTTCTGGCTTCGCACACACGCACTAAGGTTTGAGACTCGTAAATATGACTTGATGATGACTATTTTCTGGAAAGTTTGAATTACACAATTTTTGCATATTTTGAAATTTCTTTGAGTCAATAATGAATTTTGTGGGTATATTCACTGCAAACCCTCACGAGACACAACTCGTCCTACTAGGGTAACCTAGAGGTTTAAAGGCTTGTTGCATGCGCTAAATGCAATCGCTTGCCCGCGAAAGTGGTACTCTATCCCAATAAAGTCCTTGAAGTGTCCTTAACTCTTACTTTCAGTCTTTTACATTGCTCGGGACGCGCAAAGTTCTAAGTTAGGGGGGTTTGATTGGGCATAAATATTGTATATTTAGCCCCCTAATTTCAGTACATTTGTGAACCCGAGTGATGTAACATATATGGATTTGATTCACATTTATGCTACTAACCTTCGTTGGCGAGTATTTCGTGTTTCGTGCTTCTCTTATTGGTTTTACAGGTTAATTATGCAAGCAGTATAAAAGAGGAAGCAAGACAGTGCAAGAAAAGCTAAGAAGGCAAGTTCAAGGGCAATTCGGTAATTATGCAGCCCGATCCGGAAGAAGATGTCAACTGGGAAGTTGAAGAGCTCGGAACAACGAGAATACTGGAAGAAACGACACCCAAATCCGAGTTACGGTTGAAAAGTTATGCTCAGTTGAAGTTGAAGAAAAATCCAAGAAAAGAAGAGAAAAACCAGAAAAAAATCTAAGTGTTGAAGTCCAGGCCAGCTCAGACTCGCGAACCCCAACCTGAACCGGTTCGGGGGGGGAACCGGTTCGCAAGTACCTGACACGCGAATTTCGTCTTTTATGCTGTTTTGTTCCCAAGTCTCCTAATAGGTTTTAAACACTCCAATATTGTAGGGAACGTAGGTATTAACCTAGGAGCAGCTATTAGGGCTATTTTTTAGAGAGTTTTTGATAGAAAGAAAGGGGAGGAACATCTAGGAACATCAAGGGCACGAATTACTTCAAGAATTCATTGTTTCGGGTTTGCTTTTCTAGTATTCAAGATTCTTGTTTCTTACTATTGTTCTTGCATGCTTAGTTTTCCTATTCGATTCAACTTGTTTTCGCATTCATAATACGTATTTACATGTTTCTAGCTAGTTTCATCATGAATTCCTACACATGAAACGTCATTATTTCATGCATTAGTCACAGTATCATGTCCGGCTAGGTTTTTCAAGGTTGGGATGTATGAACCCAACCTGATGTGTTAGTGCATGTGTATAACGTCGATCCGCTGAATTTAATGATTAATTTTGATCGTATCGCGTAATTTCATAAGAATTGTAGATCTTTATATCTCGTTTGCCTATGGGTACTCGTGATGATTTAGAGTAAAATTTGAGTGTAATTACCGCGATACCGATTTACTCATCCTCAGATTAGGTATGACGCGGGCTTGAACCTCGTATACATAATGCTTGGGAGTACTAAATTCCGGGTTTGAATTAATCGGATAAATTTATGATCAACGTTGTCACTGCATTACACTAGGGTTGGGGGATTGTAGCCCCATCCTATTTTCTCATCATTTAGTTAAAAAGTTTCATCTCAATCCTTCATTCGTAGTTTAGGTAATTTAGTTAGTTGCATTTTTCATCATACTTTCATAATTGCATTTAGTGTAATCGAATCCCAAAAGCCAAATCAATCTTTTCCTTTCTTCTTAGAGTCAACGTTAGGATTCCTCTGTCTTATCCCGTCGTCACAACTCTTGTTGTCCTTTTCCCTGAGGATCGATACCCGACTTGTCGGATTATTACTTGAACGACAGGCTTGCACTTGAGCCTAGAGAGTACACACTTTAGAGACACATTCTGAGTCGTGTCACCAATCTATCTATCCTATTCGAGTCGTATAAATATATCATCCTAATTAGATCCCTAGTGCCCAAGACCTTTCCCAACTCCCGACATTAGCTCGGTTTCATGCGTGGGACGTCTCGCCGAGGCGAAATCCAAACAAGGAACCCTCCCTTTACACTACTACCTCGCATTGTCGGTCGTCGAGAAGTAACGGTCTAAGACACATGATCGGGATCGCTAAAAATCCTAACTCTAAGTCTTACCACTACAACAGAAAAATAAAAATTTTAACTGATCGAGTGCTTACTTTCTGTAAGGCACTACAAATACTTTATCCCAATATATATACATACATCTTTTATAGATGGCCTTCTCAATAAGGCATAAACACAAGTCTCTATTCGACTTTCATATCTTAGTCTTCCCCACATTTATCAGAGGAAAACTATCATAGTGCTCATATATCGCACATCAACTTAGCCTCTCAATCACTCGTTTACGTGATTCTTGGCTAAACCTTTCTAACCCAGCATCTCAACCAACATAAAAGTAAATAAAGAAAAGAAAAGAATATGCACATCTCTCCACTCCCAACGTCGTTAAGGTTCATGCGTGGAGCGTCTCGCAAAGCGAAATCCAAACAAGAAACCCCCCCGATACACTACTACTAGGCAAGGTTGATCGTCGAGATACATTAGACTCTGTCCTAATTAATTTAAGTACTAAAGGTTAACTTCTCCCCAGTCACAACACTATGCCCTTATTCGTGCGTGGGGTGTCTCGCAAAGTGAAATCCAAACAAGGAACCCCCCCGATACACTACTACTAGGCAAGGTTGATCGTCGAGATACATTAGACCCTCAACACAATATTATGTGTATATATATATATATATATATATATATATATATATATATATATATATATATGTGTGTGTGTGTGTGTGTGTGAGAGGTCTCATCAATTTCTACTCAAGGATATATAATTATATCCATACACCATCAAAACATAATTCCCATTTATTCTTTAGGAATATATATAAATGGTACAACACTTTATCAAATGTTTACCAAATCAATTTCATCGTATACTAATTCATTTCATGAATTTGTTCCTTATCAGGAAATATAATCATAGTCTTATGCTCTTTGTGGCATTTTATCTCAATTATTCACTTTGTAAAAATATCTTCCTTAACAGGAATATAGTCATCATCATATGCTCTTTGTGGCATTTTCATCGTGCTCTTTGTGGCACTTTCATCATGCTCTTTGTGGCATTTCAATTGTGCTCTTTATAGCACCCATATTTATCAAGTCCAACTTGATTAGAATAGTTATAATTACATATATATATAACAATTCTAAGACCGCCCGTCCGGGTTTCCCCACTGTGCGTGCCCCTAAATGGCTATCATCTTCCAGGGCCTGATATTTAGACAACTTGGGATCCTACCAACGTTGGGAAGTGGCCATGCGACTGCGGGATAGTCAAGACCACACCCGGAATCTCCTACCCATTGCAGAAAAATATACAATCACAAGCTCTCACATTGCCTAGGGACTATATCCACCCTGCATTAATTTGTCAGGGGGCATCACCACAACGCGCGCAAACTTCCCTTAAGATAGCGATTTAGAGAGGGTGTGTATCCATACCTTTTAACATTTATAAAAGTCATCTTCCTTTTTTATTTGAAAACATCCATTTTTATATTCTCAAAATCATTTGTACTTATTTATTAGTACCACATATCATCTTTATGCATTTCTCATTCTTAATGTCATATTATATTAATGACTTTAAACCGGAAGTGCCATAAACCTCAAACTAGTCCTCAAGACTTCAATGCAATATCATAAACCATTAAAATGGATCTCCGTCAAGGAGTGTCTCCCAAATACCTCAACACTAACATTTTATCCTCAATTTATCCTTTGGTTAATCTCCTATTTCATTCGGACATCAACCCTATACACTTTAGCCCTCGAGGTAAGCCCAATCATCCCATAAATATTAGGACATTAGTCTACCAAAAAAAAACCACCCTCTTGGACTCCCCATACTTCCCAAAGGAAGGCCCCTAAACCTTGTACCTAAAAGAAAAAGGGCTAAAAAATCAAACTAAGAAAATCTCACAAAAACAGGGGAACCGAATCGATTCGCCCCTTGGGCCGAATCGATTCTCCCTTGCGAATCGATTCGCTAAACAGCCGAATCGATTCGGTGAGCAAAAACTGACTTTCTGCAATTGCCGAATCGATTTGGTTTTAAAACGAATCGATTCGGTCTGCCAGACCTGTATCCCTCTCCTCATCCGAATCGATTCTCCCCTAGGGCCAAATCGATTCGGTCCTGAAATTTTTCCCAGTTTGGGCTACGGGTTGTATGAACCCTAAAATCCCAAAACCTCAAATCTTTGATTTTATACAACATAAACAACATCTAATTCTCCCAAATCATTTCTATACCATTTATAACTAATAATTTATCCTCAAATCAAATTAAAACTAAGATTTAAGGGTTTAATCATCAAAATCAACAAATACCCATTTATGGGTTAAATCTCCAAAACCTAACTATACATGCAATTTATCACATTAAATCACATCTAGCAAGTAAGAAACTTGCCTCGACGTTCGTAGTCTCTGATCCACCTTCGGTAGCAACGGAATTCTGGCCCAAATCTTCATTTCTCTCTCTTATCTCTCCATTTCTCCCAACTCTCTCTCTTCTCTCTCTCTCTCTCTCTCTCTCTCTCTCTCTCTCTCTCTCTCCTTTAGCTTCTAACACAAACGAAGAAAGAAAAAGGGGGTGGGGGACTTAAACGGGTATTAAAATACAAACGCCCTCTTTTAATTTCTAATACACCATTAAATGACTCGTATCTGCATAATTGAGTCACAACGCGTCAAAAGTGCCCGAAACTCCAAAATACAATATGACACTTATCTCGACCATTCTAAAATTAACCGCACCCCCTATTTTGGCATTCGGGAAAGTGTGAACAAATTTTATGTTCCAATTTATTTTATTTCATTAATTATACCTCAAATCAAATATGAGCCATAACCGTCGTTTTACATATAACGACGCAATAATACGCAATAAAATGCTATTTACCTTCCCATACGGTAAATAGATAAAACATAGTAAATATTATCCCTAAATATCACGGGAAATAATATTTACTCCAACTTCTCCTATTTTATAGAATTAGCCCATCGGGAAAAATAATATAAAATAGCCGCTCAAAAGCCTGGGTTGTTACAGTTAGCTAGCGCATGATGAAATTTTGAAGGCCTGGCTATGATAGATCGGTAACTAATAATGAGTGACGAGAGACTTAACTTCATCTTGAATTAGGATCATTATTATTACCGATGATGGATAGATATCATTGGTCCCAAGGAGGGAAGACTAACGTTCGGCTCCTCAGAGAAATTTGTTTTATCTTCTGACCATTTGGCATGGACAGATGACTCTTGGTAGAACTCATCAGGTTTAAGAGGCCAAGCCAGGATGCAGGGCAAAGCCATGGTTTTAAATGAGTGCCGGTGAGAGTTAGAGACTTTAAGCATACATCATAGATTCATACTTTGTGTGGTCCGACTCGTGGTCAGAATTATAATGCTTTCTTTGGCAAGACAGTCGCTTGATTCGTTTCCTTCTTATGTATTCCTTGATCCTATTAATGGGAAGTTGTTGATTAGTTTTGATTTGGGTGTCGCACTCCATAAGCTTAGTAGTGATGCAGGTTTGGCATGTTGTGGATGATACATCATGGTATATGAGTGCAATCTTCTTCGGATGCACCTTTATGTTACACCAGTCTGTGTTTGCGAGTTTTCCCGTGCTCTTACATATAGTTTTCTTATGTTTCTTGATCGCCCTAAGTTAATAGGTTTGGTAGTTAATCGATATAACTAGTTACAACTTAGTTATGTGTTAAGAGGTTGTAACTCGTGAATATAATGAACATTAGGACCTGATAAAACACTAGATGGTAGTGTTTCACTTGGTTCGAGATTTTGGGAATTTAGGAGATGAACACTTATATGTGTTCGTGTAGTGGTACTCAGGGTGACCATAGGGAAACATAAGGATCTCGTAGGAGGTATCACTTGGGTAAAATTCTGTGATAAGATAATTTCCTTAAGAATCATTGATATGTGTAACAAAAAGTGTTGTGGTCATATCATCCTAGGCTAGGCATGATCGAAGATTATTTAAGGAAATATAGGTTGCGAATCGTAACGTAGGAATGATCCAAGGTAATAAATTCATTATCAAGCTTGTGATATTTGGTGAGTATTAAACATATTAAGGTTTTGTTTAGATAGACAAATTTGGCATGTTTAAGAACCAACAATAGGACCTTAGGGTCCGTCATGATTCAATTAACAAGAATGGTTGAACAAAGTGAAATCTTTGGGCTTTAGGCCATAGTGTTGAGAATTCCTAGGGTTTTGAACTGGTCGTAGGTAATCGAATCATAGATTGTTATAAACCAAGCATTTCAAGGATAAAATTCCCTTTGGAGGGAAGTTTGTAATACCTCAAATCATCATTGCATTATCCTCTAATTGTAATTCGAAATCATGAAAAGGAAAAATATATATTGAGGGTATTAGTGAAAAGGGAATACGTATTTGGGTGTATTAATAAAAGATAGGATATATATACATCTTAAAGGAATGAACTGTGAAAATATAGGAAACAAATTCCAGCCCTACTCATGTTGTGATTCAAATGATGCATACAGTCGTTCAAACGAAAGGAATTTTTCATTTAAACGACGCATATGGTTGTTCAAAGGATGCTGATAACGATAGTTTTCTCACTCGCTGTTAGCATTTGATAAGTTAATCCATATTCTTTGTCCGTTCATGGGCCTGACTGACTAACAAAAATGGAGGTAATAAGATGAAATCTTGTGTTTTTTGTGTTCTGGATAAAAGAATTAAATTTGGCACCATAAATCCACAAAGACAACCTACTATTTATGCTGTCAATCGTGGAACCATAGATCAAGTCCATGTGTCGAAATCTTAAAGACTGACGACTGGGTTAGATCTGATGGAGTGTTAATATGGTTTTTTGAGTTCCCTTATTATATATAACTAAGATAAAGACATGAGAGAGTAATTCTACGACTGTTATATCTTTTTCACCATTCTTAAGAATCATAGCTTCCCCTCCTAACAATAATCTCTTTTTCACCGTTTAAGTTTGTATTGACTACACCCACACAAAAAAAAAAATACATGTTCTTCCCCAAGTGTTAAAATGCAGCTACAAAAATAAAGGTGTTGTTGTTGGTTTTTTTTATTGGGTATTGAGGGTGGATATTTTCGAAACAAGATGAGTTTGTAATTGGAGGTTTTGTAGAAGTCTTTTGATGGTGTTTCTTGGAGCTAAATTTGGTGGTCCAAGAAAAACCTTTTAAGGCCACCTTGGGGGGGGGGGGGGGGGGGGGGTAGCTCCACTGATCTTTCATGACTTCCACTAATTTGAGATCCATAAGGTGGGATAGACTAATTTTTTTTAAAGTTTAGTGAGTAGTATAAATTCGGCATGTTATTTACATATATTAGGTTAAATATGTGTGTGTAGTTCATTGGCTCGCATCCTATTGTTGATTATTAGCCATATTACTATTTGCATGAAAGGGTATCAAAAAGATGATATAGAATAAGTCTTGAAAATTGAATAAATTTTAGAATATAATAATAAGCATTTTATGGAATAAAAATGCAAGAAAATATTATTTTTGTGTATTTCTACTAAAAAGAAATATTGGACATTTTCATGGAATAAAGATGCAGAAAATATTATTTGCGTGTATTTCTAGTAAAAAGAAATATTGGACATTTTTATGGAATGAAAATGCAAGAAAATATTGTTTGTATGTATTTCTAGTAAAAAAAATATTGGTCATTTTTATGGAATGAAAACGCAAGAAAGTATTATTTGGGTGCATTTCTAGTAAAAAAAATATTGGACATTTTAATGAAATAAAAATGCAAGAAAATATTATTTTTATGTATTTCTAGTAAAAAGAAATATTGGACATTTTTATGGAATAAAAATGCAAGAAATGTTATCTTGGTGTATTTCTACTGAAATAGAAATAATAAACATTTCTATGGAATAAAAATATAAGGGATGTTATTTAGTTGTATTTCTAGTAAACGAAAATAATAAATATTTTTTTACAATAAAAATAAAAATATTTTGTGGAACAAAATATTGAGTAATGTAGAGTATGAAACTACTAGTGCTAAATGAAAGAAATGGTAATTTCTTCGAAATAAAAAGTAGTCTTGTGTAAAGGGTGTTATTTTATGTCTTAAGGGCGTTAAAGCAACAAGTGTGGTAGTTGGGAAAAAGGGTGGTATCAAACAAGTGTTAAAATGGCTTAAGTGTTTTAAATGTTAAGTTGGAGAATTAATCAACATTTTGGGAAATATCACTTGTTAAGAAACTAAATTACATGTTTGGTAAACAAAGGGTGAATTGGTAATTTACTTAAAGTGGAACATTTTTATGAAAAAAATGTTAAATGATGTCTTTACACTAATGTGTGTGAAAATGAATTAAGCCCTCAAGCGAGAATAATTTTAGTATGAATCACATGTGTGTGAACAAAATACTTAAAGAATAGAATAAATAATTTTCCAAGTGTTAATGAAAAAACAAACGGTTAAGTCCGGGATTCTGGCATCAGTCGGGTAAGCAAATAAGTGGAACAATGTGGACATTTGTAAAATTTTAAAACATATAAAAGGAACTCGATTGACACCGGAATAAAGCAAGAAGGGCCCGGAGCCCTTAGGTGAAAAGCCCTACGCATAGCGGTCGGTGTGGAACCCATGTAAGTATGCGGTAATCGAAGTTTTCAGAAAAGATAAAGGAAATATGGAACATATCAAGAAATGGGTTGTGTAGTAAAATGTGTTAATTCAACCTAACTTGAATGAATGTAATAAATGTTCCAGTCAAGGTGAAATGGAAAAGTAAATGCCCAAATGTGTTAATGTCCATAAATAAATGAAAAGGATTTTCAAAAATTAAATAAGTATTTTCTAACACAGGGATTTCGTGTGTTGAAATGGCTATTTTCTATAAAAATACAAAAAGAGTATTAGAATGAATAAAATGGTAAATTCGAGTGAAGGAATGGTTTTAATAAAATTAAGTGGAAGGGTTTCAAGTGTTGAACCGGGTTCGTAAGAAAAAGTGAGAATGCTAAGTATGATTAAAGAAAACCTTAAATAAGATTAAAGTCAATTAATCTAGACAAGTAAGGTTTTGGCATATAAATTTATTAATGCACTAGAATATGTATTTTTTAAAGTTATAAGTTTATATATATATATATATATATATATATATATATGTGTGTGTGTGTGTGTGTGTGTGTGTGTGTGTGTGTGTGTAGCGTGTGAGTATTTCTTTCGTCCGTTCGTTTCTATACTGCTTGTATAAATCCCACTAGGCTTAGGCTCACATCCCAGTTTTATTACGGCAGGTTGGGAGAGGATTCATATTTTGAGAGTGCTATACAGGTCAGTATATATTATTTATGTTTTACATTATTAAGTCTGTTTACTTGGATTTCAGAGTGCTCCCGATGGGTCCCTCACGCTGTTCATCCTGGAATTTGAAATCGCATGCTAAAAAGTGAAATGTTAATTAAAATAAATCTAGAATAGAAACATTATTTATGTTGTTTCATTACACTTCACACCTAACCTCCGATTCGGCTCGAGTTGACTCATGGGTAACCCATAAATCCGAGTCGGGTCATTATAGTCTTTAGGCAAAATTGTAAATAAGCATCACAACAAATTTGGATCCATTCCCCACCACCTTCTTCAAAATAAAATATCATATGTGTTCCTTCACTAAATTACGAGAACCTTATGATGATATTTTCGCGTAAGTGCTCATTCCAATCTGAATTTTCACTGTCAAACAACATGTTTTTGGAACCCCCTATTTCACCCCTTTTGCAGCCTTTGGAAAATTTTGGATACCTTGGTTGTGATATTATTGATTGAGTGTAGTTTCGCAGAATAAAAAATCGTAATACATAAGTTATATTGTAAAAGGAAAAAGAAAAAGAAAAAGAATAATACAATATGAGAAAAAGTATAACTTGTAAAATTTGGACAACGTCTTTCAACATCATTCCATAGTATTTCATAATTTCCTCTTTTGACAATGGATTTCTAAACTTTCTCTTCACTTGAACTTGATTATATTATCTTGTTTTTGCCCTACTATGTACAAATGGAATAAAAGCATACTCCAAACCTAACGTCTCCTCTCCACTAATTGTAGGCACCAAATCATTTGATATGACTGTATACGTGTGTACAGATTGAAACATTGTCTCGAAGATATTCCTTAGGGCATATTGGATCATAGGTACTAATATTTCTATACCGTACTTAACTTCATCATTAAATTTCACAAGCCACATTAAAATTGAGATTGATAAATTGGTTTTCTCTGCATTGTGGGAAAATGTATACTTTTCCATCGAATATTTATCATTGTTTTCAAATGCTAGAAATCGGGTCGAGGAAGACAATTTACCAAAACAACAAGTCCCCATTCTTAATTTGACAAGTCCACAGGCATTTATAAATTCAATGATCGACTCGTAACCTTCTTGATTTGTGGGAGAGGTAAGTGGTATATTTCACACACCACTTTCATTGCTCATTCAACTTCTCCCATTATGATTTCTTATCGTACTACATTAAGTGTAAAAAATTATATATATTATAGCAGGAAATACAAAACTCAAATGTTTTTAGAGTGCACAAATTAGCCCAGTTTATGTATATGTTAGTTAAACATGTTGCTCAAATCAAGTTTATATATAAAGCTATGCATGGGGCCACTATGTGTAAGATTCCTATTTTCTTCTAAAAATGGTTTAATGGGGAAAAATACCTCTTGATGAAATTTTGGCAAAAATGGAAATTAGAGGGGATTCAAAGCTACTTTTTTCCAGATAAACAAGTTCAAGAAAAGTTTAGGAATATTTTATTCAGCAACAAATCTACTAGGGGTTTATGATTTTTCTTTCTATAACCTGTTTGGACTCAGTCATCACAAATTAGGGCCTCATATTGCCTCACGAACTAGAAGTATATACCAAACTGAATTTTTTTTCCTAGTGAAACATCTGCCCCCATTGCATATTGTTCGCTCATTATGGTGCTCTCGAAATTAAGCTAGATATAAGGGGGTGACATAACTCCATTTTTGTATTAAGTGCATGTCAGAGTTGGGGGTGGTAGGGTGATTATTTATTCCCCTTTAGTTTTCAATAAACCCCCCTTACCCACAAAATATTGTTGATTTTTTTAATATAGCTGCAAGGCACAAGTATGAACACAATTTAAATTATCAAATGGAGAATAAAACTGAGTCATACAAGTTGAAATTGAATTTTAATGGCTACTTCAAAGGGAACCCAAGACCTACAATTGCTGGGGGCAGGGATTAGTCTGAACTGTTATGGTAAAGTAGTTGGAGCTTATGGAAAAAAATTTGGGGTATTCACGAATCTAGAGGCGGAGAGTCATGCATTGTTAGGGGGTATCAAGACATGATCCTTTCTTTGATCTTGTATGCCATCTTGCTAGAACTAGTCAACAGTGTCATCTATTCCATCACTACAACGGATGTGTGGGATTACATAAGGGAGAATTTTTCACATCAAAATGAACCTCGCCTTTTTATATTCAACAAAACATCACACGATATACCCAAAAACAACCATCAGTTTTCGTATACTTTAAGAAATTGATGGGATTCTAGGGTGATATCTTCCTATACCACTGCAAAAACTTGCACTTTTGGAGCCATAAAATCCCATAATGAGAAGGCTACAAGGACGAAAGTCATGCAAATGTTGACGTGGTTAGATGATTTCTACACTGCTATCCATAACCGGATTCTCATAGGGACTCAATGCAATGGACGATGATTGGCAGGGGTAGACAATACAATAAACTATATTATCTCACCAACCCAAGTAACCTCGACCATTCACCCACCACTTCTTAATCCTAATTAGTAGTTTGTCATCAACGTCTCGGGCATCCATCACCCCAACGACTTCAATTATTAGCTAAAAATTTGGCAAATGTTATTTTTCATTCCAATAAAATATGTGATGTTTGTCTCATAGCAAAACAAACTAGAATGCCTTTTTCTTAAAGTACCCATATCTTCGAACTCATTTATGATGATATTTGTGTCCCATACAAAATTGCATCATATATTGAGGCTCATTATTCTCTAACAATTATTGACTATTATTCTCATACAACTTGAGAACAATAAATCAGATGCTCAAAAATTGCTAAAGAATATTTGTATTTATGTCAAAACGTAATTTCACGAAAACGTACCAAAAGGTTCACACTAATAATGGGCGTGCGTTTTTATCCTTACAAACTTCCTTGAAAGAGAGTAGTATACTTTATTAACTCTCTTTCACATACATCCCACAACAAAATGGTGTTGCGGAGGGTAATAATCGCCATAATTTGCATGTTGTGTGAGCGCTTCACTTCCAAAGTCAGTTATTTTGTCTTCTTGGGAGAATTTTAGTCCTATTGCGATTTATCTCATCAACCGATTACTTGTACCCCTTGTCAGATCAATTCCTTTATGAGAAACAACTTCAATATTCTCCTTTACATAAGTGGTTATGAACCTTTGGGTTCTTAGCTTACGCTAATAGTTTTCACCGGTCAAATAAGTTTAAAAAGAGAGCACGTAAGTGCATTTGTCATGCTATCTTTTGTGATACCCGACCAAATTAAATATCGGGTGATCAGGCCTTTATTAAATTAAAACATGTTTCTCATATGGTTCATTCTAAGCATCACTATTGGAAAACTAAAGTAATTACTAACCACTTAATAGTTAATTAAACCGATACCGAATTTTATCTTTCATTTAAATAGAATAAATAAATAGTTCGAAAACTAAAACAACATTCACAATATACTAGAATCCAAACCATCATGATATGTAAATGAATCAAAGTCATGTCGAACAAACCATCGGCTAAAATAACCAAAACTGTTAGAAAACTAAAACTATAATACCAACAAGAGACCACATGTCTAAACATGATATACAAGAGTGAGATCCTATGCTATATCTGAATGAAAGAATTGACTACTCAAAATTATGTCAGCATCCACAGTGCTATAACTCCGAGTCCCTAGAATGAAACCATCAAGTATGGCATTCATATGGTTGGACACCTAAAAGGTTTTGAAAATATTTTTATTGCAAGAGTTAGTACTCAAAATTTTTTGAAAATAATCAACAAGTAACTTATCGCAATTAAAATCGGTTATTGATTACACATGTTAGGTTTACGCACACTCACTTGAGTTTCCTCAACTCTCATCTAATGTGCACGCCTAACATTATATACTTATCCCACCAAACTATCAAAACCCAATCTATCTCGACTAAAGTGTATAACCGACCATATGAATAGTATACTCTCATGCACCACCCATATAACACACTTTATTATTAACATTTCTCGCATATTATTTAGTTTTCATATAACATTCACGTATGATCTGTTTAATCATCATAATCAAGTCCCACTACTTAATTCATATATCATTTCACATCTAATCATCATTCAACTTCCATAATTAAGTTTCACTACTTAACTTACTATAGATATTTCCAATCTATTTTAAAATATTGAAATCAAGTTTCTCCTTACTTAATTTACCAATATATATATATCATCTACAAGTCTACTTTCTCACATAAGTAGAATAGCATGAAGTATATATTTCACACACAATATATACTATAAGCATTTATTGATTCGGCAAATCATCGACCCTAATATTATTCATCTTTGAATTGGTCCAAATAATCATCGACCCCAATACAGAATTAAGCACACTTTATGTATATATATATATATATATATTTTGCACACAATATATAATATAAACATATACTATATAATCACCTCCCTGTATCACATTTTAGGGTTTATTGGCTCAAAATGCTACCTCGACCACCAATAGTGATTTATATCTCTTGGCTAGGAATCATACCCCGATCACCAATATATATATATATATATATATATATATATATATATATATATATATATATATATATATAGAGAGAGAGAGAGAGAGAGAGAGTATACTTTAGATATTAACACAACCTAGTAGTACTATGCATCAATAGGTATTCACACAACCCGATAATACATGTTAGTACGTTGTATGTATCTCTCGCATACTAGTCGTACTATTTACTTTACGATTTGTCTCACTATAGTATATATAGGAGTGTTCACATAACTCTAGGGTCCGAGTTACCCATTTTTTATATAAATTCATATTGAATTGATGTTTACGCTCCCTCTTTCCGTAGCTCAATTCCCAAATTTCTCGATCTATCTCTCATTCGGTTATCCCTTCCGATCCATGCTCTAAGTTCTACACCCAATATCCTTAATGGACCTTAACTATACCCTACTGGTGTTTGTCAAGTCCCTGCATAGTTATAATATCACTCCTAATGTTCCCCTCAAGATGTTGGAAATCGAAGAAAACTCAACCAACAAAAGAACCCAAATTCATACTGGGTCGATCGATCGACATTCATGGGTCGATCGATCGATCGGATAGGTAAAACTTCATCTTCTCCAATTTTTCACCATTTTTTATTTACTCAACCCCCTCATTGTTCACCCAATTCACGTTCGATTATTCCTAACTATTTCTACATTAGTTAGGATGATTTCTTTCAAACACTTTAAAACTTCACCAAAATCAATCAAGAATGAATCAGTCCCTCAAAACTCTTTCTTAAATCTAGTTTTGTGTTCATCCATTTCATTCAATTCAAAACCATGATTTAAATCCATAGTGATAATCAAAACTCATCTGATTTATAATTCTCTACATATAAAAACACTAACTATATGCAAACCTATCCCCAAATTGTATTCAATTCACACTTTTCATCCAAGATTTTTTTCAATAAAATCAATCTATTCATGAAACCCCTACACATGGGTATTGTAACATCAATTTGATTTGCAATAAACATTTGCCTTTTTTTGATTGATCTGATTTCTTGGTTCTTGATTGATGATTGATTGTTTCCTTCTCCAATCTCCCTTTCCAATTGCCTTGAGGCGCAAGATTTCTTCACCATCTTCAAAATCCCTCTTTAAGCTTTGAAAATTGGTTCTCTCTTCTCTCTAATGGTCACTCTAATATTTTGTGTTGTCATCTCTAACCCTAATCTCTAATTATCAGATATATGGCTCTAAATTTTATAGGTCCCTTAACCTCTTTTTTTTAAAATGATCGAAACACCCTTAAAAGGTGTCAATTTTGTAAAAAATTGACCCAACACCCAAACTATACTCTCTGGTACCTTATTCTGACTATTTTGACCCATCCAGAATCATTAGTGACCTCTAATTATCATACGAGTCACCAAAATATATTTCTCATTTCTCATGTCAAAATAGTCTACACGCGACTCCTGATGATATAAAATAAAATATGCACATATCACTCGCTATTCTGTATAATCATTATTAATAAAATATGCACATATCACTCGATATGCCGTATAACCCTTCTTAATCAAATATTTACTATTCGCACTGAGTAAATCATAACACAATATTAATCTGTATCTATCTCTCAATTAATATTTAATAGTCATAATTATTATCTAATCACATTAAATTAATTCACTCGCGTAATTTAATTAACACGTATTTTTCCTAATTAAATTCTCAAATTAATTAAATAAACATACACAAAAATACGTGGTATTACATATGTCCCCCCTTACGAAGGAATTTTGTCCTCGAAATTAAGGCAAGTCCAGTACTAAAACTTAGGATCTTTAACATCACAACTTCCTCTGATACTGGAATTCAAATCGTAATAATATAAGGGTCACTCCACTATACACGTGCTAGTGTTACCCACATATAAAAAGGCTTAATCACTCTAGCCCAAGTTTATCAACACTTTCCCAATTCTCTACATACTGATACACTCTATCAGTCATGTGATCTCAATACTGGCTCTTTCGTCTCCATATTAGGAAAAGGTCGCACAACCCTAAATGTCAATTCCCCTTATTCACACAACTCAAAACTCCCTTCATGGGAGAAATCACAGTAACATCTGACTACTTATGTCAGTATTTAAAACTTCATTTCATGATGACGTAACCCTTGTGACATTCAAAAGCCACCAAAATTAGTTTGTGGTTCACTCCACTTTTAACAACGGACTACAAATCACAGCCAATCCAAATATCTAGTTATCCCCTCACCTCTAATAAACCTGAGGGTGAATGATAAGGATTTCCACACAAAAACTGAAAGGGTACCTCGTGCCTGATAAATCGGTACAAGTTATTAGGCATAATTCTACCAACGATAATTTATCCCCCTCAATTACCCTGCAAGGCCCCACACGCACTACTCCCATTAGCTAGCATAATACAATACGCGCAAAACAAAACTTCAACTCCATCGCTTCTTGATAATCCCTATCAGAGGTGGGATTACAGGATCTTATACTCATTCACAATAATATTGGGTGGCACCTTGCACCAGTGCAATCCTTCTTTTCAAAAAAATAATAACAATTACTTCATCTCAACCAATCCATGAATTTTACTTCATCTTATCCTAATTCACAACAATTCTTGACCTAGTCATGATGTTAGCAACCCATCATCAATTTTATCAGTCTACTTACCCATTCTATCACTGCCAATGTAGGCTTGTTACTGAATTCTAGTTGATCATCTTGAGCCAATGTTTTTCCATCTATGAGTGGTGCATCCGGACACAATCTCACTATGTTTCACCTAAGACCAATTCCCACTTATAATATCTCAGATTAAGTGGTACTTTATACTCCCCTTTATCCCCAGTATGCCAAAAGTTATGGCCTGTGCACTTTTCGCCACTGGCACATTTCTTGGGTGTTTTTGCCTAATAGTCATCAATATTCTATTAACGTGCAAGCCACTCTCAACATTCGACTGAGTAAGGCCCCTCTCTATTTTCCCATAAAAGTTGGGTCTCCTCTTTATCAAGAGATATCCTTTGAATGGCTTCCCACAGCCTTTCAACCTATCTCGAGTGTGCTAGCTCTAATTTCACATATATACTTAGATCGTGGTCTTTCTCACACGATGTTCAATCCATCATCCCATTCCATCTTAATTAATAACTTCCCCACATGTATACTTTTCACGCATCAATTTCCACTCCCCTCTATCTAGGACGATTTATAAACCAACTGACCAAGGCACCCATACACCCTATCACTCATACATATTTGTAAAAATCATCATAAACGTCACATACCTAAGACGCTTTTCTCTAGATCGGCCTCGCCTCCTCGGCATGTCTATATTACATGGGTATTCTCAATCACCTCATTAATTCATCATTTAATTCCTCTCAAGAATGTCCCACCCTTCAACTCATAGTGAGAAGAAAAATTTCAGTGCTTTTTCACAGCACTACCAGCTTCACTGGCCTTATACTGTATTATAGCTCCCAACTCAAAGTGTTTACTCATCACGTTCAAGGATTTACATTCAAAACTGATGACCTAGCATCCATCAACATCCCTTTACTCCCGACGTTTATAAAAGTTAATGCATATTTTGTCTCGCAGCAGAACCCAAACAAGGAACTTCCCCCAATGCACTATCACTTAGTATTGGCAGCGATTGAGTTCCATAAGCACCAAACACACAATCGGGATATTCAGATGCTAACTCCAACCATATACTTATAAATCTCAATTCCCGTATCTCTAAAGTATTTAACTAACACTACGCTCTCACCAGCACTAGGCATTAGTGCTAATCACAATAACGAGCTTAATCTGTTCGCTCGATAGTAAACCAATATTCCTTCAATCCTATCATAAAGTCCTGACACACCGGTATTAACTACAACGAGACATATATGATCTACTAAGTCTCCACCATAATATAATATAAATGCGATCTTAACTCTCTTTTAGGCGAGGCCTCATCAAATAACACATTCTACCATGGAACATTAAACACGATGGCCTTGTTATCATAGCCCTCTATCGTTCCACCCACATCGCTAATCAGTCCATACCTAGGATAATATCACACTTGTATGATACATAACTATAACGAGTAATTCCAACATACATATATTCCATGTTCCTGCACCCCCTCACCCTACGAATAGTACTAAAGAGATCCCCTATATGTAACGTCAATTATATACACATTATAGTTCTATCAACGATATACCCACTAAACTCTTCTCACACATGAATCTAGTGCTAATAGAATACTGTGACTCACTCATGTCATATAAAACTTATCCCACTAACCCAAGGATAAAACTCATACTTCCAATTGCCAATAATACTGGTAGCTCAAATGATTTTTGGACATAACACTCTCGTCCCAACTGATCCAAAACTTCTATAATTTATCACCCCACTTGGCATCTTATTCGTATCCCTGAACTCGTTGTGGACAAGATTCATACATGTGCTCCTATTATTTACCCGTAAGACACCTCTCAGTTTTATTCCCATTTCTCTTCCCCTACTCGTTATTATAAGATGGTCCTTCTCATAGACCTGGTAGTCTTGACGCAGGCTACTACCTCTGGTGTTCCTTAGGCCCCACTAGTCCTATGGAACTCGTTGTTGGCCTTGCCTGTCATGACTAAACCTAACATCGCTTTGTTGTAAATTCCATGGATCTGAAACATTTCAATAGATCCCTAGTGTTTATGTAAGCTTGCAAACAAAGGATCTTGACGACATCAATATTGGTAATTCTAATCGGAGTTCTCATTCACTCCCCTGTATTCTTCCTGCAGTTTAAAACTTAAGCTATGGATCCCTTTATCAAGTCTCTATATACCTTAGTTGGGTACGAAGTTCATTAAGCCAATCCTCGTCTCCCTACCTACAATGCTGGGTGAGCCTAAAGTTGTGCCATTATTTTCTACAACAGTGTTTGGGAAATTACCATTTCGAAAAGATTATCCTACTCGTCACCTACCCGAACAATATTATAATGATTTTTAATGAGATTACACTTTCCTGGATACTCCAAGACTTATTCTAAGCCCCTCCCTCATGTAGTCCTTCTAACACCCTTCTCTGGCCGCCTTACAGTGTTCGATGTGCCATGCCCCATCGAACTCGTAAATGAATCACATTAACTATACTTAATAGCAGGAGAACGCAAACCACATACGTAGATGACTACATAATACTATGATAAGGCTCTATATCAATCAATTGATACACTGAAAACATAGTAAGTCATACAGATCCTAAGGACATTAGAACCTGATACTCTGATACCAACTGCGATACCTCGCCTAATTAAATATCGGGTGATTAGGTCTTTATCAAATTATAATAGGTTTCTCATGTGGTTCATTCTTAGCATCACCATCGAAAAACCAAATTAATTACCAACCACCTAATAGTTATTAAATCGGTACCAAATTTTATCTTTCAATTAAACAGAATAAATTAATAGTTCAAAAACTAAAACAACATTCACAATGTACTAGAATATAAGCCGTTATGATATGTAAATGAATCAAAGTCAATCCGAATAAACGATCGGCTAAAACAACCAAACCAAGTAATAATCCAAGTCCAAACTACTAAGTAAAACTGATATAAAACTGAAACAATAATACCGACAATGGACCACATGTCCAAACATGATATATAAGAGTGAGGTCCCATGCTAGATCTGAATCAAAGAATCGACAACTCAAAATCCTGTCAGCATCCATAACGCTACAACTCTGATTCTCTGGAATAAAACCATCAAGTATGGCGTCCCTGTGGCTGGACACCTAAAAGGTTTTGAAAATATTATATAGCAAGAGTTAGTACTAAAAACCTTTTGAAAATATTTAACAAGTAACTTCGCAATTAAAACCGGTTATTGATTACACATGTTAGGTTTACGCACACTCCCTTGAGTTTTCTCACCTCTCATCTAATGTCCAGGGCTAACGTTCTAGACTTAGCCCACTTAGATATCAAACCCAAGCTATCTCGACTAAAGTATATAACAAATCTTATCAATAATATACTCTCCCGTACTGCCCATACACCACGCTTAATTATTAACATTTCTCGCATATTATTCAGTTTTCATATAACATTCACATATGTTATGTTTAATCATCATAATCAAGTCTCACTACTTAATTCATATAACATTTCACATCAAATCATCATTCAACTTCCATAATTAAGTTTCATTACTTAATTTACTATAGATATTCGCAATCTATTTTTAAATCTTGAAATTAAGTTTCTCTATACTTAATTTACCAATTAGATATATATATATATATATATATATATATATACAAGTCTATTTTCTCACATAAGTAGAATATCATGAAGTATATATTTCACACACAATATATACTATAAGGATTTATTGGTCCGACAAATCATCGACCCTAATAATCCTTCCGTTTACATTGGTCCGGATATCCCTCAACCCCAATGTAAGTCATACATATGTATATTGTCCCGATATTATCATTGACCCCAATATTATTCATCTTCTATTTGGTACGGATAATCTTCGACCCCAATATAGAAATAAGCACACTTTATGTATATATATTTTGCACACAATATATACTATAAACACATACTATATAATCACCTCCCTGTATAATATTTTTGGGGTTATTGGCTCGAAATCCTACCTCGATCACCAATAGTGATTTATATCTCTTGGCTCGAAATCATACCTCATTCACCAATATATATATATATATTATGCTTTAGGTATTCACACAACCTAAGTAGTACTATGCATCAATATGTATTCACACAACTCGATAATACATGTTAGTACGTTGTATATATTTCTCGCATACTGGTCGTACTATTTACTTTACAATTTATCTCACTATCTTATATATAGGAGTGTTCACGCAACTCTAGGGTCCTAGTTACCCCTTTGTTATATAAATTCAGTAGCTACCATCCTTAACCTACTGATATACATGTTAAATTGATGTTTACTTTCTATTCTTAGCTCAATTCCTAAATTTCCCGATCTATCTCTCATTCGGTTATATCTTCCATTCCATGCTCTAAGTCCTACACCCAATGGCCTTAATGGACCTTAACTATACTCTACTGGTCTTTATAATATCCCTATATAGGTATAATATCACCACTAAAGTTCCCCTCCAAATGTTGGAAATCCAAGAAAACTCAACCAACAAAAGAACCCAAATTCTACCTGGGTCGATTGATCTAAGGATTTGGTTGATCGATCGGAGAGGTAGAACTTTGTCTTGTCCAATGTTTTACCATTTTTATTTACTCAAACCCCCTTATTCTTCACCCAATTCACATTCGATTATTCCTAACTATTTCTACATGAGTTAGGATGATTTCTAACGTTTCAAACACTTTAAAACTTCACCGAAATCAATCAAGAATGAATTAAACCCTCAAAACTCTTTCATTAATCTAGTTTTGTGTTCATCCATTTTATTCAATTCAAAACCCAGATTCAAATCTGTAGTGATAATCAAAACTCTTCATATTTACAATTCTCTACAGATATAAACACTAACTGCATGCAAACCTATCCCCAATATGTATCAAATTCACACTTTTCATCCAAGACTTTTTTCAATAAAATCAATCTATTAATGAAACCCCTACACATGGGTATTATAACATCAATTTGATTTTTAATAGACACTTTCCTTTATTTGATTGATCTGATTTCGTGGTTCTTAGTTGATGATTGATTGTTTCCTTCTCCAATCTCCCTTTCTAATTGTCTTAAGGCGTAAAATTTCTTTACCATCTTCAAAATCCTTCTTTAAGCTTTGAAAATTGGTTCTCTCTTATCTCTAATGGTCAATCTAATTTTTTGTGTTGTGAGCCCTAACCCCAATATCTAATTATCAAATATATGGCTCTAAATTTCGTAGGTCCCTTAACCTCTTTCAGTAAAATGACCAAAACGCCCTTAAAAGGTGTCAATTTGGTAAAAAATTGACCCGAGATCCAAACTATACTCCCGGGTACCTTATTCTGACTATTTTGACCCATCCGAAATAATTATTTACCTCTAAATTATCATCTGAGTCACTAAAATATATTTCTCATTTCTCACCTCAAAATAGTCTACAGGTGACTCCCGGTGATATTAAATAAAATACGCGCATATCACTCGCTATGCCGTATAACCCATATTAATAAATTATTTACTATTCGCACTTAGTAAATCATAATGGAATATCAATCAGTATCTATCTCTAGATTAATATTTAATTGTCACAATTATTATCTAACTGCATTAAATTACTTCACTCGCGTAATTTAATTAACACGTATTTTCCCTGAATAATTCTTGAAATTAATTAAATAAAAATACACAAAATACGGGGTATTACACCTTCTTGGACAAAAATCATATAAATTTTATGAAATTACAACTAAACAAGTCTTTGTGGTGTATATTGGCTCTCTAATGGCTTTCAGATGGTTCAAGACTATTTTGGGAGAAAAATAGAAATTTCTTCGACATTTACAAAATTTCCACTTTGGGAAAAAATTATAAATACAAGAAGATTTTTTTGTTTTTGAAGAGAGTTGAGATATTTTTGAGTTTTCAATTAAAAAAGTGAGTGAGAGATATCTGTTTAAATATTAGTTACTATGAGTGACTTTGTTTTGAGATAAAGTGTGTGAGTCTGTAACCTGGTGGTTCCTCTATTTATGAAATATACAAGAGACGCTACCATTGTGGGTGTAACCCTAGTTTGGGTGAACCACATTATATTGTTCTGGTTTCTTTAATTTGATTGCTTGTATCTTCAGTTAACCTACTTGTTGATGCTTGTTTGGATTCGTTGTGAGATTGCACACATTATTTACTATCAAAAGTAGATCTTGGGTGCTTTTCTCACGCCACATACTCAACTCACCTTAACAAATCCTTTTCCCAATTATTTGGGGTCGACTACATGAATTTTAATAATTAAACCACATGATATCATTTCCTTTTTCTACAATATCCCACCAAATCAATTTAGGCATACATCTACCCCTTGCATTACCATCAATATTAACTAAATCAATCTTCCTTGCAGGGGCTTCTATTGGTTTACACCTTATGTGTCCAAACCATCTAAGTTAATTTTCTCTCAATTTATCTTATATAGGTTCTACTTTTAGCATTTCAAAAACATCTTCATTCCTAATTTTTTTCCTTTCTACTTTTACCACAAATCCATCTTAACATTCACATATTTGCTTCACTCATTATCTATACATTTTATTTTTTCGTTGCTCACTAATCTATCCCATGTAACATGACGGGGCTAATGGATGTCTAGTAAAAATTTTCTTTTAGCTTAAAAGGTTTCTTATCCCAAAATACGTCAGAAGCGCTTCTCCACTTAACCGACCATGCTTTAATCCTATGAGCATCACCACCACTAATATCTTCATATATTTTTTTTTTATAAACGAGCCTAAATAATGAAAATGATTATTTCTATGTGTCTTTTGACCATCCAATTTCACCATATCTCCGTTTGTCATTCTATTACTACTAAAATTAAATTTTACACATTATGTTTTAGTCCTACTTATCTTAAATACTCTTATTTGTATATCTTCTCTCCATAGTTCACATCTACCATTACCCCCCATTTAAGTCTCATCCACTAAAATAATATCATCTTCAAATAGCACGCACCAGAGCACCTCATCTTGTATTTATCTAGTTAACTCATCCATAACAAGATTAAAGAGATAAGGACTTAGTGCCCAACTTTCTCTAGCCGATGCTCTTTGTATAATCATGGCCATGTTATGAGTATCCTTAGTTATATCAATATATCTATAAGTCACTCATTTTTTCGTGTAAAATCTACTATATTATATCTCTTAGTACCTTATTCTATGTCGTCTCCAAATCTATAAAAAAAAAATGAAGGTCCTTATTTTTCTCCCTATATCTCTCCATTAATTTGCTTAATACATAAATTTCTTCCATTGTTGTCCTCCCAGACATATATCCCAATTGATTCCCAGATAAAAAAAATTTCAATCTCAATCTATGTTTAAGCACTATCTCCCACAGTTTCATTGTATGACTAATTAACTTAATACCACAATAATTTGAACAACTTTATATGTCCCCTTTATTTTTATAAATAGATACTAAAACACGCTTTCTTTATTCATTGGGCCTCCTATTAGTCATTATAATTCTATTAAATAATTTTATAAGCCAAGACTATCCTTCCTCCCCTTAGCACTTTCAAACCTCAATAGGGATACTATCTGATCCTAAATCCATCCTTATTTTAATCTATTTTAGGGTAGTCCTAACCTCTGTTGTTCTAGTTCTATAAAAAAAATATTTTCTCAAGTCTCCATAAGTTCCTCTATATCTAATCTACTCTCATTATCTCCATTCAATAACTTCTCGGAGTAGTTATTTCATCTTTCCATAATATCATCATTCTTGAGTACGACTCTCAAATCATCACTTTTAATGCAGTTAGTGTTATTGAAATCTTTTGTTTTTGTGTCCTAATTTTAGCAAGATCGTAAATACTTTTTCACCATGTTGTGTTCCTAATTTTGTATAAAGATCATCATACGCCTTTAACTTAGCATCTCTTACCATTTTCTTAGCTTGCTTTTTAGCCTATTCATGTTTCTCAAAACTTTCTTCATTTCTAGTTATTTTCCATGTTTTAACTTACCATCTTTTGATTTTTACTACATTTTGTACTTCTTCATTCCACCATCATATTTCTTTAGATTTTGATCCCTAACCTTTTGAATATGTAGGAATTTCTTTCAATATTATCCTAATGTACATAGCCTTCCTATCCCACATTATGTTAGTCTCATCTTCAGTATTCCATGACACTTATTTCAAAATTTTGTCTCCAAATAATTCTAATTTCTCTCCTTTTAAGTTGTATCACCTAGTTCGTGGGTTAATCTTCTCTTTTTTCACTCGTGATAGATTTGTAATATTTATATCCAACACCATTATCCTATGTTATGAGAATTTTACAATCTTTACATGTTATTCGACCTTCCTTCCTAGTAATGAAATGCACTACTACAAAATCATAAGCGATCGAAAATTCAAAGATAGATTGTCCATCGTCATTCGTATCTACAAAACCATATCCTCCATGCACTATCTCATATCCTATACTGTCTTGTCCTAAATGAAAATTAATGTTTTCCCTAATGTACTTTTTTTCACCTACAGATATTTATTAATTAGTTCATACATTTGTTCCCAAAGGTATACTTTAGTGTGCTCATCGAATCTTACTTGGGGCACATAAGCACTAACATTATTAATTATATTTTTACCTAATACCAGTTTTACATGTATAAGTCTATCAACTTTCATAATAACGATAACAATACCATCATTAATTCTCTTTTCTACTATTATTCTAACTCTATTCCTATTTCTATATTCTGTTGTATAATATAATTTAAACCCAGTATTTTTTGTCAATTTAACTTTCTAAACGACCTATTTAGTTTCTCGTAAACAAGTTATGTTAACTTTTTTCATATCATGGTATCGACTAACTCCATCCCTTTCCCTATCATAGTACCTATGTTCTAAGCTGCTAAGCTCAATTTATTATCCTGGACTAACTTCTTTACCAACCTTTCCCATTTCTTATTGCATCCGTGCAGCAATTCGACACCATTTCCCTATTTTTTAGGCACCCGGTGAAAGGCACAACACATCGCTTAAGGGCAATGCCCTAGTATTAGCGCGTATATTCATAGTATTAATGTTCAACAGGATCTGAAAAAGTTTTACGATTGCTATTATCTACCTTACGCAATCCTCCTCTATTATCCAGAGTTGGGACCGAAACTGTCCAAAAAAATAAGAAGTTAAGCACAACATAAACGTAGTTTTTAGCACAACAAGTGCTTGATGAAATTCAATAGTGATTTTTATCTTCTTCATTTCTTAGCATAGTGTCACATGATAAGTATTTCTCATGAAAATACGATCCCAAAGACTCCACCCATACATTGCATTTCTCTATATTGTACTAGTGTAATATGGAATGAAATATTTTATGTTGGATAATTCTAGAATATTCCTGTACGAACATGGCAATGTTCTAGGCTCTTAAACTAGAATGTTCATGACTGGTAGATTAATGATACTTATACATATCACAGATATTGATTGTAAATGTAATTACCCATAAATAGGTGGGAGACTCATTTGGGAAACCACTGAGCAAAGTTGTAAGACCTCTTGCTTAAGTGAAATAAAAGAATTCACTCAAACTAGCTCTTTGTGTGCTTTCTTCGTCCTTCTCCTACTCTAGTTTTACAAAGTAAATATAACTAGGCTTACTTAGTAATATTTGGACAATAGATTCCTAAGTGATGCACAAAGGAATAACTAAAAAAATAACCCCATGACAAGTGGTATCAGAGCTAGGCTAGTAAAGTGATAACTATGGAAGGACTAAAGATGTTAACTTCAGGCTTGGAGGAAGGACACCTAGGGCATGATGAATTTCCTACCAAAATGGGAAGGTAAGTTAAAAGTCGAAAGATATGTTGGCAGTAATGGAACAATGATTAGCCAATGTGGAAATGACTATGTCCGATTTGGGGGAACAACTTGATGGAGTCCACCAATAGCTTGATGGGTTAGGTTTGAAGAGCGTGCATATCCACAATGTTGTCAAGAGTTCCTTGAATGACTTGGGAATATATTTATGGGAAATTTTCCTTGTTCGGGAGAAATTAATGGGGGAATATTAAAAATTATGAGTTACCTTTGAGAATAATCTATATTCACTATGCTAATAGGTTGAGGAGGTATGATTAGATTGGGAATTATGTAAAAAAGTTCAACTGGAGGATTGGTTGTCACCAACCTAACCCCAAGGATCCAATCACCCAATCCCAAGGCATTTGATCATAATAGAAATGCAAGAGAACTTGAAAACTTCCGATGGGGGTGTTGAGCAGTAATTTGATGCGATGGCTATAATGTAGGATTTTTCTAAGATCCACATGACTACACACTACCTCACTTACATTGTTGAGTTGTGGTGGATGAATACATATGGTGACATTGGGAAGGTCACGGTCATAATAGACACTTAGTAGGACTTCAAAATGGAAATCAAAAAGTACTTCCACCTAGAGAATGTTGAGATGCAAGAGAGGGGGAGATTTTGTCTACTAAAATATATGGGAACTATCTAAGACTTCATGGAAGAATTTACCACTCTAACCCTGAAGATTTCAGACTCGATCGATAAGGATTCTCTTTTCTTTTACATGGATGAACATAAAGATTAGACTACAATGGAACTCAAATGACAAGGAGTAAAAGACCTATCCACAGTTATTATATAAGCACAATTAGTTATCAACTATAATGAGAAGAAGGGACCACCTAAGCCTAAAGATAAGAAATGTGGTCATGTTAAAGGTAGGGGATAAAAGTCCTAACAAGGGCCTAGTGATGGTGCACGTAAGCCATAAATGCGGAAGCCTTATAATAGAGGAAGGGACCCTCACTGTCTGGATAAAGATATTGGATTCCTATATAATGATCCCTAATATGATATAGATTGCTCAAAGAAGAAGGATTTCAATGGCTGAGTACAAACAAAAATATAACGAATAAGATGAAAATAATTCACACATGGGTTCACTTCGAATCCTCAATTCAATCAAGTATAAGTCCGAGCCATCAAAAACTACTTCAAAAGGGCTTTTGTTTATTGCGCTAAAGATTAATGGGATTTATACAATGATTTGATTGACAGTGGGGTATCCTATAACTTTGTTGCCATAAAAATAGCCAAGAAACTAGAACATAAAGATAGAAAGTAAGGAGGACAAATCAAGGGCGTCAACTTGATAGCTAAGTCTATCCTCACAGTTAAAAAGGGTGCACGTGCAAGCATTAGAGGATGGAACGATTTGATATATTTTTCTGTCATGCATATGGATGATTTTATGTTGGAACTTAGAATGGAGTTCCTAGACAAGGTATCTTCCTTACCTCTTCCATTTGTCAATATCATATGAATTATGGATCCGGGAAATATATATACGGTATTAGTTAAATGTAGTGACAAGGTCAAAGCTCAAGCGCTTTCAATTACACAATTTATGAAGGTATTTACGAAATGTCAGACTAGTTACTTGGCCTTTCTACAAGAGTCTCCTAATGATGAACTAACTAAGACTTTGCCTATGAGAGAGACAACAGTGGTACAGTTCATCCTTGATGAATATAAGGACATTATGCCCCATGAGTTTTCTAAGAAGCTACCACTTAGGATGGATGTGGATTATAAGATTGAGTTAACTATGTTCTAAAACTCCTAATGAAGTTCCCTATCGCATAGAGCCACTTAAGCTGGAGGAATTGAGGAAAAAATTTAAAGATTTACTTGATGCATGATATATCTGGTCCTCCAAGGCCCCATATGTCGCACCAGTGATCTTTTAATGAAAGAAAAATGGATCTTTACGCATGTTCATAGACTACTAGGCCTTCAATAAGGTTACCATCAATAATGAATACTCTATCCCTATAATAGCGGATTTATTCAATCATCTTAGTGGAGGACGATATCTTACTAAGTTAGCCTTGAGTTCGAGATATTATCAAGTAAGGATTGCTAAAGTGGATGATCAAAACACTACTTATGTGACATGTTATGTCTTTTTTGAATTGCTTGTAATGCCTTTTGGTGTCACTAATTCACTAACCATCTTTTTTGCCTTGATGAATCAACTGTTCCATCCCTGTTTGGATCATTTGTTGTTATATACTTTGTTGAGATACTGGTGTATAACACTACCTTAGCAGGACATCTCAAACACTTATATCTTCTAAGTATTGAGAGACAATGAGCTCTATATCAATAAGGAGAAGTGTTCATTTGCCCTAAAGGAAGTGTCTTTCCTAGGGCCTAAATTCAATGGTGGAAAACTAATGATGGAGGAAGTTAAGGTAAAGGCCATTCGCGATTGAGGAACCCCTTACGAAGGTGAAAAACTGGGATCATTCTCGCAACTTGTCAACTACTTCTCAATATTTTATTGAGCGCTACTCGGTTTGGGGAGCCTAATACGACGCAAATATTGCATATTCCACCCGTTAACCTACACCTTATTAGCCCCCTTGGGTATCTTAATCCCTATACTTATGCTCATTAACTAGACAACCTCGAATTTCTATGTTAACATGTTTTGCAGGGGTTAATTAAGCTTTTGTAGGTATTTCGATGCTTAGTATGAAGTTCGGATGCTTTTTGAAAAAGTTTTGTCGACTATTGCAGCTTCGGGGGCATTTTAGTAATTCCATCATTTGGGTTTGAATCCCTAGCTCTTCATGGAAGTTTAATCCCTTTGATTTCTCTTCGCGTGGCCGCCGACGGTGCATGATTCCGATGTATAATGAGGGAGTTATGGCATTTTTAGGATGGTTTTGACTTAAAAAGTACACTCAAGGTCAGATTCAAGGGCATTTTAGTCATTTCATATTTTGGTTTTTTGGTCCAATGTCTTCTTGGATGTTTTATTTCTCTGAGTTATCTTCGCGTAGACTCCGACCGTGACTAATTCCGAGCTATAACGAGGAAATGGCGGTATTTTCCGTAAAATAGGTCAAAGCTGCAGAATTGCAGACCTGTAGGTGCCAATCGATTCGTAATTTTTCCAAATCGATTCGTCCCGACAGAAAGTTCGCAAAACTCTATTTTTAAGTGGGTTTTTGGTGGGGTATTTATGGAAAAACATTTCTATTAAGTGGAGGGTTCATTTTACATTATGGGGGATCAGATTTAGGTTATTTTTTTTAGGGTTTTGATGAGAGGGGATTTAGATGGAGCTTCTCTCTCCTAGGGTTTGTTCCATTTGGATTGTTGTAAGCACTATTCATCTTCTTCTTTATTAATTCAAGTTATTTTATCTTATTTCTTGCTTTCTCTTTACTTTCCATGCCTAGATAACTTGTTTGCAGTTATTTATTTCTTGCTTTAATTAGTTAATTAGTTGTTTAAAGTAGTTTAATCCATGTATTGTCTGTAGATAACAGGTTGGGATTGCATTTCCGCCATAAATGGGTGTCGAGCTCCGAAAGATAGGTTTTGGAGAAAATTGCATTTAATTGAAACCTCGGGTATTGAAGTCGGATTATTATGCGTTTAACTTTCTTTGTCACGCAACGTTAGTGTTTATAACGATAATCCGAATTTAATCCCTGTGTGACCATTTTTGATTAAATGTTTAATCTCACAACTTTTTGTTAAATTCCTTATTGTGTGATGTTTATGTTTAATTGAAAATTCTCAATTAAATGTTTTCGAACCGAAATTCTAATTATTAGTTGTTTAGCCCATGGTGGGGATGCGATCCCGACTCTCGTTTTATTAATTGTAGTATAGTTTTAACTTCTTAATTTTTCCTTTTCTTTATTTCCAACCTATCACCTTTTACACTTTTATTCCTGAAGTAATTAAACAATTAACATCTAAAATTCAATCACTCCCTGTGGATTTCTTACGGTACCCGACTTACCGATGTGCTTGCTTGTCAAGTGTAGTTGTAGTTTAGGTTTTTGCATTGAGTCGTTGAAACGATAACAATGATTTGCGTATTACACGACGCATAGTTCGCGCTCGATCAGATTGGCGCCGTTGCCGGGGAGTGTGTTTTAGATAGTAATTGTTTTATTATTTCATAGTATTTTTTCTTTTTGTATTTGTATTCTTTGTTTTAACCTTTTTTGCAGGATAGCATATTTGAGCGATAAGAAACTTTGATTCGCGGTTGCTCACTTTCTTGCTCGGATTCTCCATCTACAAACAACGAGGTAATCATGTCCTACTATTATAGTTATTACGGTCATTCTAATGATTCTTACTTTGGGGATAGTTTTCAAGTTTTTGATTTTGAAGATTTTCTTGAGATTGAAAAACTTGAAAACATTTATCGGAATGAAAATCGTTATTGGGAGCTTGAGTTGGATTCATTATTCGAATCCAATGATGATTCTTATTCCGATACTTTCGAAGACGAGGTTTAACCAAATGAGGAGTCCGAGGCTCTTGAGCCGAGGAAGCCTACTTTGGAAGAAACTTTTCTTCTTTACTCCCAAGGTTTGGAAAGCCTAAATGATGCTGGAATGAGACTTGGTGCACTTTGCGATGAGATGAATTCTTATGCACAAAACAATTAGGAGGTGGAAATTTGTGTTTCACCTCAATTTTTCAAAGAATTTCTCATCGAATGTGAATCTCTCTCCCCCGAAATTCAATCTCCTTCCGACGATATGTTGACGGAGATTGAATTTATTTCATTTCCATATACGTTTTCCATCATTGAACCTTTAGAATTACCAGTTGATTCCTATGAGTCGGTAGAAACTTTTAAAACTTTTACACTTTTTACCAATGAGGACTCCTTGCTGGACTTGTTTTCGATGGATGTTATCCCCACGTGTGCACCATCTCCCATTCCATTTGAAAAATCTTTGGGAGATGAATCAATTTTTCTTAGACCTCAAGTTTACCTATCCCCCTTATTATCCAAATCCCCCATCGTCCGTCCAAAATTTCAAATTGGCGATGGTTCACTTTTTTCACCACCCACATGCCTTCCGTTGTTCAAACGGAATTCTTATTTTTCGGGAGGCATGTTCTCTTTGGAGGGTCCACCGTTGATCTTTCAAAGTCAAATCCCTTTTCGGGTGGACCCTCAACTATTTAGACTTCTAGTGTATAGTTAGTTTGAAGCCTAAATAGTAGGTTTTAAATAGTTAGCTTTTTAATTTTCTTTCTTTCCTTTTTTTTCCTTTTTATTTAGTCTAGTGTAATTAGTTAACTTTTTGTTATTTGTTTTTGCTATGCTCGGTACTAACTTGTTTTTTAGATTCCTTTGGACTCGTGCTTATGGAGATCGCTCCAATTTTGGGTAATATCGTTATTTTCCTCTCTTTGTGTTGTGTTCTTAATGCGCATTGAGGACAATGCAACATTTAAGTTAGGGGGTGTAGGGTATTTTATCAATTTCTTTGTTTTGTCCATGGATTTGCTCACATTTTGTTACTAAGCATGCTTTTTATTAAAAATTAAAAAAATTCAAAAATATTTTCTTTCTTTTTTCTCCTTTGTTGGGAATTTTGCCTTGTTTCCAGTGATAAATTTCAATAATTGCCCGATCCAATAGACAACTCAATGATGCATGTTCTCGATTTTAGAAGTTATTAGACTTTAGTCCTTAAATCATTGATATTGTGAATAACTTCATGAATTAAACTTTATCCTCTGAGCATATGCACTTTCCTTGTTATATTGATTTGGTTTAAGATTTTTATAACTCGGGAATATTTTGTTGCATTGTATATACTTACACCGAGTAATCTTTGTACCTTTCGTCGTTTGTGAGTGTTATACACTATTCTTTTCTCATTGAAAACGTTGAATTCGTTGGTAATCTCACTATTCTTTCATTTGACCGTTCATTAATTGAGTTCATACTTGAAATGTGTTACTTGAGCATGATTTTCATATATTGTTTTGACTCGAGAATTGCGTAAACTTTTGGAAATGATAGTAGGCCATCTTTGTTATATCACCCTTATTAACCTTGACCTCACCTTATATGTTTCCCTAGTTAACCCCTTTGATCCTAAATATAGCCTTTCATTTCATATCCCCATTCCCATAACCAACTCCGCATTGGAGTTTTAGCCCATATATACACTTTCCTCACCTTTGTTTGGAATGTTACTTGGGATTGAATGATGCTGTTATGATGTCGGTTGCAATTTAGGCATATGAGAGTTTGAAAAGTAAAGAAAAGAAAGTAGTAAAAAAAAGTGAAGAAAAAGAGAATGAAAAAAGCAAAAGAAAACAAAAGAACACATGAAAAAAAGAAGAAAAGAAAAGAAAAAGAAAAAGAAAAGAGAAAGTTGTGTATGTTGTGGATATAGTTCAATAAGCTTTGATTACTCTCCAAATGATACATTTAATGCTTGTTTTGGAACTTGTTTTCCAAATTTGATATTGCCCGTATTTTCCCATTATCCCAAGTTTTCATCCCGAACACTTTGAATTCGTATATATAATCCTTCGTTTCGTACCCTAGCCAAACCTACATTACAACCCCATACAAGTCCTATGTGATCTTAAGTAGATGTAATTCAAAGGTTTAAATAGTTTTGATAATCTGTGAAAATGCATTTCGCCTCTTTTAGTGTGCGGTATCCTTTCATTGAGATTACAGTTTTTCATTTTATATATAGCGTTCTTCATTAGTGACATGCGTGCGGCCTAGTTTCCATTTACATTTAGTCTTTATGCCCGCATGTTCCGTGTGTTACCTCCCGTTCCGAGTGAATTCATTTGATGAGTGTAATGCCCGTGTGGATTGAATACATTCTTGCTTTATATTTATCCAGTTTATTTAAGTTTTTACCAATTCATATTTTGCATTTGCTCTCCCCCCTCCCATTTTTAAAGTTTCAATTCTATGAGGTGCATTCAACCTGTTAATAACAACGGACTTCAGATTGAATTCATTCAACATGCTAATAACGCATTTGAAATCTTTTTCGTTGTTGTTGAGTTTGTCGCATATTGGGTTGGGCATGTTTTATGGAAACTGTATGATGTTTATGGGTTTCATCCCTAAAAACCCTCCCGAGACAACACTCGTCCACTAGGGTAACCTAGGGGTTTAACGACTTATTGCATATGCTAAATGCAATCGTTCGCCCACGAAAGTGGCCTTATCCTTTCTTATCCCATTTTTGTACTTATATCCTACTTTTGGTTTACTTGTAATTCCTGTTGTTTCCTATTTCATTGCTAGGGACTAGCAATGTGTAAGTTAGGGGGTGTGATACGATGCAAATGTTGCGTATTTCACCCGTTAACCTACACCTTATTAGCCCCCTTGGGTATCTTAATCCCTATACTTATGATCGTTAACCAGACAACCTCGGATTTCTATGTTAACATGTTTTACAGGGGTTAATTGAGCATTTGTAGGTATTTCGATGCTTAGTATGAAGTTCGGATGCTTTTCGGAAAAGTTTTGTCGACTATTGCAGCTTCGGGGGCATTTTAGTAATTCCATCATTTGGGTTTGAATCCTGATCTCTTCACGGAAGTTGAATCCCTTTGATTTCTCTTCGCATGGCCGCCGACAGTGCATGATTCTGATGTATAATGAGGGAGTTATGGCATTTTTAGGATGGTTTTGACTTAAAAAATACACTCAAGGTCACATTCAAGGGAATTTTAGTGATTTCATATTTTGGTTTTTTGGCCCAATGTCTTCTTGGATGTTGTAGTGCTCTGAGTTATCTTCGCGTAGCCTCCGACCGTTCCTAATTCCAAGCTATAACGAAGAAATGGCGGCCTTTTCCGTAAAACAGGTCAAAGCTGCAGAATTGCAGACCTGTAGGTGCGAATCGATTCGTACTTTTTTCCAAATCGATTCGGCCCTACAGAAAGTACGCAAAACTCTATTTTTAAGTGGGTTTTTGGTGGGGTATTTATGGAAAAACATTTCTATTAAGTGGAGGGTTCATTTTACATTATGGGGGATCAGATTTAGGTTGGTTTTTTTTAGGGTTTTGATGAGAGGGGATTTCGATGGAGCTTCTCTCTCCTAGGGTTTGTTCCATTTGGATTGTTGTAAGCACTATTCATCTCCTTCTTCGTTAATTCAAGTTATTTTAGCTTATTTCTTGCTTTATCTTTACTTTCCATGCCTAGATAACTTGTTTGTAGTTATTTATTTCTTGCTTTAATTAGTTAATTAGTTGTTTAAAGTAGTTTAATCCATGTATTGTCCGTAGATAACGGGTTGGGATTGCATTTTCTCCATTAATGGGCGTTGAGCTCCGAAAGTTAGGTTTTGGGGAATATTGCATTTAATTGAAACCTCGGGTATTGAAGTCGGATTATTATGCGTTTAACTTTCTTTGTCACGCAACGTTAGTGTTTATAGCGATAATCCGAATTTAATCCGTGTGCGACCATTTTTTATTAAATGTTTAATCTCACAACTTTTGGTTAAATTCCTTATTGTTTGATGTTTATGCTTAATTGAAAACTCTCAATTAAATGTTTTCGAATCGAAATTCTAATTATTAGTTGTTTAGCCCATGGTGGGGATGCGATCCCGACTCTCGTTTTATTAATGATAGTATAGTTTTAACATCTTAATTTTCCCTTTTCTTTATTTCCAACCTATCACCTTTTACACTTTTATTCCTGAAGTAATTAACAATTAAAATCTAAAATTCAATCACTCCCTGTGGATTTCTTACAATACCCGACTTACCGATGTGCTTGCTTGTCAAGTGTAGTTGTAGTTTACGTTTTTGCATTGAGTCGTTGAACCGAGAACAACGATTTGCGTATTACACGATGCATAGTTCGCGCTCGATCAGAGCCCTTTTCATGAATTTAATAAAGAAAAGTCGTGCTTAGGAATTGATTAAGGCATGGAAAGAGGCATTTCATGATATAAGGTAAGTGGTTATGGAAGAACATATTCTCAGTATTTCATACCTTCCCAAACCCTTTGAGATGAACACAGAGGCTTTTGACTATGCTATTAGCAGAGTAATTTTTTCGGGAGAACACCCCTTTGCCTATGAAAGCTAGAAGTTAAAATAAATTGAAAGGAGGTACACGATGCAAGAAAATGAAATGATAATGATTATACACTGTCTCCAGACATTGCGACATTACATGTTGGGGACCTCCTTTATAATCAAGGCCTATAATTTTTCCACAAGCTACTTTTAGTCCCCAAAGAAACATAGTCCAAAGAAACCTTATTTTAAATATTTCCCAAAAGAGTTTAATTACTAGTTAGAGTGGAAACTGAGGAATGCCACTATTGTGGCGGATTCTTTAAGTCATATGGTTGAACTTGCAGCTATTATTCGTCCTCGATCAACTTTGATGAATCATATTAAGAAAGGCTTGGAAAAAGATTCACTAGCTATAAGTCTTATATGAATGGCTCATCAAGGCAAGGCAAGATGATTTTTAATCAATAATGGGTTACTCTTTGATAAAGTCAATTAGATGTACACTCCAAGATGGGAAAACTTAAATAGAGAAATTATAAAGTAATTTCATGATTCAAAGTGGGTTTGTCATTTGGGGATGCATTGCACACTTGCCTTATTGGATGGTTCTTATTATCGGCCATGAACGATGAATGATGAGGAGTAATATGTGCATACTTTTCTCTTGTTCCAACAAGATAAGATTCAAAAACTTAGCCCCGCCGGTTTGCTGGAACCCCTACTAGTTACAGATAAACCATAGAAAAGTCTTTCCATGGATTTCATCACTTATTTACATAAGTCGAAAGGATGTGGCAGTATCATTGTAGTGGTGGAAAGATTTTCTAAGTATGCTGCTTTCATTCCTGCCCCAACAAATTGTATGAACGAAGAAACGACAAAATTATTCTTAAAAAATATAGTGAAGTATTGGGGGTTACTATAAGTTATTTTTAATGATGAAGATCCTCAATTTACTAAATGATTTTGGACTAACCTTTTTTGTATAGCAAGATTTGATTTGAACTTCTCCACTAGTTTTCACCCAAAAATAGATGGGTAAATTGAGAGGATTAATGCCTTATTGGAGTTTTACTTAAGGCATTATCTATGTGACCACTAGGTTATCAAACTCCGTGATGTTGCTAAATTTTCTTACAATTATCAAAGGAGTGAGTCTTCAAGACAATGTCGCCTTGAGATTGTGATAGGAATACAACTCACGATGCCTAACGCATTAGCATAGAGCTATGATGGGAAGAGACCGATAACCTATAAAATCTGTAAGGCGTGGTAGGAGCAAGAAAAAATTGCTAAGGCATACTTTAACTGGGCGTCTGTGAAAGTGAAGAAATGTGCAGATAAGAAAAGACGACCAATGGAGTAAAATGATAGAATTGGTGATGTTAAAACTCTTCCCAACAATTTAAGTCCCTACAAACAGCGCATATGGGTTTAATAAAACATTCTGAATGCCCCTTTCTAGTAATCAAGCAGGTGGAAAAGGTCTCCGATCAACTTCAGTTACTACCAAAATTAAAGATTATTAAAATCTTCTATATCATCTTTCTAAATATCTATATCGCTGACTTGGAGGACCTTAAGAGAGGAGTTTGAAAGAGGTAACCTACCATCATTGTCACATCATTTGATAAGGAGGTTGACACCATTTTGTCTGATTTATTTATTTGAAGTAGAGGCGTGCCTAACTATCGAGAGTATTTGGTCAAGTGGAAAACCTACCCGATAGCAAAGCAAGTTGGGAGCATGAGGATACATTATGGAAATTTGCAAAACAAGTCCAAAAGTACAAAGAGGAAGGTGTGGCGAGGGTGTCCCGAACGTAGGTGGGGTAAGATGTCGCATGTTAAGTGTCACGACCCCAATCCAAAATTAGTAGGGAACGAGTGTCTTGACATGCCACCGATTTCTTATAATTAATGCAACGGAAATACAATCATATGATTATGAATCGTGAAATACTGAAAGTGAAGGAATTACTTCATCAGATCCTTCTAAAAGGAAACTTCATATACATTAAAAGTAACAACGAGTTACAACCTAAGGCAAAATTTAAAACTTATTACAAGAGATCCAAACATGCTCTAGATGATTAAAGAAACATTTTACTTAAAGTAACAAAAAGGGCTCTAAAAGATGAATCTTCAATATAGTCCTTTTACAGTCCCTCTGCAAGCCTACTTATTCTTAAAAAATGGTTACATATGCAACATCTGCTGAAAGCCAAGTGAGATTCAATCTCCAGACATCCCAGGGTTTTTCAGAAAAAGGAAACCTATTCAATTTAGAACAAAAGGCATATACATAGATATAGGAATTTTTTGTAATATATATAAAGTAACTGACAACATATATTTTCAGAATAAACAGTGAGAAATACAAGAGATAAAATAATTGAGCAATATGTCAATTATTAAATTTTATTTTAATGGACATGTACGCTCTAATACCCAGATAGACATATAATGTCACCAAATGTTTCCACCTTGTAACATCATAGATAGAAAATCATGATCTCTGTAACTACGCCTTGTTTAGGGAACACCAGCGATAAACCAACTCCGAAGGTACGACCAAAATATTTCCACCCAGTAGTCAAGCCCAACTTAATAAAGGAGTTTCCATCCGCTGAATCAATAATTTTAGAATTCAAATCAAATGTATATATCGACAGATGTACACATATAATAAATAACGGAATCATCAGTATCAGATTTATTTTGAGAATAAAATAATTTTTCAAAATATATATAGTTTGGGTAATATCATATAATCAAAATGTGCAAGGAGTGTCATAGAGTACTCACCTAAAATGGAGCTTCGAAATTACAGATATTGAGTCTTCGATCACATGTTAATCTTAAGATGAAAAGAACTTCTTCTTATACTTTTCCATGTTTTCTCTCAGTATTTACCAAGGAATTGGTGTGAATTCAAATGATCCTAAAGACCATATTTATAGTTTCCCAAAGATATCACTGCGTTGACACGTGTCTAGCTGACCAAGCTTTGACAGCGACGAGTCAATGTTGGGGTCTTGGGTTCCAGAGGGGTCTTCCAGTCTTATTTTACTGAACAACGACACGTGTTTTTAGCTTTAGCTATATCGATGACACTTGTAAGCACGAGGTGTCAATTAAGGGTATAAGGGTCATTTTACATAAAGGGATTTTTGGTAATTCCACACTATATATTTTCAATATTTCTTAGAGGTACTAGAAAATAATTTATTTATCAAAAGGCCTATTTTATTTTTCATTTTGGTCCCTAAAACTTTCTTAATTGAAATTACGTCCCTAAAGTTTTATTAAATTACATTTTCTACCCCAAAACTTATCATGTAGCTTAGGATGTGTCATAAAAGTTCAATTTGACCCATTTTATCAGTTGATTCTTCAAATTTAAAAATTGGGCTTGTCATATGAAGAACCTATAATATCACATTTGTAATAACATAACATTTATCAGATAGTAAGTGAGACGCAATTATAAAAACAACTATATATAAGCATATAAAAGTGCGGTCATTACATCTTGCCCACCATATAAAAAGTTTGGTCCCCAAACTTAACTTACATTAATTTTCAAACAGGTATAGATATCTCTCCTTTATTTCATCTTCCCGTTCCCATGTTGCTTCTTTAACAGAATGATTATGCCATAATACTTTGACCATTGGAATAATGTTGGTTCATAATATTTTATCTTTATGGTCCAAAAATTCTACTGGATGTCTAATGTATGTAAAATATTCTCTAACTTGAAGAGGTTCATAATTTAAGATATGCATTGGATCTGGGACATATTTCTTTATAATTAAAACGTGAAATACATTATGCACATTAGAGAGTTTAAGGGATAAGGCTATTTCATACGCAACAACTCCTATCGTTTCAAGTATTTTAAAAGGTCCTATCTATCTTGTACTCAACTTCCCTTTCTTCCTAAATTGGATTACTCCCTTTGCTGGAGATACTTGCAAGAACTCATAATCTCCTTTTTGGAATTCTAGTTGGCGGCGTTGATTGTCAACATAGCTCTTTTGACCGCTTTGAGAGATTCAAAGTCGGTCTTGTATCAATTTCACTTTCTCTGTTGTGATCTTAATCAATTCTTGTCTCAACTATTTTCTTTCTCCAAATTTTACCCAACATGCAGGGGAACGACACCTTCTACCATAGAGTGCCTCATACGGATCCATTTGAATATTCTATTGATAACTATTATTATGTGCAAATCCCACTAACGGTAAATGATCATCCCAATTTCCTTTCAAATCAAGTACACATGCCCTAAGCATATCCTCTAAGGTTGAAATGGCTCTCTAAGATTGTCCATATGTTTGAGGATGAAAAGTGGTATTGGAATTCAATTGTGTTTCCATGTCTACTTGTAGTCTTTTCCAAAAGCGAGACATGAATTCAGGGTCACGATAAGAAACGATTGACACTTGGGTTCCGTGAAGCCTAATAATTTCTAGTACGTACAACTTGGCTATATTTTTTAAAGAATGGGTAATGTTAATGGCAAGAAAATGAGCATATTTTGTTTGTGTATCAATAATTACCCAAATAGAATCATTACCTTTTGAACTATTTGGTAATTTTGTCACAAAATCCATAGTAATATGTTCCCATTTTCACTCAGGGATAGGCAGACGTTGTAGTAATCTTGATGGTTTTTTATGTTCATCTTTTACTTATTGACAAACCAAACACTGAGATACAAATTTAGTTATCTCCCTTTTCATGTTATTCTACCAAAATACTTCTCAAAGCTCCTTATACATATTTGTACACCCGGGATGAAATGTGAACCTCGAGTAATGACTTTTTTTTTTCTAAAATTTGCCTCTTCAGTTGGGCATTATGTGGAACACACACTCTATTTCCAAACCTCAATATATCATCTCGTATCATAAATTTGATTCTCTTCCATTCAATAACTTTTTATCTAATCTTCTTCAGTTCCAGGTCATTTACTTGTGCAATTTTGATCCTTTCCATTAACATGGATTGTACTTGTAAATTCATAATTATTACTCCTTTCCTATAAATACGTACATCTATTTCCATACTTGTTAAATCCTTCAACAGAGCTTCCTGGCTTGTAATAAGACATGCTAAATTTGGTGTAGACTTCCTACTTAAAGCGTCAACTACTATATTAGCTTTCCCCGAGCGATAATGAATATTTAAATCATAATCCTTCATTAATTCTAACCACGTCCTTTGTCTCATGTTCAGTTCCTTCTGAGTAAATATATATTTTAAACTCTTATGATAGATATAAATCTCACATGTCTGACCATACAAATAATGTCTCTAAATCTTAAGTGAAAAAATTATAGCAACTAATTCTAGGTCATGGGTTGGATAATTCTTCTCATGTAGTTTTAACTGTCTTGAGGGATAAGCTACTTCTTCTCCATTTTTCATTAGCAAACATCCCAGACCATTTTTGGAAGCATCACTATAAACCATAAATCCCCCTGTCCCGAAAGGAATAGTAAAAATTGGGGAAGTTACTAATTGATTCTTAAGTTCTCGAAAACTATTCTCAACTTCCTTACACCATTCATATTTAACCTTCTTTTGTGTTAATATTGATAAAGGTTTGGAAAAACTAGAAAATCCTTCAACGGATCTTTTATAATAACCTGCTAATCCAAGAAAACTATGAATCTCCATCACATTAGATGGTCTAGGCCAATCTAGTTGTAAGGACATAAATTTCCAATTGAGCCCCTGTATTATTTTGACTTAATTCCGTGAACAAAACTATGTTTGTAATATGTCATAGGGTGATTTTTATTTTTTCATGATTCCATTTGGTCTATGACATATTAAAGAAATTGAAGACGTTGCGAAAAAGCGTCAAAGAATTAATCATGCCGAAGTTTAATCGGAGCAAGTTTATTCGTCTTCAAGTTAATTGCATTCCGAGATCACACATGTATGAGTGCGTATAATTAATGGAGCTCAGAATAATTTTTATAAAAGATAAGGATGTAATTTTATAATGAAAAATATTTTTAAATGTTTTAAAAGTGTTTTAAATGTTTTACACTTCGTTTTATTCTGATAAGCACGAAAAAGAGTTTGACTTAATTGGGTCTCTTTTGGAGAAACGTTTTAATAGAAAAGTCAAACTGACACACGACATTTGTACTTCGTTCGAGTGAGATGGCTATGTCGCGCGAACGACATGCCAATCTCGTTCGAGCGACACTGTTTTTAAGGCGGCGTTTAATTCCTATTTAAAGCGTGTTTCGTTATAGTTTTGTAAGTGTGCATTCTGGAAAAATAGTTTACGATCCAGAAACTTGTTTGCACATATTTTCCTAAGGTTTCAAATCTTAAACACATCCTTAGAGTTTGCAAAGATCCAAGTCATCATTATTATATGTTTATGTGATCTTGTTGCACTAAGAAAGTTTGTTCTTTACTTAAACATCTGGGTTTTGCAGTGAAGAAAAGAGAAGGACTTCTTGTTCAACATCATAGACGTATCAAAGCCACTCGGTGGACACCGAGACATACGTGGACGCGTGTGTTGTGGACAAGTATCGTGGATGAAGGAGTTTCTGCGTGGGCACTATGAGAGGAGTGGTTGAAAATCAGAAGAGCGTCAAGACCCGTGGGGATAGAGTCGTTGAGTGAGTATTTTGTCTATTCGTTGTAATTTCACATTCATAGTGATTGTATGGCTTGGGCCGTTCGATTTTTTTTACCGTCTTGGGTTTTTCCTCGTACATTCTGCATTATGAGTATTCTCTACTTTACTTTACTTGCTTTAATCATTAGATGCATGTTTAGGATTAATCAAGATAAAATTGGTTAAAAGTAAGACTTCTTTTTTTCACAACTTGGTTTGGTGCTAATTAAAAGTTGGATATTTTTTGGTGAAAATTGGGTTGATTTGAAACACACGCATAAGGACCACTCTTTTTAAATTGGTATCAGAGCGAGAAAACATAATTTATGTATTTTTTTATACCGTGGGTTTGTTTATCTCTCTTGTATTTGTTTTCTCTCGATGGATTCTTTAAGCTTTGACGATTTACATCGTTCGAATTTAAAGTTTGCAAAACGTATTGAAGTTTTGGAGAAAGAAAATTCCAGTTTTAAAAATATGATTGAATATTTGCAAACGTTTCAAATTCAAAGAGATATTTGTTGTGAGAAGTTTGGTTCCTTTTTTAATGATTTTAATATGTTAAAATTGGGAAAAAAGGAGAGCGATGGTAGAGTCCTCGTTTTAGAAAAAGAGTTAGAGGATTTGAGAAATTATAGGGTTTGTGTCGTTGAGGAAAATAATTTGATTAATGATTTTTTGGCACGAGAAGAGGATCTTAGGGATAAGTTTGGTCACATTGAGGGGGAGCGAAAAAACCTTCTAGGGGTAATTGATAATTTAAAGAAGGAGTCCCTAAAGTTTGAGGAGCTTAATTTTTTGCTTGAGTCCAAAGTTTTGAAGTTTAAAAGTGTTTCAAATGACTCAAGTAGTTTGTGTAATGATATTAATGGCTCGTCTTGTTCTAATGTTTCCGTTGCTAATGCCAAAACCATTGCTTGTTTTATAGGGTCAATCACATCCAGGGTGTTAGAAAAGGTCAACCTAAAGGTCTCGTTCCTTGTCGAGTTTACACATGTTCGCATTGTGGTAGGAAAGGTTACCTTGGGAGTTTTTGCCTTGATCTTAGAAAATACCGTAGGATGTTTAAATGTAGTGTCTCGTCGGTTCCGAAAACCCATTTTGTTAAGTATACACCCGTTTGGGTTAGGAAATCCGTTTTGGAGATGCTAAATGCTAGGTTGGTTGATTATCACATGCTTGCACATGATTCGTCACATGCTATTTCTTATGGATAGTTGCTTGCATGATATTGTTTGTCATACGCTAGTTTTACTTCATGAGATATTCTTCCTAGTGTTATGACATGTTTATCTATTTTTGTTTATTTTTCATTTGTTTGAGTCTTATTTGAAAAATACAAAAAGATTTTGTTTTTGAAGAAAACTTTTGAAAACCCCAAAAAGATTTTTCTTTTATTTGAGTCAAAATATAAAGCCAAAAAGATTTTCGATTTTTGTTTTTTGAGTTTTCATATTTAATGTGGCATATTGGTATGCTTGGACCCCCCACCCCCATTATTTCATTGTCCACGTGGATAGGACATTTGATCATTATTATCGATGCTTAGAATGATCTTAACCATTATTTATATGGGGTTGTTTCGAAGTTGATATGCATTTTGATTCGACTTTGTATATATGCCAACATTGAACACATGCACAGTTTATATGGATGTTTGACTTCTCTTGCATATTTGAATTTGGTGAGGCGTTCTTATCTCAATCTTGCCATCTATGCGTAAGCAGACTTAAGGAGAAGTGTGCATAAAAGAACCGTTTATCGTGAGGATTTGTATTGATATTCATTTAAAAAATGATGAGTGATTCACGGGAAAAGGACCGCAAGAGTATAAAATTGACTCGTCGTAAAAGCCACCATTTGAAAGAGCCCAAAAGAAAAAGGAAAATGCTAAGAAAAGGGCCAACAAGATTTTCTCTAAGTTGAGAATGCTAAAAACCTCAAAAGAACTTGAAAAATTATATATTTATGAGGGAGTTTGGTTGGAGAAAATTTAAATGGGTTTGCACATCTAATCCTAATGTTGAAACAATGCAATTTGACGTTATTGTTTGTAGAATTGTCAAAATTCTGGATTTGTGTGCATGTAGTATGTTTAGTTCATTAAGCTCACACTTTAATTGTCATATGTCTATGATAAATTTGATGATTTATCGCTATTAATTAGAGCTTCTTGATCGTTTCGATGTGTTGGATTTGATACTCATTTTTTATAGTTTCACGCCCATACATTCCATGTCCATGTTTGAGCACATAGGTACTACGTTTTCATGTAACTCGCATGGTTTGTTTTTATGCGTTTTTACGTTTTGGGTAAAAAGCCTACTATTTTAGCACTATTTTGCTGTTGTCAGCTCATTCCTGGAATTTTATTTGGAAATTTTTTCACTGGGAAAAAATATATGATATTTTTGGGAATCTTGGAAAATTTGGACTGTCGCAAGAAGTCATTCGAGCAACATCTCCATGTCACGCGAAGTCTCGTTCGAGAGACATCCTTAACTCGTTTGAGCGATGTCCCTGGCTCGTTTGAATGAAAGTCTGGATTTTTTGCAGTCCTCTGGTTACATTTGGTATAGTTTTGGGTACTGCTGGGAGCTTTCTGGACTTACTGATTTATATGAAGGTTATATTGGTTCAAAATCGATATTTTGCGTATGATTCTGTTTATCACACCTGATTAGATTGCTATATTCTTTGTGTGATTCCCATGTTTACTAGATACTGATTTCTCATTTCTTGATCATATTTAGCTGGTTGTTTCATGATTATCTAGCGCTTTTTAATTAGTAAATTCTCATGATAGATAGTTATTGACTTGTTTATCTTTTCACCGGATTGTCTATTCGAGACAAAAAGGGGGAGATATGTATGTGATGTAGGGGGATATTTGATGAGCTTGTTTATTGATATCTGTATTTACATATTGTTTGATTACATATTTTACAAAATGGTACCATATAATTGCTCACATGTTTGTCAAATGATTTGTTCTTAATGGAAATATAAATTGGTATCATTTGTCCCTCCATACTTCACTTGGTATTTGTTTGTCTGTTTCATGTGTGTAGGTATGCTTCAGAGATTCGAGATTTCAAGTCTACATCGCATTCAGACAGTTCATGCTTGTCGGTGCTACATATATTAGTCTGTGTCCTATAATTTTTTACTTGGGTTTATGGGATGGGATTTAGGCGTCATACGGCTTGATGGCCCCACTTAGGCACTTCACTGGTTTAGTTTTGTCCCGGAATAGTCAAAGGGGCAGATTTATAAGGACATAAATTTCCAATTGAGTCCCTGTATTGTTTTGACTTAATGCCATGAACATAACTGTGTTTATAATATGTCCTAGGGCAATTTTTATTTTGTCATGATTCCACTTGGTCTATGACGTATTTGTAAAAACCCGAGGCTTTAGAGACGATAATTTATTTATTTTAGGAGAAATAAATATAATTTTATTGGAGAATAATTAAATTGGCATTTGAGGTCCAAAATTTGAAGTTGTTAGAAGGTGTCTCGAATGGTAATTCTGAGGGTGTCGTTATTTCCGAAATGGTCGAGAAAGTCAAAATGACTATACTTAGGGTCTATTTAGGTTTCGAAATAATTTAAGCTCGTTTGACTCGAATTAAAGTTACCGAGTCATTTAAAGTGTGTATTATCATTTAAATATGTGTATCTAGGGAGGCAAGGCTTAAAAGCCTACGGGAGATTTAATCTCCTTAGATAGGAAGAGAAAAAGAAAGAAAGAAAGAAAGAAAGAAAGAGGAAGAGAAAGAAGGAGAAAAGAGAGAGGGAGGGGATTTTTCGGCCAACACGCGATCTCGAGGACGGATCAGACCCTACGAACCTGAGGCAAGTGATTAAACTTGCTAAATAATTATTATGTACCATTCATTTCATGATCTGTGGATCAAATTTATGGGTTTTAGGTTTAGTTTGTCAAAACCTAACTTTTGGGTATAATCTTAGATTTGTTGTGTGTATAATGGATTTGATGATAGAAATTAGTTTAAATGTGTTCTTGGATGAATATTAATGTTATATATGTGATTGGGTTGGATAAAAATGGCTGGAAGAAGATTAAAATGATTTTTGGGTATTTTGGGTTTATGTAGAAAACACCCCATTCGTAGCTTTCTGACCATACCGAATCGATTTTCCCCTTCCGAATCGATTCGGTAGGAAGCAGACTTACAGGTTTTTGTGGCCGAATCGATTCACTGGGGACGAATCGATTCACTGGGGCCGAATCGATTCGCTTAAGGTCCGAATCGATTTGGTAACAGGCCAAATCGATTCGGAAACAAGGGAATTTTTGGGAATGTTTTCTAGGGAGGATTTCATTTTGGTTTCGTTCGAGGTTATCGATTGGGAACCTCAATAGGAAATATATGAAGCGTGTCTTGGAGATTTTAGGGAGTTTCCCTTATAATAAATTATTGGAGTCATATTGACTTAAATTGAGGTATACCGACTAGATATTATGGTATAATCTAAGTGGGGAAGCCCACTATCATTGAAAATTCTATTTGGAGATAATTATTAAATTTATATGAAATAATGAGAATGAGTTTTGAGATATTGGATCTTAGGATCAAATCCCAAATGGGATAACCTTTAAGGTTCATAAAATTAATTGAACCCTAATATGGTTGGAGAATTTTAAATGCTAATTGATGTGCATACGAATATGGAAATATACTTAACGATGATTGTTTTGGGAGACGTCTGACACAATGAGAAATGCCAATTGAGGTGTTTTAGGATAAAGAATATCCTTAACTTAAATAGAATTGAGAGACAATTCATAATTAGAAGCGACATGTAAGCTTCAAGCGAGAAATAGTATAGTGTATACTAAGTGGGGGAGATGTGTGAGAATTTACGATTAGTATATCAAAAGAGAGAAATATACTAAACAATAATATTGATTCAACTATGCCTAAAAGAGTACTATGAACATGTAAATGATGTGGCAGGTATACCTTATATAATGGTATATAATTATATGATGTGATGATGTATGTATACCTTATATGATGGTATATATATATATATAGTGAAGCATACCCCCTCCTCGCTATCATTGGGAAGTTGCGCGCATTGAGGGTGAGGATCCTGGCTCGATGAGGAGGGTGTGGATATTCTCCAGGTCATGGTTGTCCATGGGGATTATTATGTGATATACATTTATTATTTTTGGGGGTGGGAAGTCGTGGGTAAGTGTCATTCTCACTCGCCGGTTAGGAGCTATGACCGCTTTCCCGGACGTTGTGTGCGTGAGTTGATCACGAGGTGGGTGCCGTTGAACCCCACCAGGTGGTTCCCTGTTTGCTACGTGGATGGCCAACTGGAAGATGATAGCATAGTGAGCCTGCGTCCATGAGTTATAGCTCGTCTCGATGGTTATTATATTATGGATGTGATTGGTTACTTGGGTATCGAGGGTATAATGGACCTCAATGACCAACATTGCCAAGGAGTAGTGTAACGGGGGGGTTCCTTGTTTAGATTTCGCTTCGGCGAGACGTCCCACGCATGAAACGCAGTGTAATGTTGGGAATGAGGAGAAATTAGTCCTAAATGATCATACATATATAGTATATACACCTCGACGATCGACAGTGCCAGAAGTAGTGTAATGGGGGGGGGTCCTTGTTTGGATTTCACCTCGGTGAGACGTCCCACGCACGAAACGTAGTGCATTATTGAGAGTTGGGAGAAGTTTAGTCCTTAGCACATAGATGCTAGTAACTCATCTATATAATTGTATATTGTTGGCATAACTAGGATATGAGAAATTCTAGTAAAAGAGGAATGTTTATGAAATGTGAATATGTTGGTATGAGAATGGTTATGTAAACTCTATATATTGAGTAAATGAATAAAAGAGAACTATTACTTTAAAAGTTAAAGTATATGATTTAGATGGAAATCAGATAAGTATAGATTGAGAGATAAGATGGATGATTTAAATTGCATATTCATATTGGGAATTAGTTAGATAACCTTGCCTAAATAAATTTGGGCATTTACTTGGAGATCACGTGCATACGTTTAGTTGCGCGCTTTAGTCGAGAGGTGAGTTGGATTATTATGGAGAGTGCAACTCCATTAAATCATGTAATAATGCATTTATAATTATTATGCATTTTAATGCACTTGCTATAAAATGTTTTCAACTCGGGCTCTGACCCGTTTATATTTTCTCCTGCTATGTATATATATTGTATTACTTTAGGTGTTCCTCCGCAAGGACGCCGTTGATGTTCTCCCATCCAGTGTATTCGTGGCGCTGTGGCAGTAGCGGACTGTTGCGACACTTTACCTTAGTCGATTCCTATCTTTTGTAAATATAGATTAGGATTCAGTTGTATTTTTGAGTCTATACTCAAGTGTTGTAAATTAACACTTTTATATTTATTTTCCCTTCTCAGATTATTGAATTTTCTGTGACCCGACAACATATTCGGGTAATTTACTTTATTCATTGTATTATACTTTTTCCATTATTGGAGTTTGCATGCATTACTCATCATAGTTAGATGTAGTATTCGGTGGTATTGGTTGCATGATTGGTTTTAATTGGTGTTAAATAAAAGTTTTGAAATTTTTGGCAATCCACTTTTAATGGTTTCGGGTAGTTAGCCTTATATTATTGTGTATTATCAGTTGATGTTGAGATTGTGCCATATGAGATACCTGATTTGATGTAGTATAGGGCTGGCCACCCATTATTATTTTAATTGGGTTGTCACAGATGGTATCAGAGCATCAGGTTCTGGCGTCTTTAGGTTCTGTGTGGGTTACTACGATCTTTCATAAGCATTCTTGATGTAGAGCCTTATTCTTAGGACTGTTGTATTCACACGTCCATATTTCTTCTGAAATTTGAAAACGTTTGAAAGGTGTTCTGATACAATTGTTCTTATTTTAGATGCCACCGAAGGGAGGTCATTCAGGAAGGGCAAACCAAGGAGTTAAGAATGTGGAGCCCCAATTACCTCAAAGGAACATGACTACAGATGAAGTTGCCAATATTATGGCACAGGCTGTAACTGTTGCCATTTCTACGATGGCGCAGCAATCTGCTGTTCTAGCAGCCCAAACCCATTTAGGACTGTCTTTGTGGGAGAGAGTGAAGGAAGATTTTTGTAAGGGGCATCCTCCAGAGTTCTCGGGGGAGTTGATGCAATGGCTGCAAGTCAATGGAAGAACAGTATGCAGAGGCACCTCCGTATGGTTGAGTGTAGTGAGGTGCAAAAGCAATTTTTATCCACCTCTCAATTGAAGGGTGAAACTCTCCAATGGTGGGAGTCTGTCACCACATCAGAACAGAGAGGTACTTTACCTATAATAGATTTTTGGGAACTTTTTGATCGAAGGTATTTTCCTTCCCCAATTCAGAAGGAATCGAGGAAGAAATTAATGGATGTGTTTCAAGGAAATAGAACGGTGGCAGAATATGAAGAAGATTTTTCTAGATGGGAGAAATTAGTACCTGATGAGGTAAATATGGAAGAGAAGCGTATATCAAAGTTTACTCGAGGTTTAGATTGGAGAATTCAGCAGCATTTGTTAGAGAGTCCCACGTTAGTGACTTTCGTCGAGGTAGTGAATGCGGCACTATTAAAGTGTCATGAATATCGTCTTCATCCGCAAGAGGGTAAGAACTTTAGAGATTCGAGTTCATCAAGTAGATTTGGCGATGAGAGTGCCAGTAATGTGAGAGGGAATAAGTCGGACTATAAAGAGTCACAACGACATTTTGTTCCCCAGGATGGGCAGAGAGGATTTATGGGTAGATGTATCTTTTGTAAAGAAATAGGTCATAGAAAGAAAGACTGTCCTAAAAGAGGTAAAGGACCACGTTTTGATGAAATTTTAGAAGTGTAACCCCTACAACAGATTCGAGGTCATTTTAGACCAAGGGACTTTGCTTGGGAGCCCAATGATGAGAATGGGCAATCGAACTAGAAATGAATGATGTAAGTTATTTTCCTTGGTGACATAGTAATATTACTATGTGAAGTTTTGGATATCGCATGGGAGATAGTTTTGAGAGGTTAGCGCTATGACCCTATCATGTATGTAATGACCCGAAAGGGAATTTTGAGCAAGTTAGGCTCTTATGTAATTATCTTTTGAAAGAAAAGGATAATTTTGTAATATGCTCAAGGAGAGCTATAAACCTTGTTGTGAATGTAAGAATGGTTATTGTGTGATAAGTAGTAATGATAAAGCTTCTTCTTTATATATAGTCATGTTAGACTTATATAATGTTGTATTCTAGATATGGATGATCCCAATAAATGGCAATATGTTAATATGATATAAGATATCATTACTTAAAGAGTTCAAAATTTGTGGATGATTGGGACGCAGGAAAGTTAGCTCATAATTATGCTAATTTTTGTGAGCTACATGATGTTATGTGTATGATGATTGATAAGACCTTGTGTTGGGAACATAAGGCACTTTATATAAATATTGTAAGACATAAACCAAAATATTTCTATAAACTGTTTTCAAAATAAAACTTTTTATCGGCCTTTAGGCCATATCAAAATGATTTTTCATCAAAATATTTTCAAAATCTCGTCCGGATTTAACAAACTCTCAATCCCCGACGTCGCTAAATAATAGTGTATTGGGAGGGTTCCTTGTTTGGATTTTGCATTTGCGAGACGTCCCCCACATGAAAGTGACGAATGTCAGGAATTGAGAGGAGTTATTCATTTGGACCATTTAAATTTTTACCCTCTTAATATGCTAGTATGTGTATATCTAGGGAATTATGGAACTTTGGAGGCAAATGAAGCCTCATTATGATTGGTATGAGTAAAGCTCGAATAAAGGGTGTAGGGGCGCCCTAGTTGTTAAAGTTTGGTTTCATGTAACTTAAAATAAACTAAAATAAATTCGTCATGGGAAGTTAGAGATTTAGGTGTAAGAATAGTGCAGATGAGTGTCATAAGAACTAGTTGAGATTTGGAGAATTAGGCTTAGCTAAATTTCGAGGACGAAATTTTTGTAAGCGGGAATATTTTTAACAACCCGAGGCTTTACAGACGATAATTTATTTATTTTGGGAGAAATAAATATTATTTTATTGGAGAATAATTAAATTGGCATTTGAGGTCCAAAATTTGAAGTTGTTAGAAGGTGTGTCGAATGGTAATTGTGAGGGTGTAGTTGTTTTCGGAAGGGTCGAGAAAGTCAAAATGACTGTTCTTGGAGTATATTTAGGTTCTGAAATAATTTAAGCTCGTTTGACTCGAATTAAAGTTACCGAGTCATTTAAAGTGTGTATTATCATTTAAAGATGTGTATCTAGGGAGGCAAGGCTTAAAAGCCTACGAGAGATTTAATCTCCTTAGAGAGGAAGAGGAAAAAAAAGAAAGAAGAAGAGAAAGAAGGAGAAAAGAGAGAGAGAGAGAGAGGCGATTTTCCGGCTAACACGCGATCTCGAGGACGGATCAGACCCTACGAACCCGAGGCAAGTGATTAAACTTGCTAAATAATTATAGTGTACCATTTATTTCATGATTTGTCGATCAAATTTATGGGTTTTAGGTTTAGTTTGTCAAAACCTAACTTTTGGGTATAATGTTAGATTTGTTGTGTGTATAATGGATTTGATGATGGAAATTAGTTTAAATGTGCTCTTGGATTAATATTAATGTTATATATGTGATTGGGTTGGATAAAAATGGCTGGAAGATGATTAAAATGATTTTTGGGTATTTTGGGTTTATGTAGAAAACAACCCATTCGTAGCTTTCTGAAAAAACCAAATTGATTCTCCTCTTCCGAATCGATTCGGTAGGAAGCAGACTTACAGGTTTTTGTGGCCAAATCGATTCACTAGGGCCGAATCGATTCAAAAATAGGGGAATTTTTGGGAATGTTTTCTAGGGAGGATTTCATTTCCGTTTCGTTCGAGGTTATCGATTGGGAATCTCAATAGGAATTATATGAAGCATGTCTTGGAGATTTTAGGGAGTTTCCCTTATAATAAATTATTGGAGTCATATTAGCTTAAATTGAGGTATACCGACTAGATATTATGGTATAATCTAAGTGGGGAAGTCCACTATCTTTGAGAATTCTATTTGGAGATAATTATTAAATTTATATAAAAGAATGAGAATGAGTTTAGAGATATTAGATCTTAGGATCAACTCCCAAATGGGATAACCTTTAAGGTTCATAAAATTAATTGAAACCTAATATGGATGGAGAATTGTAAATGCTAATTGATGTGCATACGAATATGGAAATATCCTTAACGATTATTGATTTGGGAGACGTCTCACACAATGAGAAATGCTAATTGAGGTGAATTAGGATAAAGAATATCCTTAACTTAAATAGAATTGAGAGGCAATTCATAATTAGAAGCGACATGTGAGCTTCAAGCGAGAAATAGTATAGTTTATACTAAGTGGGGGAGATGTGTGAGAATTTACGATTAGTATATCAAAAGAGAGAAATATACTAAACAATAATATTGCTTTAACTACGCCTAAGAGCGTATTATGAACATGTAAATGATGTGGCAGGTATACCTTATACGATCGTATATCTTTATATGATGTGATGATGTATGTATACCTTATATGATGGTATATATATATATATATATATATATATATATATATATATATAGTGAAGCATGCCCCCTCCTTGCTATCATTGGGAAGTTGCGCGCGTTGAGGGTGAGTATCCTAGCTCGATGAGCTGGGTGTGGATATTCCCCAGGGTATGGTCATCCATGGTGATTATTATGTGATATACATTCATTGTTTTGGGGGGGGTGAGAAGTCGTGGTATGTGTCATTCTCACTCGCCGGTTAGGAGCTATGACCGCTTCCCGAGACGTTGTGTGCGTGAGTTGATCACGAGGTGGGTGCCGTTGAACCCCACCAGGTGGTTCCTAGTTTGCTACGTGGATGGGAAACTGGAAGATGATTGCATAGTGAGCCTGCGTCCACGAGTTATAGCTCGTCTGGATGGTTATTATATTATGGATGTGATTGGTTACTTGGGCATCGAGGGCATAATGGTCCTCAACGACCAACATTGCCAAGGATTAGTGTAATGGGGGGGGGGGGGTTCCTTGTTTTGATTTCGCTTCGGCGAGACGTCCCACGCATGAAACGCAGTATTTTTGGGAGTGAGGAGAAGTTAGTCCTAAATGCTCATGCATATATAGTATATACATCTCGACGGTCGACAGTTCCAGAAGTAGTGTAACGGGGGGTTTCCTTGTTTGGACTTCGCCTCGGCGAGATGTCCCACGCACGAATCGCAATTCACTGTTGAGAATTGAGAATAATTAATTAATTAAAATTGAATAATAAGAAGTTGTGTTACATGCATCATGCATTGAGGGCATAATGAATCTCGAAAATCAATACTGGCAGGAGTAGTGTAACAAGGGGGTTCCTTGTTTGGATTTCGACTCGGCGAGACGTCCCACGCACGAAACGTAGTGCAGTATTGAGAGTTGGGAGAAGTTTAGTCCTTAGCACTTATATGCTAATAACTCATCTATATAATTGTATATTTTTGGCATAACTAGGATATGAGAAATTCTAGTAAAAGATGAATGTTTATGAAATGTGAATATGTTGGTATGAGAATGGTTATGTAAACTCTATATGTTGAGTAAATGAATAAAAGAGAACTATTACTTTAAAAGTTAAAGTATATGATTTAGATGAAAATCAGATAAGTGTAGATTGAGAGATAAGATGGATGATTTAAATTGACTGTTCATATTGGGAATTAGTTAGATAACCTTGCCTAAATAAATTTGGGCATTTACTTGGAGATCACGTGAATACGTTTAGTGGCGCCCTTTAGTTGAGAGGTGAGTTGGATTATTATGGAGAGTGCGACTACATTAAATCATGTAATAATTCATTTATAATTATTATGCATTTTAATGCACTTGCTATAAAATGTTTTCAACTCAGGCTCTGACCCGTTTATACTTTCTCCTGCTATGTATATATATTGTATTACTTTAGGTGTTCCTTCGCAAGGATGCCGTTGATGTTCTCCCATCCATTGTATTCGTAGAGTTGTGGCAGTAGCGGACTATTGCAGCACTTTACCTTAGTCTATTCCTATCTTTTGTAAATCTAGATTAGGATTCAGTTGTATTTTTGAGTTTATCCTCAAGTGTTGTAAATTTACACTTTTATATTTATTTTCCCTTCTCAGATTATTGTATTGTCTGTGACCCGACAGCATATTCGAGTAATTTACTTTGTTCATTGTATTGTACTTTTTTTATTATTGGAGTTTGCATGCATTACTCATCATAGTTAGATGTAGTATTTGGTGGTATTGGTTGCATGATTGGTTTTAATTGGTATTAAATTAAAGTTTTAAAATTTTTAGCAATCCATTTTTAATGGTTTTGGGTAGTTAGCCTTATATTATTGTGTATTGTCAGTTGATGTTGAGACTGTGCCATATGAGATACCTGATTTGATGTAATATAGGGCTGGCCACCCGTTATTATTTTGATTGGGTTTTCACAGTGTTGAAGAAATTGAAGACATTGCGAAAAAGCTTCAAAGAATTAATCATGCCGAAGTTTAATTGGTGCAAGTTTATTCGTCTTCAAGTTAATTGCATTCCGAGATTACATAGGTATATAATTAATGGAGCTTGGAATCATTTTTATAAAAGATAAGGATGTAAGTTTATAAGGAAAAATATTTTTAAATTTTTTAAAAGTGTTTTAAATGTTTTACACTTCGTTTTATTCTGATAAGCACGAAAAATAGTTTGACTTATTTCGGTCTCTTTTGGAGAAACGTTTTAATAGAAAAGTCAAACTCGCATCGTTCAAACAACATTTGTACTTCGTTTGAGCGAGATGGATATGTCGCGCGAACGACATGCCGATCTCGTTCGAGCGTCACTATTTTCAAGGCGGCGTTTAATTCCTATTTAAAGTGTGTTTTCGTCAGAGTTTTGTAACTGTGCATTCTGGAAAAACAATTTATGATCCAGAAACTTGTTTGCACATGTTTTTCTAAGGTTTTATAGCTTAAACACATCCTTAGAGTTTGCAATGATCCGAGTCATCATTATTGTATGTTTATGTCATCTTGTTCACTAAGAAGGTTTGTTCTTTACTTGAATATCTAGGTTTTGTGGTGAAGAAAAGAGAAGGACTTATTATTGAACATCGTCGACGTATCAAAGCCATCCGGTGGACATCGAGGCATACGTGGACGCGTGTTCTGTGGACAAGTATCGTGGAAGAAGGACTTTCTGTATGGGCACTGTGAGAGGAGTGGTTGAAGATCAGAAGAGCGTGAAAACCCGTGCGGACCGAGTCGTTGAGTGAGTCTTTTGTGTGTTCATTGTAATTCCACATTCATTGTGATTGTCTTACTTGGGCCATCCGAGGCTTTTTCCCGTCTTGGGTTTTTCCTCGTACATCCTGCGTTGTGAGTATTCTATACTTTACTTTACTTGATTTAATCACTAGATGAATGTTTTGGATTAATAAAGATAAAATTAGTTTAAAGTAAGAATTGATTTTTTCATAACTTTGTTTGGTGCTACTTAAAAGTTGGATAATTTTGGGTGAAAATTCGGTTGATTTGAAACACACGCATAAGGACCACTCTTTTCACTAGTATATCCTAGATCTTTTGAGGGTCAACCGACACTCCTCCTTGGAAATGACATGTCCTAGAAAAGAGACACTAGGCAACCAAAACTCACACTTCTTTAATTTCGCATATAATTTCTCCCTCATAAGGATTTGTAACATAGTGTCTAAATGCTTTTCGTATTCTTCAATACTTTTGGAATAAATAATGATGGCATCAATGAAAACAATCATAAACTAATCCAAATATTTCTTAAACACTATATTCATCATATCCATAAGAGTAGCTGGTGCATTTGTTAGTCCAAATGGCATCACAAGAAATTCATAGTGACCATATCTAGTACGAAATGATGATTTCGAAATGTCATCTTCCTTAATCTTCAATTGGTGATATCATGACCTAAGGTCAATCTTTGAAAATATTTGTCACCTTGAAGTTGGTCAAACAAATCATCTATACGACGTTAGGGCTATTTATTCTTAATAGTCACCTTATTTAGTTCATGATAACCTTTATAGAACTCATCGCCCATCCTACTTTTTAACAAATAATGTTGGAGGACCCCATGGGGATACACTTGGTCTAATAAAAACCTTGTGTGATAGATCTTATAATTGGATTTTTTATTCCCTTAATTCTAAAGGTGTCATACGATAAGGTGGTTTCAAGATTGGTATAGTTCCAGGAATAAGGTAAATCATAAACTATATTTCTCTAATAGGAGGAAGACTTGGTAAATCATCTGAAAAAGCATCTAGAAAATGGTTAGTTGTAGGAATATCTTCTAAACTAGGCTCTTTTTTTTTTGAATCAATAACACTTGCAAGGAATCCTTGACATCCATTCTTAAAAAAAATACAAGCTCTCATTGCAGAGATAATACGCATGGGACATATGATGCAAGTTCCTTCAAAACTGAATTCTGGTTGGTTAAGAATTTGGAAAGTAACTATATTGTCAAAACAATCTACTTTAGCATAATACGATGCTAACCAATCAATCCCCAAAATGACTTCAAAATATCACATGTCTAAGAGTATTAAATCGATGAATAGTTTATGACTACTAACATCAATAGGGTGTGCAAGAGGGTACTTTAGATGAGATGGCGACATAAGACCTTTGAAGTATGGTGATGATAAGTTAATCACCCAAAACCTTGGATTAGTGATATAACATGCAAACACAAACTTAATGAAGATAAGACTCAGTTTAAACTCATAAATCTCTCGTGTATAACTCAGAGGACAATAATGAACTTAAAAGTAACTTAGCTGGAGAGAGAGAGAAGTAAGCACCCTAGATACACCTTGGTAGGCAGGTAGAAACACACACAACACCCTCAAAAATCTTTGTCAAGTATTAAAAGCTTCATAATAAATGACAATGGTAAGTGAATAAGCTCTCTGGTTTTGCAATAAATCTCTATGATGTGTATTCTCTCTAGCAATGACTCCTGAGCTCTCAAAAAGATCATCCTCTCCTCAAAGGTGGTTGTTGTCCTTAAATAGCCCTCCATACCACCCCCGAGGCAACTCATTCATTAAAGACTATGAAAGACATCCCTCATACTTTATGTCACAGCATTAAATGCCTGATGCACTAGTTGTCTCCATGTCATAAGCATTAAATGCCAAGACATGCCTTTTGCCTAACCACTGTGTGTCAGGGGGCTGTTATCGTAGAGGTGGATCACCAATTGCTTGACAGCCCCGAATACTACAGTGGTTTACTCAAGTGCATGTCTAAAATTTTTTTGTTGGCCAGTGACATCACCTACAGTACATGTGACATTAAGTAGAGGGTTGTTTAGCTCACAACTCAACGCCCGATGGAACTCCAAGCTGCTCCACCCGAGGTTCCACGGTCAGGGTCCTTCGATGTTTTACCAGGTGTATCTAAGATGGTTGGGACAAGCCGCAACGGTGACTCAGTTCTCAATCCTCCAAACCAAGTCCGTCTAAAGTTCTCGCAGCGAGGTCATTCGATAGAGCGTGAAAGCTCTCACAGGCCCTGCCAAGCCTGGTCTCTTGCGAGTACCGTTTGACCTCACACTAAAATTCGTTATTATTCTCGTTACAACATTACAACCATTATAGCTTACAGTCGACATAAACAGAAATAAAGTATGACTTGTACAACAAGCTAAAGTATGAGTTGCCACACTAAGCTGCCTCGGTTGCTTAATCCAAACACTGTTGCTAATTATGGAATTATCCTTAATCTCTGGATTACCTTCAAGCCCCCTCTACAGGGTGAGCCTTATATACTAATGTTCTCATCAATAAGTCACCCGAAGGAGTATAAACGTGTATGATATGATTTAGAGGTTCATGCATATTAGGAAAATAGTTAACAAAACGTACAGACACAAATGAATGGGTAGAACCAGGATCTATTAAAACTTGAAAAGGTTGGGCACATATAGAAAGTGTACCTGACACTTGTGCATTAGAAGCTTGGGTATCAGAAAGTTCAAAGACTTTACCCTTTCTGCCTTGATCCTTATTATCACCTAAAGTCTGTATTGGAATCCTTTTTGTGGTACTTTCTATCCACATCTAAAATAAGCTCCTGAATCCCTGTAACAAGGTCGTCCTCCATGCATCTTTTTGCATCACTGACACATCTTGTTATTATATTGTTTGTTATCACTAACTCCCCCAACATTGGGTGTACTCCTAAAATTATTTCTAATATTTGGGTTGTTCCCTATTTGTTCCCCAAACTTCCTCTAACCATCTCTAATTAGATTCTACTCCTCTCCATGATTCTCACATATCGTAGACCTAGCCAAGACGTCACTATATGATGTTAACTTTAGGATGGAAATTTGACTACAAATATTCAACCATAACCCACGTTCAAACTTCTTGGCTTTTAAAACGTTAGTTACCATAACATGTGCAAAATGGGATAAATCAGTAAACTTTGCCTCCTATTAACTAACCGTCGTATTCCCTTACACTAAACTCATGAACTCAGTTGGCATTTTTCATCTTTCACCGTTTCAGGAAAAAAATTCTGATAAACGATCACTACGAAGCGATTCTAACTTATGTAATTATTCTTTACTAGTGTATTCTTTTAGTCATTATCCACCAATGCTCGACTTCACCTTCTAACATAAACGTTTCAAATGAGTCCCTTTGTTCATTAGTACACTTCAGAAATCGAGCATCTTTTCCATCTGCATCACCTAACTTTCCACTTCTGTGAGGTTAGGATTACCTTTAAAAGATGGTGAATTCAACTTCTTGAATGCAACGAAAATACAATCACATGTTTATGAATAATAAAATATAGAAAGTGAAGGAATTACGTTATCAGATTTTTCTAAAAGGAAACTTCATATACATTAAAAGTAATAACGAGTTACAACTTAATAAAACATTTAAAACTTATTATAAGAAATCCAAACATGCTCTAGATGATAAGACAAACATTTTACTTAAAGTAACAAAAAGAGATCTAGAAGCCGAGTGACATATTGAATCTTCAACATAGTTATTTTACATTCCCTCCGCGAGCCTACTTGTTTCCTGAAAAATGGTTATTTATGAAACATCTGCTAAAAGCCGAGTGAGATTCAATCTCCATACATTCCAATTTTTTTTGGAAAATGGATACCTATTCAATTTAGAACATAAGGCATATACATAGAGATAGGAATTTGCAGTAATATATATAAACTAACTAACAACATATATTTTCAGAATAAACAGTATGGAACGAAAGAGATAAAAAAATGAGCAATATGTCAATTATTCAATTTTATTTTAATGTCCATGTACTCTCTATTACCCGGACAGAAAAATAGTGTCACAAAATATTTCCATCTGGTAACATCACAGTCATAAAATCATGATCTCTAGAACAACACCTTGTTTAGGGCACACCAGTGATAAACCAGCTGGGAAGGTACCACCCAAATATTCCAACCCAGTACTCAAGGCTAACATAGTAAAAGAGTTTCCATAGGCGCCGAATCAATAATTTTAGCATTCAAATAAAAAGTATATATCAAGAGATATACACATATATCAAATGATGGAATCATCGGTATCGGATGTATTTTGAGAATAAAAGCATTTCACAAAATATATATAGTTTGCATAATATCATATAATCAAAATACGCAAGGAATGGCATAGAGTACTCACCTAAAATGGACCTTCAAAATTACAAATATTGAGTCTTCGATCACAGATTAATCTTAAGTTGAAAATAACTTCTTCTTAAACTTTCCCATGCTTTCTCTCAGTATTTCGCAAGGAAATGGTGTGAATCAGATAATCCTAGAGGCCGTATTTATTGTTTTCCAAAATATCACGACACTAACACGTGTCTAGCTGACCAAAGTTTTACAATGGCGAGTCATTGTTGGGGTGTCGGGTTCTGGAGGGGTCTTGCAGTATTATTTTACCGAATAACATCACGTGTTTTTATCTTTATCTATATTGACGACACACGTAAACACAAGGTATCAATTCAGGGTATAAGGGTCATTTTATGCATGAAGGGCATTTTGGTAATTTCACATTATATATTTTCAATATTTCTTAAAGGTCATTGAAAATATTTTATTTGCAAAAATTATAACATTTTTCATTTTGGTCCCTGAAACTTTCTTAATTAAAATCAAGTGCCTAAAGTTTCATAAAATTGTATTTTCTACCCCAAAACTTATCATTTAGATTAGGATGTGCCATAAAAAATTCAATTTGACCCATTTTACAGTTGATTCTTCAAATTTAAAAATGGGTTTTATCATATTAAGAACCTATAACATCACGTTTGTAATAACATAACATTTACCAGATAGTAAGTGAGACCCAATTATAAAAATAACTATATATCAGCATATAAAAGTGGGGTCATTACACGAAGTGTTTCTTATTAAAATACAATCTCAAAGGATCCATCACCATACTGCATTTCTCCTAAACTTTGTAGATTTCTTTATGACTTTCTAGTGTAATACGGAATGTAGTAGTTTAAGTTTAATAATTTTATACATTTCTAGAATATTCTTGTATAGACGTGGGTGTATTCTAAGCTCTTATGCTAGAATGTCCCTAAACGTTAAACTAATGACATTTGTAAAGATCATAGACACTGATTGCAAATGTAGTTGCCTATAAATAGGTGGGAGCCTCATTTACCAAAAAAACAAGCAAAGTTTAAGTGTATTATAGTATTCAGTCAAACACTCTCTTTGTGAGATTTCTTCATTCTTCTCCTACTTTTGTTTTAAAAAGTGATGAATAAATAGGCTTACTTAGTAACTTATCTTTAAATAAATTGCTCAGTGCTAAGTGTTTAATGGATTAAGATCTAAAGGCTAACCCTGTGACAATAGGATTGCTTTCACCCAACAATATTCACTAAGAAGAATTATTTTCTTGTTACTCTTTCTTCTATATCTTCATCGATATTCTCCCACCATCCTTTGTCTTTAAGCATAAATGTAAATCTACATCACAACAAATGTGGATCCATTCCCTACCACCTTTTTCAAAATAAAATATTTTATAGGTTACCACACTTAATTGTGAGAACCTCATTATGATATTTTTCATTAAGTGCTCAAGTAATGATGATGATGGAGCTGTAACTTTACTTTATTTATTCCAATCTTCATTTTTACTATCAAACAACTCGTTTTTGGACCCCCCCTTCACCCTTGTAGCAACCTTTGGCCAACTTTGGATATCATGGGTTCGATATTACTAAGGAAATGTCGTTTTTGAAACTATAAAAATCATAATACATAAGTTATAATGTAAAGGGGTAAAAAAGGGAAAATGGAGAATAAATTTTGAGAAAAAATTTGCCTTGTAAACTTTAGGAAGCTTCGTTTGACGTCATTCCATAGAATTTCATAATTTCCTCTTTGTCAATGGATTTTTAAACTTTTGCTTCACTTGAACTTTATCCTATTATGTTGTTTATGCCCTACTATGTACAAATGACACTGATGCATACTCCAAATGTAGAGGATCTTCTCCACCAATTACAGGCACCGTCATTTAAAATGATTGAATAAGTTTGTACAGATTGAAGCACTGTCTCAATTATATTCCTTAGGTCCTACTGGATCGTAGGTAAAAATATTTTTATACCATATTCAACTTCATCATTCAATTCCATGATCCATATTAAAATCTGGTTAATAAGTTAGTTTTCATTGCATTGAGGGAAAACTAATACTCTTCGGTCATATATTTATTGATGTTTTCAAAGACCAGAGATCCGATCAAGGAAAGAAAATTTACCAAGAAACGAATCCCCTTTCTTAATTAGACAAGTCCAATGATGTTTATAAAATTAATGATCAAGTCATAACCTTCTTGATTTATGGTCAATGACGTGAAATATGTATTTTCATAACTAACATTAGTACCCTACAACACTAAGGATTAGATGACAGTAAGTGTTGTGTTTTACACCCCACTTTTATTGCTCGTCAACTTCTTCCATTATGATTTCTTGTTCAGCTACATTAAGAGTAAGGAATTATATATATGTTAGTAAAAAATAAAAAATAAAACTTGACCATTTTTAGAGTGACCAAATTAGCCCAATTTATGTATATGTTAGTAGAACATGCTACTCATAATCAAGTTTACATATAAACCTATGCATGGGGCCATTGTGCAGAAGAATCCTATTTTTCTTCTGAAAATCGTTTAACATGAAATAATACATCTTGACAACATTTTAGATAAAATAGAAATTGAAGGGGATTCGAAGCTACTATTTTCCAGATAAAGATACTTAAGAAACGTTTGGGAATATTTTATTCTGCAATGACACTCCTAGGGGTTTATGATATTTCTTTTTATAACCTATTTGGCATTGGTCAAAAAAAAAATGGTGCAACATCTCACCCCCGTTGCAAATGGTTCTACTAGTGCAACATCTCACCCCCATGAACTGGAGGTAGATACCTAACTGGAGGTAGATACCTAACTGGAAAAAATTCTACTAGTGAAACATCTCACCCCCATTGCAAATTATCCGCTCGTTTTCGTGCTCTCAAAATAGAGCTATATATGAAGGTGTGAAATAGGAGCTCCATTTTTGTATCAAGTACATGTCAGAGTTGGTGGGTGACTAGGTAGTTATTTATTCCCCTTTGTTTTGTTTTAAAGCCCCTTACCCATAAATATTTTTGAATTTATTTAATATATATGTGTACGGATCAAGTAAGAGAACACGGTTAAAATTATCAGGTGGTGGATAAATTTGAGCCATACTAGGTTAAATTGAATTTTAGCGGGTGATTCAAAGGGAAACCATGACTTATAGTTGGGGGGGGGGGACGGGGATTAGTTTGACCTGTTATGGTAATGTAGTTGGAGCTTATGTCAAATTGTTTCTGGTATTCATGAATGTAAAGGTGGAGATCCGTGCATTATTAGGGGGTGTTAAGACATGATCCTTTATTATATCTTGAATTCCATCTTATCAGAACTAGCCAATAATGTTATCTATTCTATCACTGCAAATGAGGTGTGAGATCTGAGGGACCATTTTTCACAGTAAAATGAACCACGACTTTTGAGATTCAACACAACATCACATAACTTACCCAAAAGTAACGATTAATTTTTGTATAATTCAAAAAGTTGAATGGATTACGGGGTGAGATGTTCTTATACCACTATACATACCTACATTCGTGGAGCCATGTGATACCATAATGAGAAGGCTGCAAGGACTAAAGTCATGCAGATGTTAACAGTGTTGGATGATTATTAAGGTGTAATCCATAACCAGATTCTCATAAGGACTCGTTGTAATGTATAATGATTGGTTGGGTTAGATAATGCAATTCACGGAGGTTATTTTTAATTCCATTAAATTCAGTGTAAGGACACAAATTTCCAATTGAGTCCATATATAGTTTTGGCTCAATTCCGGACAAAAACATTTATTCATAGGATAGTATGTAATTGTAATACTCTCAAGCCTATGAAGTGTTTGTTGAAGATGTAGCGGCAAAGAGTATAAAGCTTCATCATCATGCCGGTTTGCGTGCCTCATTTCTACATCATCAACTATGGTTCCATGCTCCCAAGGCATGAATGCAATATTATATATATAGGAGCTTGGAACTTGTTTATGGGGTGTTAAGTTTAATAAAAACTCTGTTTTATTTTCAGAAAGAATTAATTAAAACTTTAAAATAAGTTTATAAAGTTTTATGGGCTAAAATCGAATTTTCCAAAATTCTGGAAGTTCGTTCGATATGTCGTTTGAACGAGATTTTTGTTCGAACCAGATGTTGTTCGAACAAGTTTGCCAACGAGGTTCCAGTATAGGCCTGTGAAATGTCGTTCGATATGTCGTTCTAACGAACCTTCTGTTCGAACGAGGTATCCGCCGAGATTCTAACGAGTTCAATCTGGAACTACATTAGAAGTCTCGTTCGAACGAGATTTCATTCGAATGAAATGTCGTTCGAACGAGATGTCGGGCGGGAACAGTTTTTGGCAGTTTTTCACCCACTTCCCCACTTAGTTTTTAACCAACTTTTTCAGACTTTATCATGCACGGGAAGAACATTTTCCAACTTAACATTTCCATAACTTTTCCATAAGTTTTCATCTCTTAGAGAGTGTTTTGAGAGAAAAATTATTTTAGGAAAATGTTCATGTTTTGAGTGTATTTTTATCAAAGAGGAAATCATTCACCACTTTAGTTTACACCCAAATGAGTTTATTCCAAGTTCTTATATACATATAAATTATTTGGAGTTTGGCACTGGTTTTCTCTACACCGAATTAAAGAGAAGTTTGCATTTATTTACCCACACGGAGAAAGGCTCCATGTACGGGTGACGGTGACCATATAAAGTCCTATCGGTGGATTCCAAGACCGCGGTGGAGTTCCAAGGTTATTCGCTAGGATGAGGTATCTACAAGAAGAAGCGTCAAGGCTTGAGAGGGATCGAGTCGTGTGTTGTAAGTCTATCTGTCTTGCACTTGTAAATCCGTATCTAGTGAATTTGTGGCTAGGGCCGTCCGAGGTTGTTTCCCGTCTTGGGTTTTTCCTCGTACATCGCGGCGTAGTGTGATTGATTTATTTTATCTTGCATAAATAATTTAGAACGCATGCTTAGGATAATTCAAGATAAAATTTGGTTTAAATTATCACACTCAATTTAATTTGGACCTAAATTAAATATTGGGTAAATTTAATTAATTCAAGTCATTGGCTAAAATTGGTTTGTCCTAACTTCGAAATATTGATAATTATGACTTAGGCTAATTCTAGGGCTTGGATGAATTAACATTGGTTTAAGTGAAAATTAATAATTTTGAGTGTTTCATTAATTCTCACTTGTGTTTTACTTTATTTGAAAAAGAAATTAAAAATTGGTATTTGTTTGTTTTAGTTGAACCATCACACATCCTAACGCTTCCGCATCTCGTGTTTTTATAAAAGGAAATTATAAGTTTGATTTTAATTGTGATATTTAAGAAATCCGGGGATCCATATAAATTCTCACGACTCACATTCAGTTATGTTTATCCTTTGGCAAAACAAACTATAATGCCTTTTATTTAAAATACCTATGTCTTCGAACTCATTCATGGTGATATTTGTGGCCTATAAAATATTGCAACAAATACCGATGCTCGCTATTTTTTGTTAACAATTATTGATTATTATTCTTGTAAAACTTGGGTTTATCTCATGAACAACAAATCAGACACTGAAAATTTTCTAAAGAATCTTTTTTTTGTTACATCCAGATGGAATGTCACCAAAAGGTGTCGAAGGTTTTAACTGATAATTTGCTTGAGTTTTTGTCCTTGAAAACTTTATTACAAAAGAGTGGTACGCTTTATCAAGGCTCTTTCACTTAAGCTCCACAACAAAAGGGTGTTGTGGAGGGTAAGCATCTCCACATTTTGCAAGTTGCAAGAGCATTTCACTTCCAAAGTTAATTACCTTTGTCTTTTTGGGAGGACGGCATTCCTACAACATTTTATCTCATCAACCGATTACTTGTACTCGTCTTGTCAAATCAATCCCCTTATGAGAAATTATTTCAATGTTCTCCTACATATAAACAGTTACGAACCTTTGGGTGCTTAGCTTTTGCCACCAATGTCCACGCGTCATATAAGTTTGATATGAAAGCACGTATGTGCATATTTTTAGGCTACCCTCTTGAACAAAAATCATATATGCCCTTACAACTAAACAAGTCTTTGTGGTGTATATTATCTCTCCAAAGTATTCTAGTTGGTTCACGATTGTTTTGAGAGAAAAATAGAATTTCGTTCGATATTTACAACATTTCCACATTAGGGAAAAACTAATACAAGCTGATTTTTTGTTTTCCAAGAGAGTTGAGAATTTGTGAGTTTTTAAATAAAAAGGAGAGTGAGAGCTATCTGTTTAAAGATTAGTTATTGTGAGTTTTGCTTGTGAGTGACTTTCTTGTGAGATAATGAGTGTTATAACTGTGCCGTATATTTTTTTTTATTTTTTCCAGCATAAATGGTAAACATATGAAAACCTTAGGACTTGAATCTTTTTTATTGGGTTTGTATTTGAATTTGATTATTTTGGAGTCTTAATGAGGATTATTAAGAGTTTATGGGTTAAATTTGGAATTTGGAAAAAAAATGTAGGAAGCAGTTGTTCAAACGAGTTTAAGGTCGTTTGAATGAGATTCCCAAGTCATTTAAAGTGGGGATCGAATGAGGATTGAATGAGACTCCACTTCATACCTTAACAGGCATGTTAAGAGGTCATTGGAGTCCTAGTTCTAACGAGAATCCATTTTTGCTTGAACGAGAGGCCAATCTCGTTTGAACGAGCGGATTAAATTTTTTAAAATCTAGTTGCCCTTGTGTCCGATCACATTTTAGTCCGTTGGATTGATAATGTGTCGAAATCTGGTGAGCCCAGATTGGGCAAAAATGAGATTTTAGTTTTTAGTTTTTTTTAAGTCTTGTTTCGGGTTAATTGGAGTTTATTGGGTGTTTGGAAAAGAGAGAGAGAGTGAGGGGTGGGTATTGTTAGATTTCTCCTACCCTCTCTAGCTCTTGAGATAAATACCACCCTCTCCCACCACCATACACCACCCTACACCACCATATACCCACCTTATATTCCCATATTCTAGATATATTCCACCATAAATAGACGCAATAAACCCATTTCCTCCATTGATGAGTAATGCAATGAATTTGGGTTTTGTTGTTAGGGATTCTTAAGGAAGAAAAAGTAGAGGTATATAGAACTTGAAGATGGATTATGTTGGAACTTTCATGGAGCGGGCTTGGTGGAGCTAGGCAACCTCTCTATGGCCAGCTTAAGAGGTGGAAAACTCTACTCTTAGTATTAAGACTCTATTGGCGTATTAGTAATCTTATTGGTTGATTATAAGAGTAGTATGCATATGAATAAAATGATAGGTTTCTAATAACATTCGTATTTAACATTTTTACGGAATAAAAATGTTGTAAAATGTTATTTTGTTAGAAATCAAATTATGAATAAATACTTCAAAGTTCTCTTGAAATTTAAAATTTGGGAATTCTATGAAATTTTGTATTTCTAGAAGTTTGATGTTAAACAGTTTATGGAATAAAATGTTTTGGAAATGATATTCATGTTGTTCGAATGTTTTGATGAATGATGTTATAAAGTTTCTTGAAAAAATTAAGATTTTATAAAAATTGGACATCGTTAAAGTCTTGAAGAATAAAAATTTCCTTTAGTCTTGAAAAAGATATTTTTGCAAGTATTATAAAGTTTCTGAAGTAAATCACATGTTTAACTCATTTGATAGGATTTTCCACTTAAAATCCTCTTCTCATGCGTATAAACTTGTAGTATTTTGAGAATGAACACATAAACAAGCTTTATGAGAGTTTATTTGAGTTTAAACATGAAATGAAGAAATAAGAAAATTCAACCCTTAAAGTGTGTGTAATGGGTGTAGAAATGTGAGATTTCAAGACTACATGTATTAATAAAGAAAATAATAATTTTTCTTATAAAGTTGTCTTATATGTTCAATGATTTCTTGAAAATGAAAATAGTGAAATAAATATGTTTCCAACTTGAGAAGAGTACTATCCCAACTGTTAAAAAGTGTTAATGTGTTAAAAACACTTAAGAAGTTATAAGTTGATGGTGTTTTGCAATTACAAACACTTCCAACGAACAACATACTATCACCGAGCTACTCAGGGCTCCGAGCAACTTAAGAGCACCGAGCATCTTAAGCATACTGAGCAACTTAAGAGCGTCGAGCAGCATAAGCGTACCAAACAACTTAAGCGGTCTGAGCTACTTAGCATGCAGAGCATCCAAATCAAGAGAATCAAAACACAACTACGCATTAAAGGCGTATTATTATCGTACATATGTATATGTATACTAGATAACAACGCATTATCCTTTCATATGTACAGCCTCAAGGCTATAAATACATTGTAACCTCTTCATAAGAAGGGGACTTTGGATCTCTTGGTAAACGGATTATAGAGAAATTTCAGGCAAACAATCAGCAATACAAAATAGTGGACGTAGGCCATTTTCATAAGGCTGAACCACTTTAAAAATCCTTTGTCTTATTTATTCATTTTATATGTGATTGATGAATTATATATAATCTAGTTTTTTACATCAACAGATTGGCGCCGTCTGTGGGAAACGACTGTACGTAGCATTTTTCATCAAAAAAATTCATCATCTATGGCTAAGAATCCGGAATCCAGTAATCGAAACACTGGGATCCCTCCAAACCCTTCTACTCCCCCAAATATTCAAGATTTGGCTGGCATAATGGCTAATTTAGCCCAAGGCCAAACGGTCATGAAAGAAACTATGCGTCAACTCATACAAACTATTCAAGGTGGAGTGCCGGCCCAATCAGGACAACGGAGTGTTCAGAGAAATACCCATTTTACATCTTCAAGAACTAGACGCACGTTATTCCCGAAGATCTCCCAATCTAGACGTACTGGATCACACCATACTGAAGGGACTAATGATCCTTCGTATCAACCAGGCCGGACTTCATCAGTACGAGCTATAGATTCCTAACGGAATGTCACTCTCACCCCTGAAAGGACTAATGCTCTAGAAAGGTTGAGTAGAGTCTCTTCTTTTAATCGTTTAGGCCCTAGGAGGAATATAAGTCCTCCTAGGATTGCGTCGAGGAACTTTCAACGACCATCCGACCTAAGGGAAGGCTCTGCCCAATCATGCCCAACAGCTCGTAATGAAAGTTCCCAAGAGGCAAATTTGACGCGATCAGTTACTCGAACAAATAGGCCCGAGGTGGGAAACGATGCGTGGAAAGGTTCTATTCAAAGGTTGGAGGACAAATTAGGGGAAATGGCTAAGGCCAAGAATCCTCTACAAAGAACTTTTGTCCAAGGAACACCATTCGTACAGGCAATTGTGGATTTTCCCACACCATTAAAATTCAAAGCTCCTATGGTGACACCTAAATATGATGGAAAAACTGACCCTGCCATTCATATAAAACAATACCAAGCTGCTACCAATATCTACACGGTTCCAAACGAGATGAGATGTAGGGCATTTTTAGGAACTCTTATCGGGTCAGCCCAGATATGGTACAATAACCTTCCTCAGGGGAAGATTGCAACTTTCTTTCAACTGGCAGAGCTGTTCATAGGGAATTTATGTTTTGGAGAAATACCAGTTAAACGAGTAGCACACTTACTGAGTGTTAGACAGAAGCCAGAAGAAAGTACTAGGGACTACATTACTCGTTTCAATAACGAGAAGCTTGAAGTAATTGATTATGAGGAGAAAACAACAATTACTGCTCTGATGAGTGGACTATTACCAGATAAGTTGTACTATACTTTGGCCAAAGATCCACCTAGGACCATGGCAGAACTAATGGCAAGAGCAACCAAAATCATGAACGCCAAGGAAGCTATGACTGCGAAGAAGAACACAGAAACTAAGGAGACCAAGGTTGAATATGATAAAACTGAGAAGAAGGATCAAAAGAACAATGGTGGCAACAAGCCGTCAAAAGGAAAGCAAGCACTGGAGCAGATGAGGAAATTTGGAAATTATACTCCTTTGAAGGTACATATAAATCACATTCTGGAGGAGATCAAGAACAATGAGGAGCTAGCCTGGCCAGGGACAATGAAGGCAGATCCTGACAGAAGGGACAAGTCTAAATATTATGAATTCCACAAAGACCATGGTCATACGATCAAACGTTTCATAGCTCTCCAGAATAAAATTGAAGCACTCATCAGATGAGGAAAATTGGCTAAGTGTGTTGATCGCCAAAATGGTAGAAAGACCAACGACCGAGGAAGGCAAAGATCTAAATCTCCTCGTTGAGCAAAAGAAGACAAGAAGAGAGATCACGAAGATGATCCAGACCTTCCTAAAAGACCAAGACAGCCAGATCGTGAGGTATTTTCAATCCATTTGAGATCATTTCAATGTAATGTTATTACAGGTGGAGATACAGGAGGTGGATATATTACTGCGGAGAGGAAAGCTTACCTCAATGAGGCTCAAGCTTACTTGTACATACAACGAATAAACTTGGCTAAAGATGATCGCCCGAGGAAGGTGAATAAGGATAAACTGGTCATTGGTTTCTCTAAGAACGACCTGGCAGTTGTACTATATCCTCATAATGACCCATTGGTGATCAAGATGAGAATAGAGAAAGTAGTGATTTCACGAGTACTGGTGGATAATGGCAGATCGACAGATATCATGCTTTACCCATGCTTTAACAGTTTGAATCTGAAGTTAGCCCAGTTGGATCCCTATCATAGGCCCCTCATTGGCTTTACTGGCGAAAAGGTTTTTCCACTTGGGACGATCAAGTTAGATATTATTATTGGTACATGGCCTACTTGTCGAACAGAAAGAGTACACTTTTTTGTAATGGATATGTGACACCCCGACTAATTAAATACCGGGTAGCTACTCCTTTATTAAATTAATACAAAATGCCAAGTTGGTTCAGCTAATAGCATCACTGTCGAAAACATTTTAATAATTACTAACCACCTAGTATTTAAAAAGTAAGATGTCAAATTTTAAAATAAGTCTGATTAACATGCAGTAAAAGAATTATGAAAGAATAATATAACCATACACCATAAAGTCTCAATAAAGTAACCAACAATTAGTAGTAAGTCCAGAGGAAAACTCCTCACAACAATCCCACAACTGAAAGAAATAAAACAGTGTATCCTGAATTAATTACATGCCAAAGATCTGAATAACAGAAATAAGAAATGTCTCTAATAGAAATGGGCGACATGCCCTACAAATGATGAAACTGAATATGAGTCAAGACAAAAGAAGCGTCTACTAGCAAGGCCCTGTAACTTCCACAACAGCTACAGCTCGTCACCTGAATGGATATCCTATGCATGGTGTCCTTGTGGCTGGGCACCTAAAAGGTTTTTACAAAAATAGATTTGAAAGCAAACGGGTCAGAGCCCGAAAGTGGAGAGTATTTTTACAAAATAGCAAGTGTTTTAATAACATTAAAAAAATGAATGCAAAATACATGTTAGGACGTGCACTCACATGAAATACTCACCTCTCGACTAATTGTGCACTCCTAACGTACCGTACTCATCTAAGTGACATTCATATCTAACTAAACCGTCATAAGTTCTACCCCTTTCTACTCGATTCCCATTATAAATTCTAACGTTATCAATTAAATATAGGACTTTACTTAAATTCGGATTCTCAATAATTAGCAATACAATTCACTACAGATTTTCCCTTTTTATTTTCACAAAGTGTTACCATGATTATACACACAATACCAACATGAAAGTTCCCATTATTTAAGCGTATATTATTCACGTCATAAATATACTATAAAAGCACCCCGAGTATAAGCTGCGGTGCACACATACTCTGCTATCCCATCTCGATACATCACGTACATAAGGATCACGCATTCCGAATCTCTCAGGAATCGTTCTCAGATAACAACAATCACAAACAATGGAGGCGAACACAGTCACATCACATGGGTCACGCACATACCTACCCACGACCAGAAGACTTATTAACTTCCCAATAAGTCCTTCTCTGACCTATGTTCTCGAGGTACCAATCTAAATCCCCCCCGTAGGCACACAAAGGTTAGATGGCCCTAAGCGAACGCAAACCTCCCGTGATAGCAAGTATGGTAGGTATGTCATACACATAAAATCATATATACTAAGCATGCACACTTCTTAGTAATTACCATAATTATTAGCGGTATACTTCTCATTCTCATACCAACTTATAATGTTACACCATTCACATATCCCCGGTTAATATAAATATATAAGTCATCAAAATCCTCACATCGTATATAGTCACTAGCGTCCTAATCCACAAATATCATTTGGTTCAAATTACACTTCTATGTTTCACTCCTCAAAATATCCCAAATCTCCCAATTATACCAAATAGTTAACAAGGGAAGGTTATCTCTAGAATTAAATAAGGTTACGGGGCACTAGAAATCAAATCAGGCCAAAAAGGCCAATTTGTCAACTCGTTAGAAGTCTCGTTCGAACGAGAGTTCGTTCGAACGAAGTGGGCATCTAACGAGATCTCGTTCGAACGAAAGGCATCGAACGAACATCCCACTCGTTAGAAGTCAACTGTCAACTCGTTAGAAGCTCGTTCGAACGAGCTCGTTCGAACGACCTGGGCAGGTCTTCTAACGAGGTGACAGTTCGAGCCCAGAATTTTCCCATTTCGTTTTTACCAATCCGCTTCACCTCTAATCTCATCTAAAGATCATTCCAACAGTATTTCAGGGTTTCTAAACATTCCTAAACATACTTAAATCGTATTAGCACATTTATATGGGGTCAAATCATCCGAAACAACACCCAACTAACAAATCTCCCAATTTTTCCCCAAATCTCATGAACATGAACCCTAGAAATTTAAAGGCATCAATAGACATAATTAAATCCGTTTTTGTGAAATAAAAGAAGTATTACTATCAGATTAATCACCCAAACAAGATTCTACATGCAATCTCCTTATCAAAATGTGAATTTCTAATTCCAATTCAATGGGTTTTTATCAATCTCCCAAAACAATGAAATTTTCATAAATGTCTAAGCATGGAAGAAACATTCGTTGCAAATAACGTAATTAAACCACTTGCCTATAATCTTTCTCTGAATTTGATGTTGGATTGATGGAGGTTGCTCTCTCTCTCTCTCTCTCTTTCTGCAGAATTTTCCTTCCTCTCTCTCTCTACCAGTTTTTCTCCAAGATAACAATGGTGGTTTAGAGGTTGCCTTAGGAAACTCTTAAAACTTTTTCCAATAACTCCCGTAGCCCATTAAGTCATTTAGTGTTGTTAGTGGGTTTAGTGGGTAAAGACTAAATAAGATTTTAACTTCTAATTTTCGTGGGTTTTAATTCCCAAAATTCCAAAATTACCAAACTACCCTTTTAAGTTGCCGGTATGGCCTAAAAATGCCCCGGGACCCAAACTAAACCCCCGGCTAGTGTTTTCTGACTATTTCGAGCCTTCCGGTCACGTTGGCGCACTCAAAATGACCATACGGTTGATAGAAATAAAATTCACTTTTTAATTATAATAGTTATATTCCTGACGTGACTGTCACACGCGTCCCAATAAATTTCCAAATTGCCGTATTTTTATCTCGCGACAATTTCAATATATTCAATATTCATTAAAATCAAATAATACCCATTATAATCAAATACCAACTCACATATCGTTAGTATTTTATCCGGATTAATTCCCAATTAATACACATTTAATTTAATTAATCCCATAAATAAATATCCATAAAAGTATGGGGTATTACATACTTCCCCCCTAATAACAGAATTTCGTCCCGAAATTCGGAACTAGAAAGTACCTGGTAAGAACAACTCTGGATAACGTTCGCGCATCTCATCCTCGCGCTCCCATGTGGCCTCCTCGGCATTATGATGCCGCCACTGAACACGCACTAACGGAACTATCTTTGACCGCAGTTTCCGCTCACTTCGGTCCAAAATAGCAATCGGTCCCTCCTCGTAGGAGCTATCAGGCTGGAGATCGATGTCCTCCAAAGCAATGTGAGAATGAGCCAAATCGTCCCTAAGATATTTCCTTAGTGAGGAAATATGAAACACATCATGAATCCTATGCAAATGCTCCGGTAACCCAAGTCTATATGCAACAGACCCAATCCGCTCGATGATAGGGAATGGCCCCACGTATCTCGGTGCCAATTTCCCCTTCTTTCCAAATCGCATAATCCCCTTCATAGGAGATACTCTGAGTAAAACTTGGTCGCCCACTTGGAACTCCCTGAAGAATCTCTTCGCATCAGCATAGCTCTTCTGCCGATTCTGAGATACCCGAATGCGACTCCGTATCAATTTGATCCTAGTCGAAGTATCCTGAATCACTTCCAGCCCGAGTAGTTTGTTGTCCCCCACCTCCAACCAACATGCTGGGGAATGACAAGGTCTACCGTACAACGCCTCAAATGGAGCCATGCCAATGGTGAACTGGTAGGAGTTGTTGTAAGCAAACTCCACCAATGGAAGATACTGCTCCCATCCACCCCCAAAATCAATGATGCACATACGCAACATGTCCTCCAATATCTAGTTTGTACGCTCGGTTTGCCCATCAGTCTGCGGATGATAAGCCATACTCAATCGCAATTCTGTGCCCATGGCCTCCTGAAAACTCTCCCAAAACCATGAAACAAATATCTTGTCTCTGTCAGACACGATATTTATGGGCACACCGTGAAGTCTTACTATTTCTGCAATAAAGAGCTGGGCATACTGTCCCATAGTGTAGTCTGTCCTTATGGGTAGAAAATGAGCGACTTTGGTCAACCTATCCACAATTACCCAAATGGAGTCGTGACCTCTCTGTGACGTAGGAAACCCTGTGATAAAGTCCATGGATATGCTCTCCCACATCCACATCGGGACCTCTAATGGCTGTAGAAGTCCTTCCGGTCTCTGATGATCCACTTTTACCAGCTGACAAGTGGCGCATTTAGAAACAAACACGAAAATATCTCTCTTCATCCCGCTCCACCAATACTGTCGTCTCATGTCTTGGTACATTTTATCCCCACCGGGATGTACCGCGAACCATGAGCCGTGCGACTCTGCCATCACCTCGTGTCATAATTCCTCCCCTTCCGGAACTACCAGTCTCCCATTGAAGCGTAATCCCCCGTCTGAGCTAACGGTATAGGACTCGGCTCCCTCTGCTAGTAATCGAACTATCTTCTCCTGACAGAACGAGTCATTTTCCTGTGCCTTTACCACCTTCGTGACAATCTGCGGTGTAACAGTCATCACAGACATGAACGATCGGGCCACTGCATCCTGGTGTCCCAACTCCTTCCACTTTGCCTTCCACACCCCTGCCACCTCATCTACTGGCCTACGGCTCAATGCGTCTGCTACCACGTTAGCCTTCCCCTGGTGATATTGAATATGAAACTGATAGTCCTTCACAAACTCAAGCCACCTTCACTGTCGCATATTCAACTCCTTCTGCAAGAATAGGTACTGCAAGAACTTGTGGTCCGTGAACAATCGAAACTTCTCCCCCAAAAGATAATGTCTCCAAATCCGTAGGGAAAATACAACTGCCGCTAACTCTAAGTCATGAGTGGGGTAATTCTTCTCGTGAGTCTTAAGCTTACGGGAAGAATAAGCTATGGCCTGACTCTCCTGCTATAATACATCTCCAAGTCCTTGTAAGGACGCATCGGTGTAAACTATATACTCAACTCCTGGTCTCGGCAATGCTAACACAGGTGCTGAGGTCAACTTGTCCTTCAACTCATCGATTGCCAACTGACAGGCATCACTCCAAATGAACGACACACCCTTATGAGTCAGATGTATCAAAGGACCCGCTATCTTTGAGAAACCCCGAATGAACCTCCTATAGTATCCTGCTAGGCCCAAGAAACTACGGATCTCAGTCGGTGTTGTGGGATGTCCCCACTCCCTTACCGCGGATACCTTCCCCGAATCAACAGATATCCCCCGGTCGGAAATAATATGCCCCAAAAACTGAACCTCCTTCAGCCAAAACCCGCACTTCTCATATTTTTCATACAACTCGTTCTGACGTAGCGTCTGCAAAACTTGCCTCAAATGCTCGGCGTGCTCCTCCTCTGTCTGGGAGTAAACCAGAATATCATCAATGAAGACAATGACGAACTGATCTAGGAACTCTCTGAACACCCTATTCATCAAGTCCAAAAACACGGCTGGAGCATTGGTCAAACCAAAAGGCATAACCCGAAACTCGTAGGATCCATATCTCGTTAAGAAAGCAGTCTTCGAGACGTCCTCCTCCCTTATACGCAACTGATGGTATCCCGATCGCAAATCAATCTTTGAGAAGAAAGAAGCTCCTCTCAACTGGTCGAATAAGTCATCGATTCGGGGCAACGGATACTTATTCCGTATCGTGACCTTATTCAACTCCCGGTAATCCACACACAACCTCAACGATCCATCTGTCTTCTTAACGAACAACACAGGGGCACCCCACAGCGAAGTACTCCTCCGGATAAACTCCTGTCCCAACAACTGCTCAATCTGATCCTGTAACTCTCTCATCTCAGCTGGAGCCATACGGTGAGGTGCGCGAGCAATAGGCCGAGTGCCCGGCGTCAAGTCGATCACAAAATCTATCTCTCTACTCGGAGGTAATCCAGGTATGTCCTGAAATACATCGGAAAACTCTCGAACAACCGGAATCGAATCAAGTGGTATCACCACTTCCTTAGAGGTCTCCTCCTCTATATAGTACAAGTGAGTGGACGATCCTCCCTCAGGGGGAGGCATTTCCACTAAAAACATCTCCTGCCCGGGAATGGCAAAGATAATACTCCTACTAAAGCAGTCAATCATGGCTCGGTACGCAACAAGCCAATCCGTGCCAATAATGGCATCATACTCGGTCATCTCTAACACTAACATATACGCGGGTAAGGTAAACCTCCCGATCTCTATACCCACGCCTCTACATACAAGGGAAATCACGGAACCCCTACTCAACGGCGAATCTACACAAGTAACCGTACTCTCGGCGGTGTCTAATAACCCAATGGTGCATGCAAATCTCATAGCAATAAAACAGTGTGTAGCCCCTGTGTCAAATAAAATACGCCCCATAGTCCCCTGAATAGAGAACATACCCTCAATGGCTGGTGGATCCTGTGGGGCTGCGACCTGCTGGAGCTGATATACTCTCATATACTACAGCTGTCCCTGCTGAACTGGGACCGCTGGAATGGGTGGTAATGCTGCCATCTGTGGTGGTGCTGGGAGGGCGGCAGGAAACATAGGCCTCTGCGGCTCCTGTAGGGCACCCTACTGCTGCTGCTGCGGGGCCCTGCCCCTATCAGGACAATCCAGGCATTTATGTCTAGTCTTGCCACAAACATAACACTTCCCCAGGAAGTTCCCCCCTCTCTGTCCTTGCTTCCCTCGGCCCTGGTGGCCGTTACCATTCCTCCCTTGGCCCTGCTGGCCGTGCTAAAACTGCTGTTGACCATTCTGCCCCTGCTGGTCGTGCCTGAAACCTCCCTGTCCGTGTCTGACATTCCCCGATCTGAACCTCTTATGATCCCCCTGCTGGGAACCCTAGTCACTCTGCCTCTGCCCCTGAGTAGATTGTGCCCCACTGGCACCGCTTCCTCCAGTCCTGCCCTGATGGCTAGACTCTCCTGATCTCTTGCCCTCAGCCATGTGAAAGCGGTGATCCTGGCAGTGTAACAGTGCAGCGTTAACCACGTCAGAATAAGTGGCCAACGAGAGGTTCCCCAACAAATTGCTAACGGATCCTCCATGTCAATCCATCGGTGAACTTATGGATTTTCTTCTCTTCTGTCGGTATCTCATCTGGGACAATATTCAGTAGATTCGTGAATTCAGCCTCGTACTCGGCCACAGTCTTACCCTCTTGCCTCAGATTCATTAGCTTCCTCCTAATTTCTGTGTGAACTGCTGACGGAAAATACTTGCGGTTGAATCGCACCCAAAACTCCTGTATCGTGAGAGTATCTCTCTCCTCCACGGTGGTAATAGACTCCCACCACTGCAGTGCAGATCCCACTAGCTTAAAAGTAGCTAGTATCTGCTTCTGAACATCGGTACATTCATACGTCCTCAAATGCCTCTGAATGTCTTTCCTCCACTGACTTGAAACCACAACATCGGAGCTACCTGCGAACTCCGGCGGGTGCGCTTTCTGAAAAGCATCACGTACACGTTCCCAAGCAGACGAGAATGCTTGTGCCTAAACTGGCACGGCTACTGGCGCCTGAGGTGGTGCCTGCTGTACAACGGCAAGAGCGGCGTTTACCGCTTGGGCTACTATGGCTGCAACCTCGGCAGCATTCATGGTGCCCTGTACTGGAGCTGGCTGGGGCTCCGGCTGTGCATTCCTAGGAACCCGTGCTGCACGTCGTGGAGGCATCTGAAATAAGAGTAAAGTCTATAAGTTCGCAGTTATAAACTCAAAATATCTTAAGAGCGAAGCATACATAAAGGAATACAACAGTCCTAAAATATAGGGCTCTACATTAAAGAAAGCTCAGCGGAAAAATAATAAGTCGTACAGATCCTAAAGGACACTAGAACCTGATGCTCTGATACCACCTGTGACACCCCGACTAATTAAATACCGGGTAGCTACTCGTTTATTAAATTAATACAAAATGCCAAGTTGGTTCAGTTAATAGCATCACTGTCGAAAACCTTTTAATAATTACTAACCACCTAGTATTTAAAAAGTAAGATGTCAAATTTTAAAATAAGTCTGATTAACATGCAGTAAAAGAATTATGAAAGAATAATATAACCATACACCATAAAGTCTCAATAAAGTAACCAACAATTAGTAGTAAGTCCAGAGGAAAACTCCTCACAACAATCCCACAACTGAAAGAAATAATACAGTGTATCCTGAATTAATTACATGCCAAAGATCTGAATAACAGAAATAAGAAATGTCTCTAATAGAAATGGGCGACATGCCCTACAAATGATGAAACTGAATATGAGTCAAGACAAAAGAAGCGTCTACTAGCAAGGCCCTGTAACTTCCACAACAGCTACAGCTCGTCACCTGAATGGATATCCTATGCATGGTGTCCTTGTGGCTGGGCACCTAAAAGGTTTTTACAAAAATAGATTTGAAAGCAAACGGGCCAGAGCCCGAAAGTGGAGAGTATTTTAAAAAAATAGCAAGTGTTTTAATAACATTAAAACAATGAATGCAAAATACATGTTAGGACGTGCACTCACATGAAATACTCACCTCTCGACTAATTGTGCACTCCTAACGTACCGTACTCATCTAAGTGACATTCATATCTAACTAAACCGTCATAAGTTCTACCCCTTTCTACTCGATTCCCATTATACATTCTAACGTTATCAATTAAATAGAGGACTTTACTTAAATTCGGATTCTCAATAATTAGCAATACAATTCACTACAGATTTCCCCTTTTTATTTTCACAAAGTGTTACCATGATTATACACACAATACCAACATGAAAGTTCCCATTATTTAAGCGTATATTATTCACGTCATAAATATACTATAAAAGCACCCCGAGTCTAAGCTGCGGTGCACACATACTCTGCTATCCCATCTCGATACATCACGTACATAAGGATCACGCATTCCGAATCTCTCAGGAATCGTTCTCAGATAACAACAATCACAAACAATGGAGGCGAACACAGTCACATCTCATGGGTCACGCACATACCTACCCACGACTAGAAGACTTATTAACTTCCCAATAAGTCCTTCTCTGACCTATGTTCTCGAGGTACCAATCTAAATCCCCCCCGTAGGCACACAAAGGTTAGATGGCCCTAAGCGAACGCAAACCTCCCGTGATAGCAAGTATGGTAGGTATGTCATACACATAAAATCATATATACTAAGCATGCACACTTCTTAGTAATTACCATAATTATTAGCGGTATACTTCTCATTATCATACCAACTTATAATGTTACACCATTCACATATCCCCGGTTAATATAAATATATAAGTCGTCAAAATCCTCACATCGTATATAGTCACTAGCGTCCTAATCCACAAATATCATTTGGTTCAAATTACACTTCTATGTTTCACTTCTCAAAATATCCCAAATCTCCCAATTATACCAAATAGTTAACAAGGGAAGGTTATCTCTACAATTAAATAAGGTTACGGGGCACTAGAAATCAAATCAGGCCAAAAAGGCCAATCTGTCAACTCGTTAGAAGTCTCGTTCGAACGAGAGTTCGTTCGAACGAAGTGGGCATCTAACGAGATCTCGTTCGAACGAAAGGCATCGAACGAACATCCCACTCGTTAGAAGTCAACAGTCAACTCGTTAGAAGCTCGTTCGAACGAGCTCGTTCGAACGACCTGGGCGGGTCTTCTAACGAGGTGACAGTTCGAGCCCAGAATTTTCCCATTTCGTTTTTACCAATCCTCTTCACCTCTAATCTCATCTAAAGATCATTCCAACAGTATTTCAGGGTTTCTAAACATTCCTAAACATACTTAAATCGTATTAGCACATTTATATGGGGTCAAATCATCCTAAACAACACCCAACTAACAAATCTCCCAATTTTTCCCCAAATCTCATGAACATGAACCCTAGAAATTTAAAGGCATCAATAGACATAATTAAATCCGTTTTTGTGAAATAAAAGAAGTATTACTATCAGATTAATCACCCAAACAAGATTCTACATGCAATCTCCTTATCAAAATGTGAATTTCTAATTCCAATTCAATGGGTTTTTATCAATCTCCCAAAATAATGAAATTTTCATAAATGTCTAAGCATGGAAGAAACATTCGTTGCAAATAACGTAATTAAACCACTTGCCTATAATCTTTCTCTGAATTTGATGTTGGATTGATGGAGGTTGCTCTCTCTCTCTCTCTCTCTCTCTCTTTCTGCAGAATTTTCCTTCCTCTCTCTCTCTACCAGTTTTTCTCCAAGATAACAATGGTGGTTTAGAGGTTGCCTTAGGAAACTCTTAAAACTTTTTCCAATAACTCCCGTAGCCCATTAAGTCATTTAGTGTTGTTAGTGGGTTTAGTGGGTAAAGACTAAATCAGATTTTAACTTCTAATTTTCGTGGGTTTTAATTCCCAAAATTCCAAAATTACCAAACTACCCTTTTAAGTTGCCGGTATGGCCTAAAAATGCCCCGGGACCCAAACTAAACCCCCAGCTAGTGTTTTCTGACTATTTCGAGCCTTCCGATCACGTTGGCGCACTCAAAATGACCATACGGTTGATAGAAATAAAATTCACTTTTTAATTATAATAGTTATATTCCTGACGCGACTGTCACACGCGTCCCAATAAATTTCCAAATTGTCGTATTTTTATCTCGCGACAATTTCAATATATTCAATATTCATTAAAATCAAATAATACCCATTATAATCAAATACCAACTCACATCTCGTTAGTATTTTATCCGGATTAATTCCCAATTAATACACATTTAATTTAATTAATCCCATAAATAAATATCCATAAAAGTACGGGGTATTACATACTTCCCCCCTAATAACAGAATTTCGTCCCGAAATTCGGAACTAGAAAGTACCTGGTAAGAACAACTCTGGATAACGTTTGCGCATCTCATCCTCGCGCTCCCATGTGGACTCCTCGGCATTATGATGCCGCCACTGAACACGCACTAACGGAACTATCTTTGACCGCAGTTTTCACTCACTTCGGTCCAAAATAGCAATCGGTCCCTCCTCGTAGGAGCTATCAGGCTGGAGATCGATGTCCTCCAAAGCAATGTGAGAATGAGCCAAATCGTCCCTAAGATATTTCCTTAGCGAGGAAATATGAAACACATCATGAATCCTATGCAAATGCTCCGGTAACCCAAGTCTATATGCAACAGACCCAATCCGCTCGATGATAGGGAATGGCCCCATGTATCTCGGTGCCAATTTCCCCTTCTTCCCAAATCGCATAATCCCCTTCATAGGAGATACTCTGAGTAAAACTTGGTCCCCCACTTGGAACTCCCTGAAGAATCTCTTCGCATCAGCATAGCTCTTCTGCCGATTCTGAGCTACCCGAATGCGACTCCGTATCAATTTGATCCTAGTCGAAGTATCCTGAATCACTTCCCGCCCGAGTAGTTTGTTGTCCCCCACCTCCAACCAACATGATGGGTAATGACAAGGTCTACCGTACAACGCCTCAAATGGAGCCATGCCAATGGTGAACTGGTAGGAGTTGTTGTAAGCAAACTCCACCAATGGAAGATACTGCTCCCATCCACCCCCAAAATCAATGATGCACATACGCAACATGTCCTCCAACATCTGGTTTGTACGCTCGGTTTTCCCATCAGTCTGCGGATGATAAGCCGTACTCAACCGCAATTCTGTGCCCATGGCCTCCTGAAAACTCTCCCAAAACCATGAAACAAATATCTTGTCTCTGTCAGACACGATATTTATGGGCACACCGTGAAGTCTTACTATTTCTGCAATAAAGAGCTGGGCATACTGTCCCATAGTGTAGTCTGTCCTTATGGGTAGAAAATGAGCGACTTTGGTCAACCTATCCACAATTACCCAAATGGAGTCGTGACCTCTCTGTGACGTAGGAAACCCTGTGATAAAGTCCATGGATATGCTCTCCCACATCCACATCGGGACCTCTAATGGCTGTAGAAGTCCTTCCGGTCTCTGATGATCCACTTTTACCAGCTGACAAGTGGCGCATTTAGAAACAAACACGAAAATATCTCTCTTCATCCCGCTCCACCAATACTGTCGTCTCATGTCTTGGTACATTTTATCCCCACCGAGATGTACCGCGAACCATGAGCCGTGCGACTCTGCCATCACCTCGTGTCATAATTCCTCCCCTTCCGGAACTACCAGTCTCCCATTGAAGCGTAATCCCCCGTCTGAGCTAACGGTATAGGACTCGGCTCCCTCTGCTAGTAATCGAATTATCTTCTCCTGACAGAACGAGTCATTTTCCTGTGCCTTTACCACCTTCGTGACAATCTGCGGTGTAACAGTCATCACAGACATGAACGATCGGGCCACTGCATCCTGGTGTCCCAACTCCTTCCACTTTGCCTTCCACACCCCTGCCACCTCATCTACTGGCCTACGGCTCAACGCGCCTGCTACCACGTTAGCCTTCCCCTGGAGATATTGGATATCAAACTGATAGTCCTTCACAAACTCAAGCCACCTTCACTGTCGCATATTCAACTCCTTCTGCATGAATAGGTACTGCAAGGACTTGTGGTCCGTGAACAATCGAAACTTCTCCCCCAAAAGATAATATCTCCAAATCCGTAGGGAAAATACAACTGCCGCTAACTCCAAGTCATGAGTGGGGTAATTCTTCTCGTGAGTCTTAAGCTTACGGGAAGCATAAGCTATGGCCTGACTCTCCTGCTGTAATACATCTCCAAGTCCTTGTAAGGACGCATCGGTGTAAACTAGATACTCAACTCCTGGTCTCGGCAATGCTAACACAGGTGCTGAGGTCAACTTGTCCTTCAACTCATCGAATGCCAACTGACAGGCATCACTCCAAATGAACGACACACCCTTATGAGTCAGATGTATCAAAGGACCCGCTATCTTTGAGAAACCCCGAATGAACCTCCTATAGTATCCTGCTAGGCCCAAGAAACTACGGATCTCAGTCGGTGTTGTGGGTTGTCCCCACTCCCTCACCGCGAATACCTTCCCCGGATCAACAGATATCCCCCGGTCGGAAATAATATGCCCCAAAAACTGAACCTCCTTCAGCCAAAACCCGCACTTCTCATATTTTGCATACAACTCGTTCTGACGTAGCGTCTGCAAAACTTGCCTCAAATGCTCGGCGTGCTCCTCCTCTGTCTGGGAGTAAACCAGAATATCATCAATGAAGACAATGACGAACTGATCTAGGAACTCTCTGAACACCCTATTCATCAAGTCCAAAAACACGGCTGGAGAATTGGTCAAACCAAAAGGCATAACCCGAAACTCGTAGGATCCATATCTCGTTAAGAAAGAAGTCTTCGAGACGTCCTCCTCCCTTATACACAACTGATGGTATCCCGATCGCAAATCAATCTTTGAGAAGAAAGAAGCTCCTCTCAACTGGTCGAATAAGTCATCGATTCGGGGCAACGGATACTTATTCCGTATCGTGACCTTATTCAACTCCCGGTAATCCACACACAACCTCAACGATCCATCCGTCTTCTTAACGAACAACACAGGGGCACCCCACGGCGAAGTACTCCTCCGGATAAACTCCTGTCCCAACAACTGCTCAATCTGATCCTGTAACTCTCTCATCTCAGCTGGAGCCATACGGTGAGGTGCGCGAGCAATAGGCCGAGTGCCCGGCGTCATGTCGATCACAAAATCTATCTCTCTACTCGGAGGTAATCCAGGTATGTCCTGAAATACATCGGCAAACTCTCGAACAACCGGAATCGAATCAAGTGGTATCACCACTTCCTTAGAGGTCTCCTCCTCTATATAGTACAAGTGAGTGGACGATCCTCCCTCAGGGCGAGGCATTTCCACTAAAAACATCTCCTTCCCGGGAATGGCAAAGATAATACTCCTACTAAAGCAGTCAATCATGGCTCGGTACGCAACAAGCCAATCCGTGCCAATAATGGCATCATACTCGGTCATCTCTAACACTAACATATACGCGGGTAAGGTAAACCTCCCGATCTCTATACCCACGCCTCTACATACAAGGGAAATCACGGAACCCCTACTCAACGGCGAATCTACACAAGTAACCGTACTCTCGGCGGTGTCTAACAACCCAATGGTGCGTGCAAATCTCATAGCAATAAAACAGTGTGTAGCCCCTGTGTCAAATAAAATACGCCCCATTGTCCCCGGAATAGAGAACATACCCTCAATGGCTGGTGGATCCTGCGGGGCTGCGACCTGCTGGAGCTGATATACTCTCCCATACTGCAGCTGTCCCTGCTGAACTGGGACCGCTGGAATGGGTGGTAATGTTGCCATCTGTGGTGGTGCTGGGAGGATGGCAGGAAACATAGGCCTCTGCGGCTCCTGTAGGGCACCCTACTGCTGCTGTTGCGGGGCCCTGCCCCTATCAGGACAATCCTGGCATTTATGGCCAGTCTTGCTACAAATATAACACTTCCCCAGGAAGTTCCCCCCTCTCTGTCCTTGCTACCCTCGACCCTGGTGGCCGTTACCATTCCTCCCTTGGCCCTGCTGGCCGTGCTAAAACTACTGTTGACCATTCTGCCCCTGCTGGCCGTTCGGACCCTGATGGCCTTGCCTGAAACCTCCCGGTTCGTGTCTGACATTCCCCGATCTGAACCTCTTATGATCCCCCTGCTGGGAACCCTAGTCATTCTGCCTCTGCCCCTGAGTAGATTGTTCCCCACTGGCACCGCTTCCTCCAGTCCTGCCCTGATGGCTAGACTCTCCTGATCTCTTTCCCTCAGCCATGTGAAAGCAGTGATCCTGGCAGTGTAACAGTGCAGCGTTAACCACGTCAGAATAAGTGGCCAAAGAGAGGTTCCCCAACAAATGCTAACGGATCCTCCATGTCAATCCGTCGGTGAACTTCTGGATTTTCTTCTCTTCTGTCGGTATCTCATCCGGGACAATATTCAGTAGATTCGTGAATTCGGCCTCGTACTCGGCAACAGTCTTACCCTCCTGCCTCAGATTCATTAGCTTCCTCCTTATTTCCGTGTGAACTGCTGAAGGAAAATACTTGCGGTCGAACCGCACCCAAAACTCATGTATCGTGAGAGTATCTCTCTCCTCCACGGTGGTAATAGACTCCCACCACTGCAGTGCAGATCCCACTAGCTTAAAAGTAGCTAGTATCAGCTTTTGAACATCGGTACATTCATACGTCCTCAAATGCCTCTGAATGTCTTTCCTCCACTGACTTGAAACCACAACATCGGAGCTACCTGCGAACTCCGACGGGTGCGCTTTCTGAAAAGCATCACGTACACGTTCCCAAGCAGACGAGAATGCTTGTGCCGGAACTGGCACGGCTACTGGCGCCTGAGGTGGTGCCTGCTGTACAACGGCAAGAGCTGCGTTTACCGCTTGGGCTACTATGGCTGCAACCTCGGTAGCATTCATGGTGCCCTGTACTGGAGCTGGCTGGGGCTCCGGCTGTGCATTCCTAGGAACCCGTGGTGCACGTCGTGGAGGCATCTGAAATAAGAGTAAAGTCTATAAGTTCGCAGTTATAAACTCAAAATATCTTAAGAGCGAAGCATACATAAAGGAATACAACAGTCCTAAAATATAGGGCTCTACATTAAAGAAAGCTCAGCGGAAACATAATAAGTCGTACAGATCCTAAAGGACACTAGAACCTGATGCTCTGATACCACCTGTGACACCCCGACTAATTAAATACCGGGTAGCTACTCCTTTATTAAATTAATACAAAATGCCAAGTTGTTTCAGTTAATAGCATCACTGTCGAAAACATTTTAATAATTACTAACCACCTAGTATTTAAAAAGTAAGATGTCAAATTTTAAAATAAGTCTGATTAACATGCAATATAAGAATTATGAAAGAATAATATAACCATACACCATAAAGTCTCAATAAAGTAACCAACAATTAGTAGTAAGTCCAGAGGAAAACTCCTCACAACAATCCCACAACTGAAAGAAATAAAACAGTGTATCCTGAATTAATTACATGCCAAAGATCTGAATAACAGAAATAAGAAATGTCTCTAATAGAAATGGGCGACATGCCCTACAAATGATGAAACTGAATATGAGTCAAGACAAAAGAAGCGTCTACTAGCAAGGCCCTGTAACTTCCACAACAGCTACAGCTCGTCACCTGAATGGATATCCTATGCATGGTGTCCTTGTGGCTGGGCACCTAAAAGGTTTTTACAAAAATAGATTTGAAAGCAAACGGGTCAGAGCCCGAAAGTGGAGAGTATTTTAAAAAAATAGCAAGTGTTTTAATAACATTAAAACAATGAATGAAAAATACATGTTAGGACGTGCACTCACATGAAATACTCACCTCTCGACTAATTGTGCACTCCTAACGTACCGTACTCATCTAAGTGACATTCATATCTAACTAAACCGTCATAAGTTCTACCCCTTTCTACTCGATTCCCATTATACATTCTAACGTTATCAATTAAATAGAGGACTTTACTTAAATTCGGATTCTCAATAATTAGCAATACAATTCACTACAGATTTTCCCTTTTTATTTTCACAAAGTGTTACCATGATTATACACACAATACCAACATGAAAGTTCCCATTATTTAAGCGTATATTATTCACGTCATAAATATACTATAAAAGCACCCCGAGTCTAAGCTGCGGTGCACACATACTCTGCTATCCCATCTCGATACATCACGTACATAAGGATCACGCATTCCGAATCTCTCAGGAATCGTTCTCAGATAACAACAATCACAAACAATGGAGGCGAACACAGTCACATCTCATGGGTCACGCACATACCTACCCACGACCAGAAGACTTATTAACTTCCCAATAAGTCCTTCTCTGACCTATGTTCTCGAGGTACCAATCTAAATCCCCCCCGTAGGCACACAAAGGTTAGATGGCCCTAAGCGAACGCAAACCTCCCGTGATAGCAAGTATGGTAGGTATGTCATACACATAAAATCATATATACTAAGCATGCACACTTCTTAGTAATTACCATAATTATTAGCGGTATACTTCTCATTCTCATACCAACTTATAATGTTACACCATTCACATATCCCCGGTTAATATAAATATATAAGTCATCAAAATCCTTACATCGTATATAGTCACTAGCGTCCTAATCCACAAATATCATTTGGTTCAAATTACACTTCTATGTTTCACTTCTCAAAATATCCCAAATCTCCCAATTATACCAAATAGTTAACAAGGGAAGGTTATCTCTACAATTAAATAAGGTTACGGGGCACTAGAAATCAAATCAGGCCAAAAAGGCCAATCTGTCAACTCGTTAGAAGTCTCGTTCGAACGAGAGTTCGTTCGAACGAAGTGGGCATCTAACGAGATCTCGTTCGAACGAAAGGCATCGAACGAACATCCCACTCGTTAGAAGTCAACAGTCAACTCGTTAGAAGCTCGTTCGAACGAGCTCGTTCGAACGACCTGGGCAGGTCTTCTAACGAGGTGACAGTTCGAGCCCAGAATTTTCCCATTTCGTTTTTACCAATCCTCTTCACCTCTAATCTCATCTAAAGATCATTCCAACAGTATTTCAGGGTTTCTAAACATTCCTAAACACACTTAAATCGTATTAGCACATTTATATGGGGTCAAATCATCCTAAACAACACCCAACTAACAAATCTCCCAATTTTTCCCCAAATCTCATGAACATGAACCCTAGAAATTTAAAGGCATCAATAGACATAATTAAATCCATTTTTGTGAAATAAAAGAAGTATTACTATCAGATTAATCACCCAAACAAGATTCTACATGCAATCTCCTTATCAAAATGTGAATTTCTAATTCCAATTCAATGGGTTTTTATCAATCTCCCAAAACAATGAAATTTTCATAAATGTCTAAGCATGGAAGAAACATTCGTTGCAAATAACGTAATTAAACCACTTGCCTCTAATCTTTCTCTGAATTTGATGTTGGATTGATGGAGGTTGCTTTCTCTCTCTCTCTCTCTCTCTCTCTCTCTCTCTCTCTCTCTTTCTGCAGAATTTTCCTTCCTCTCTCTCTCTACCAGTTTTTCTCCAAGATTACAATGATGGTTTAGAGGTTGCCTTAGGAAACTCTTAAAACTTTTTCCAATAACTCTCGTAGCCCATTAAGTCATTTAGTGTTGTTAGTGGGTTTAGTGGGTAAAGACTAAATCAGATTTTAACTTCTAATTTTCGTGGGTTTTAATTCGCAAAATTCCAAAATTACCAAACTACCCTTTTAAGTTGCCGGTATGGCCTAAAAATGCCCCGGGACCCAAACTAAACCCCCGGCTAGTGTTTTCTGACTATTTCGACCCTTCTGGACATGTTGGCGCACTCAAAATGACCATACAATTGATAAAAATAAAATTCATTTTTTAATTACAATAATTATATTCCTGACGCGACAGTCACACGCATCCCAACAAATTTCCAAATTGCCGTATTTTTATCTCGCGACAATTTCAATATATTCAATATTCATTAAAATAAAATAATACCCATTATAATCAAATACCAACTCACATCTCGTTAGTATTTTATCCGAATTAATTCCCAATTAATACACATTTAATTTAATTAATCCCATAAATAAATATCCATAAAAGTACGGGGTATTACAGGATAAAAATGTCCAATTAGCTTACAACATTATAATGGGAAGGGTAGGTCTGAAGAAGTTCGAGGCAGTACCATCTAGTGTACATCAGTGTTTAAAATTCCCAACCAATTTTGGAGTGGGAGTTGTGAAAGGCGACCATAAAGTAGCTCGGGAATGCTACTATTCATCTACCGAACAGGAGGAATATGAAGAGTCCAGGAAAAAGACTACTACTTATCAAGTGGATGAAATAGAAGACACAAAGATTGAAACATTAGACCCTAGAAATGAGTCTCAGCTCGTGAAGGGCCAGGTCATGGAAGCCACCGAAAGTATTAGTCTGGACGATGAACATCCAGAACGAACAACCCAAATTAGTGCGTCATTGGAAGTATCATTAAAACAGGAACTGATAGCATTTTTAAGACACAGAAAATAGACTTTCGCATGGAGTTATGAAGACATGCTAGGGGTAGACCCGAGTTTCCTATGTCATGAGCTCAACGTGAATAAGGAAATCAATCCAGTGAAGCAGCGAAGAAGGGTGTTCAGCCCCGAAAAGAACCAAGCTATACAGGAAGAAGTAGAGAAACTAAAAAAAGCCTTTTTCATTGAGGACGTCAAGTATCTTGACTGGATAGCAAATGTGGTGATGGTAAAGAAGAAAAATAACAAGTGGAGGATGTGTGTAGACTTAACTGATCTTAATAAGGCATGCCCAAAGGATCATTTTCCTTTTCCCCAAATCGATCAATTAGTGGATGCTACCTTAGGGCATGAATTTTTGAGTTTCATGGATGCTTATTCTGGTTACAACCAGATTAAAATGAAGCCTCAGGACAGGAAGAGTACTTCTTTTATCACCCCAAGGGGAACTTATTGCTATAATGTTATGCCTTTTAGACTTAAAAATGCAGGTGCAATATATCATCGACTGGTGAATAAGGTGTTTGCAGAGCAAATGAGTCATAACATGGAGGTTTATGTCAACGATATGCTGACGAAGATCAAGAAAGCTACTGATCATCTAGTTGACTTAGGTCAGACCTTTAACCAACTAGAGAAATATCAAATGAAGTTTAATCCCACCAAATGCATATTCGGAGTATGAGAAGGCATGTTTCTCGGATATATTTTTAACCAACGAGGTATTGAGGCGAACCTTGAAAAGATCAAAGCCCTATTGGAGCTGCGATCTTCAACTACGAAGAAGGAAATGGAAAGTCTCACAGGGCGAGTTGCAACACTCAATAGATTTATGTCACGGGCAACAGACAGATGTCTCCCATTCTTTAAAACACTGCGAAAAACTTTTGAGGGGAATGATGAATGCGAGGAGGCCTTTCAAGAATTGAGGAAATATCTAGGGACACCTCCATTGTTATCTAGACCAGTGATGGGAGAAAGATTATACTTGTATCTGGATGTTTCAGAGAATGCAGTTAGTTCGGCATTGATAAGAGTGGAGGACGAAGTCCAAAAACCAGTCTATTACACCAGCAAGGCTTTCCGAGGAGCAGAGATCAGATATCCAAGGTTGGAAAAATTGGCACTGTCACTAATCGAAGCGAGCAGAAGGATGAGGCCTTACTTCCAAGCCCATACTATAGTGGTGTATACTGATATGCCATTGAGACAGGCTCTGCATAAACCAGAGAAATCAAGAAGATTGATGTAATAGGCAGTAGAACTTGGTGAATATGATATAGTTTATGAGCCTAGATCGTCACTTAAGGGGCAGGTAGTAGCGGATTTTATCGCAGAGTTTACTCAATCTGATACCTCCGAAGAATAGGAGTTTAATACAGACCAACCAGTGGATATTATGGGATCATCAAATTTAACCCTAGACTAACCTCCATCCGTGGACGATCAAGAGAAGATAATCAATGAGAAGCGAGAAGTGTTGGGGGAAGACAAAAGGAAGCATAAAATATTCCACTGAGGAGCTCTGTCTGACCAAGAGTTTGATAATGAAGTACCTGTGTGGAATCTGTATGTGGATGGCTCTTCGTGCACTACAGGCAGTGGAGCAGGAATTATTTTAAACAGTCCGGATGAGATTGATATGGAGTATGCTCTGCGCTTTTAATTTAAGGCTTCTAATAATGAGGCTGAATATGAAGCAATGATCTTGGGTCTAAGTCTGTCCAAAACCATGAAGGCAGAGCAGGTCGTTGCATTCAGTGATTCCCAGTTAATCGTAAATCAAATTCTGGGGGTGTATGCAGCAAAGGGAGAATTAATGGTCAAGTATCATGCAAAAGCAATGGAGGTTGTATCGAGTTTTTTTGAAGTTCAGTTGATTAGAATACCGAGATTGGATAATGTAAGAGAAGACACCCTAGCTCGGCTAGCATCAGCCACACGCACCGAGCTACGAAGAACAATCCCAATAGAAATCATGGCTGGTCAGAGCATACACAAAAATTTAATGATGAATTTAATTGCCCTCGACTTGGGACCATCTTGTATGGACCCCATTAGAGCCTATATTGAAGAGGGGGCTTTGCCAATTGATAAACTAGCAACCAAAAAACTGAAGTTTAAAGCTGCTCGTTACGTATTGACCAGTGGCATTTTGTATAGACAAGGAATTATAGCAGCACTCCAAAGATGTGTCCATCCTTTCGAAGTTAATGACTTAACTGAATAGGTTCACGAAGGGTCCTGTGGAGCTCATGTAGCAGGTCAGACGCTTTTGCAGAGAATAACAACGCAGGGGTATTACTGGCCAACGATGAGAGCTGATTGTGCAGCTTATGATAAGAAGTGCGATAAATGCCAACGCTTCTCTTCCATCCGAAGAACTCCCCAAGCATTATTAACACCCATAACGTCCCCTTGGCCATTTTCCATGTGGGGGATAGATTTGGTCAGACCACTTCTAACAATCAGGGGAAGATTCAAATACCTCGTGGTGGTTGTGGATTATTTTACCAAATGGGTAGAAGCTGAACCTCTCATTGATATGACATATGACAAGGTCTATTAATTCATTTGGAAGAGTATTATTTGCAGATATGGTCTCCCACATGCATTTATTACTGACCATGGAACCCAGTTTGAGAATGAGGAATTCGCTACATACTGTCACCAATCCAATGTACAGAAGATCCACTCCGCACCAGGGCATCCCCAGGGCAATAGGAAAACTGAAGCGATGAACCGAACCCTATTGAATGGTTTGAAAAAATGGCTGGATGATGCAAAGGGAAATTAGATCAACGAGCTACACTCTGTGTTGTGGGCCTATCAAACTACACCATGAACAACAACTGGGGAGTCTCCATAAATGTTGACATTTGGGAGTGAGGCTGTCATAGCTGCTGAATTGGGTCTACCCACACATAGGGTGATTAACTTCAATTCCCCTATAAGTGACTTAATGAGAAGATTAGACGTAGATATTCTCGAAGAAGTTAGGGAAAAAGTAGCAATCAGTAATGCAACATATCAACAACGAACAACTTTGTTCTACAATAAAAGGGTGAAGAAGTGTGATTTGAAAGAAGGGGATTATGTCCTGAAGAAAGTGATCCAAAAGCATAACAAACTGGGAGCCAACTAGCATGGAACTTACAGAGTAACTGAAGTTGCTCGTCCAGGGACATACAGAATTGAAACTTTAGAGGGAGAATAATTCATGAATTCATGGAATGCAGAACACCTGCGCAAGTACTATCAGTAATTGAAATTTCTATGTAATGCAGTTTCTTCAATATGAATAAAGTGATGTTTCATCCATATTTCCTTCTTTGTTGAAATTTTTTTAGATTATTAGTGCTACACTCTACACAAACCCAAATTCAGAGCAACACACCACCAACTTCAATTGGTTGGCAATTCAATTACCACCAACTTCGATTGGTTAAGAACTCAATACCACCAACTCCGGTTGGTCGGCAATTCAATTACCACCAACTCCGATTGGTCAGTAACTCAATACCACCAACTCTAGTTGGTCGGCAACTTATTACCACCAACTTCAGTTGGTCGGGAACTCAATACCCCCAACTTCGGTTGGTCGGCAACTCATTACCACCAACTTCGATTGGTCAGTATATCAATAGCCACCAACTCCGGTTGGTTGGTACCAAACTAGGCAAGAAGTTGGATGACCTACCGGGGCATCCACTGTCTAGGCAACAAGGTAATCCATACGAGATTACTACAACTAAGCATGAACATGGGATGAAAATCATTCCATTGCTTCGGCCCAAAGAGTGACAAGTCACTATAATCAAACAACAAATGGGATAAGTATAGTATATATATATATATATATATATATATATATATATATATATATATATATATATATATATATATATACATATATATATTTACCAACCAACAAACAAGGACATTCTACAAATTATTTCAAAGAAAATAAAATGGCAAAAGACAAACTTTTTCTTCATAAAAGCAAAGTAGATTACACAAGATATGAAGTCTAATTCATTACATAAAAATATCGTATTTTATTGGTTTCTTTCCCTATGCTTTTGAAATAGGTTCTACCCCAGCTGGAGGATCATCTAATGCATAAGGGGAATTTATAAAGTTTAGATCTCGCAGCATTCTGACATTTATTATGGATGGTCGATCAAGCAAGTGTTCTCGATGAGCTATCTCAAAATTTGAATGAAAGCTGTAATCACTGAGATACTTTGATATCAAAATTCGAGGAATAGCACGAGCTGGAATCCAATTAAGGTCAAGTTTGAAGGGAGGCACAGGTAAATCAAGAACTTCAGGTTCGTAATAATCCCATAGGAAATGACCTTGCTCCAACTTCAGGACACATAAGGCATTCAACCACCCCTGCTTATATCCTTTGTTGTTCGACTGCTGCAAACGAGCATTAAGGTGATACACCCAGCCATCCAAAATTCCTGGGGCTTCTTGTGAAATTGATAAGTCAATCTCTCAAGTTGCTCGTGGAGCTTCTTCACCAGAATTTTTTTACTTTCCAGAGCAGAACTCTGGGTGGATAGTTGCTCGGTGAAATTTAAAATCTTCTTAGACATTTCTGCCAAGGCTTAGTTCTTCGCCATCAACTAAACGGCTTGATTCTCTAAAGCCGACTGAGTTCTCGCTTCTTCAATGGTAATCCAACCAGCTCTTGCTCATCCACGAGAAGAAGATCTTGCTCTACCATGAGTAGATATAGAGGGTCCAACTCATTTCAAAGTTTCTAACTCATCTCGTAAGTTAGCATTTTCTACCTCCAAAAAGGAAAAACCTTCATCATTAATGGGGACTAAGGCTCCCGAGGAAGAGGCAGCAGATGTGAGTTATTTTATTTCCTCCTGCAAAGCGATGTTCTCCTGCTCCAACAACTTGGCGATATGTATATGCTCTTCAATTTCAAGCTTTATAATACTCTTCTTTTTATCATGAGCAGAAATGAACTTGTCATATCCCTTGTCAGCACTCAATTGTTGGTACTTTTTCTCATAGCCTTGATGGAGAAGTGTAGTAGATTCTTTATATTGCTGCTGAAGTTCCTCTATCGTTCCTTGAAGATCTTCAATCATTTGGTAATAAGCCACATTGTTGGCTACAACACGATCAAGCAGACACTTCAAGTACTGGTAAGCATCAGTTGCTCGTTCAGCGGCATCTGACCCGAGGATGTTGGTTATTTGAGCCTCGGTAAAATCTACATGACCAGCTTTAAAATATTCATTACATTTCTTCATCAACTCTATATCATGAGCTGATAAGAGTTCCATCCTGGCCACAAACTAGCAAAAAGAACATGAAAAACAAAATCAATAATGATGCAGAAAAAACAAGTGGAAGAGAAATTCAAGACGAACAACAGAAGTTCAAATTTTATTCATCATGATGAAAAATATAGTTTAAGGTTACATTGAAGAAAACAATAAAACAAAAGACCCGAACAACTTTACACCTTCTCCTTATTTCCTGTGACTTCTTCGGACGGTTTGGATGAAGGGTTGGTTGATCAGTAAGCAATGGAATTTGCTCGATAGATGTGCTAGATAGTTGGACTTGCTCGTAAGGTTGAACATCGGGGACCTGCTCTCCTGTCATCATAGAAGATTCATCTGAAGCAACTTCACCTTCTTCTTCTTCTCCAGGAAAGGGAGGAGGGCCATGAGTGTGCTCCTGGAACAACTCAAAGTTTTTAGCAACCTCTAATTTCTTCAAGGCTGCTACCCATCCATCCCTAAAATATTTGACACTGGCATACTCCATTTGATAAGACATGATAGCCAGGCCCTTGTTCCAACCTTTGTCCTAACTAGCACTGAATAATTTTTTAATTGCATCTTTTCTTTTTGCCTTCTCCGAGGTCTTTTCCCTAAGGAGCTCTTCGGTAGACTTTAGCTTTTCTTCTACCTCTGTCTTGTGTCGCTCAACATCTTGGAGTTTAGCAACATTTTCATTAGAAGATTTAAGCTTGACCTCAAGCTCCTTGTTACTTTATTTAGCCTCCTTCATTTTCTTCTCCAACTCTCTAGAGGCAGTCACATCTTGGTCTCGATTTGCTTCAACAAACTTGAATTGCTTCTCCCACGCATATTTATCCTCTTCGTACTTCTGATGAGATTCCTTCAAAGACTGGGTTAGTCTAGCAAAAGCTTCTTCTACCCCACCCGAGGAACTGGAAGCCCTGATAGCTTCATCCTTCTTCAAAATGCTGTTGAAACACATCACAAGCTGAAAAAAGAAAGAACTTTAAGTCAATATATGAACATAGTATTAAAAAATAAAGGACTAGGGCTAACAATACTTACTTATGGAATATGTTGAGCATCCAGAGTAGTAATTCTCTCACGAGAAAAAGTATCTTCAATGCTTTGGACTTCTGGGACAGTCCAGGATCTTACCAAGCCCACAGCAGAGCTCGGAGGAACAAGAGCAGGAACACTACCTTCAACATTTTAAGATTGAGAGATAGGTTCAACAGGTCTCTCAGAAGATCTTCTTTTTAATCTCCTCAGAGGAACAGGAGCATTTTCAATTAAAGATGTTGTCTCTATTGGGGAGATGACAACAGTCTTACTCGGAGGCACAAGGGGCTTCTTAACAGTTTCTTTGGCAGCAATGGAAGGGGGTACATATTTATTCTTTGTCCCTTCATCTTTGACATCTTGTTTATTCTTCTTTGCCTCATCGGTGGCAAAGGCAGATTTATCAAAAAAGGCAGGAGCTTTCCTCTTCTTCATTAAATCAGTGATAGGAATACTCAATTCAGAGGAAGAACCTTCCACACTGGTTTCAGAGGTTGGTACCTGATCAAGATCAACCACCACTGGACGAGGGTGAGGAATGAAAGATGAAGTGTAGCTTCTGTATTGAAGCAAATAAGAAGCAGATCTAACGTGCTCCCCAGCAACAGATTGGTGCAAGCCCCAAATAAGTTTTAAATGCTTTATATTAACCTCAGATTCTGTTAGAGGTTTCCTTTCACTGGTAACTGTAACAAACAAAATCAAATGTCAGTGATGCATTTCATCAAATACAAAGAAAACAAGATTTCAAAAATAAAAACAACATATCCCATTGCCATAAGGTGGACACCTGGGACCTTGGTATACATCATCTCCCTTTAATGGAGGGTTTTGCCATTTTTTTATCACAACCCCATGATCAAAATAGTCCCTATTGGCATCGAGAAGATTGAAAACTAAAGCTCTATTCGAAAACCCAGTTTTTAAATAAAAGGTATTGTCACTGGTAACCCATCTGTAGCAATACATAATCTCTGGAATCCCCAAATGAGTTCCATAAAGTGAATTCAATCTATGTACTCCATTAACCACCCTCCATGTATTTGGAGCCACTCTTGCAGGTACAATATCGAAATATTGGCAAAATTCCAAACACAGGGGATTTGGCTGGAAAGAAAAGCCACATTCGGCTACAAAAAGACTTGGGAACCAATGTCTCTCTGCCAAAGAAAAATAATTCGAAGGACCAGAAATTTCTTCCAAGATAACCCACGAAGGGATTGAAAACTCAGACCAAAATTTGTCTAACGATTCAACAAGATAAACCATCGTGAATACAGAAAATAAAGAATAGGGAAGAAAATCTTACAGAGGAAATAAAGATCAGTTGTCAATGAACGATGGAAAAAACGAAGGCACAAGATAGAGAAAAGATCAAGAGTTTAGAGATACATATTTGAAAAGTGAAAAACGATAGGATTTCTGTCGCACTTAAATATTTTACCTCGCAAATAGAGAAAAACAATGATTACAAGGAAAGACGTTTGCGTTTCCGGTGACTAAAAGAAGAAAAGGTCACAAATATCGAAGCAATCATGAAAATTCAAAATATTTATGAAGCTTGATATTATGAGCTCAAAAAGGAGTTATGTACAAGGAAAGTTTTCCTAAAATCCACGAAGACCAGTAATCCGAGCAGTTTTAAAACAAAATATTTCACACTCTCCTTCAACCTCAACTGTGAAACATTGGGGGCTTCTGTTGATACCAATTTAGTCTACTGACGTGGATCATTCACTTGAAGACATGTGTCAACCTACATGGCAATTACAAACACTTCTAACGAACAACATACTATCACCGAGCTACTCAGGGCTCCGAGCAACTTAAGAGCACCAAGCAGCTTAAGCATACCGAGCAACTTAAGAGCGTCGAGCAGCTTAACCATACCGAGCAACTTAAATGGTCCGAGCTACTTAGCATGCAGAGCATCCAAATCAAGAGAATCAAAAGACAACAACACATTAAATGCGCATTATTATCGTACTGATGTATATGTCTACTAGATAATAGCGCATTGTCCTTTTATATGTATGGCCTCAAGGCTATAAATACATTGTAACCTCCTCATAAGAAGGGTACTATGGATCTCTTGGTAAACAGATTATCGAGAAATTCCAAGCAAACAATCAGCAATACAAAATAGTGGACGTAGGCTATTTTCATAAGGCTGAACCACTTTAAAATCCTTTGTCTTATTTATTCATTTTATCTGTGATTGATTAATTAGATATAATCTAGTTTTTTACATCAACAAATGCTAAAGTGTAATTGACTAGAAATGATGATTTCGAAAGTGTAACACAAGTTGGGGTGGAACCACAAGTTTGGCTTCAACCGAGTGAAGGAAAGGTGGAATAATGTGGATATTTTTAATATGTTAAAACGTATTAATAATGACTCGAATGACATCGAAAAAATTAAGGAGGGCTTGGATCCCTATGGTTAAAGACCCAAAATTATTACTTAGAGCATATGGTGCGCGTAATTAGAGGGGTGGATCTCGTTAAAGTATGCAGTTATTAGAAGATTACGAGAAAAAGATGACAAAAATGGAACATGTCAAGAAATGGGTTGTGTGGTGAATATGTGAAAATACAACCTAACTTGAACGAATTAATATATGTTCCGATAAAGGATAAAATAGACAAGAAATGTAAAAAATAATTAATGTCCATAAGGTAAAGAAATGGTAAAATGAAGTGATTAAATGGGTGGTTGAGCAACCTAAATAGGTTTATACCATAAGTAACATAAGAGTGTATTCATGAAAGGTATTCAAAGGAAAAATGAGTATTTTCTAACACGAAATTTGTGTGTGTTTAAAGGATGATTTTCAAAGAAAATACTAACATGGAATGGTATAAATACACGGAGTAATTTTGATAGAAGAAATGATTTTTCTTAAACAAAGAGTACTACTTTTAAGTATTTAACCGAGCATGTTAAATTAAGGAATACATGTCAAGTCAAGTAAACAGGGAATGTCTTTTACGGGATTAAGGAGAATTTATCAGGGTAAATAACGTTTTTGGAATAAAAATGGCTTCATGCATGTAAGTGTGTGTGTATATATATATATATATATATAGTAGTTGCATGTGCATGTAGATATGTGTGTTAGAGTTTCCTTTCTACACCACATTTTGTTTATTTCCCGCTGAGAATTTAGCTCACTCCCTCATCTTTGTTACGATAGGTTGGGTGCGATTGTGTATTCTGAGAGCATTATATAAGTAAATAGTCTCTTTTATTTTAATTTAGAATCTATCTATGCTTAGATTCCGGTGATGCTTCCCACAAGTCCCTCGCGTAGCTTGATTTTAGATGGGAATCCCATGCTAAATAAGTAAACTAGTAATTAAATAAAACGGAACTAGAAATATTATTTAGGTTATTTCATTGCACTTCACACCGAACGCTCCTGTCGGACCGGGTTGACCACGAGTGACCCATAAATCTGGGGTGGGATGTTACAGTGTGAGTGTGTAACCTTGCAATTCCTCAATTTATTAAAGACAAAATAGATCCTACTATTATTGATGTTCCTAGTTTGGGTGAACCGCTTTATATTGTGCTCGTTTCTTTGATTTGATTGCTTGTATGTTCTAGTTATCCTATATGTTGATGCTTGCTTTGACATTTTCAATTTTCCCACATTATTTACCTTCGAAAGAAGATCTTAGACGGTTTTAACACACCAGTTACTCAACTCAGCTAAACAAATGATTTTTATAACTATTTGGGGTCGACTACATGAATTCTATTAATTAAACTAGATGATATCATTCTCTTTTTTACAATATCCCCCAAAATAAGTTTAGGCCTACCTACACCCCTTGTGTTATCATCAATACTAACTAAATAAATCTTCCTTACAGGTGCATCCATTAGTCTAGTTTTGATGTGTCCAAACCTAAGTGAATTTTCTTTCAATTTATCTTTTATAGGAGCTACATTTACCATTTCACGAATTTCGTCTTTCTGATTTTATCCTATCAAGTTTCACCACAAATCCATCTTAGCATTTTCATCTCCTTACTGTCATTATCTGCACATTTTGGTTTTTATTGCTCAATACATTGTCCCATATAACATAGTGGGTCAAATGAAGTTTCTATTAAAATTTTCTTTTAACTTAAAAGGTAAACATCTATAATACAATATACCGGTAGAACTTCTCTACTTAACCCATCCTTCTTTAATCTTGTGAGTAGCATCACCACTAATATATCTATATTTTTCGATAATCGAGCCTAAATATTGAAAATGATTATTTTTAGGCATCTCTTGACCTTCTAATTTCATCACATCCCCGCTTGTCCTCCTATTACTACTAAAATTGCACTCTGCTTATTCTTTTTTAGTTCTGCTTATTTTAAATCCTCTTATTTCTAGAAATCCTCTCCACGACTCCATTGTAGTATTATTCCCCTTCTTAGTCTCATTCACTAAAATAATATCATCTTCAAAAAGCATATACAATGCCACCTGTTCTTGTATTTGTCCAGTTAACTCATCCATAACGAAAGCAAACAAATAAAGACTTAGTGCCGAATCTTGGTGGAAGCCTACATTAATTGAAAATTCACTAATTTCTCTAACGGATGCTCTTTCTACAATCATGGCTATATTATACATCTATGAGTCACTCCTTTTTTTTTATGTAAAATCCACTATATTATATCTCTTAGTATCCTTTTATATGCCTTCTCAAAATCTATAAAAAAAATGAAAGTCCTTATTTTTCTCCCTATATCTCTCAATTAATCTACTTAATATATAAATTACTTCCATTGTTGTCCTCCCGGGCATAAATCCCAACTCACTCTCAGATAAAATTATTTTTAATCTGAATCTATATTTAAGCACTCTTTCCCATAGTTTTCAGTCTGAATCTATAAAGAAAAAGGCATTTGGAGGTTGCTTTGAGATAAAGTAAATTGCATCAAATGTTCACATAGGGTAAGGTATGGAGATGAAGACACTGCTTTAAATTTTTACATCTTCTTGCATTTGTATACATCTTTTTGTTGCATGTTTTTCAGATATGTATATTGGAACCATTTAAGCTATTGTACTGTGTTCAAAAAATAAGAAACCTATTTAAGCTCAGTTAGATCTATCTCTCTTAAAAACCTAGTAGTGTAATCATATAACAAACCTTTACGTGTTTGTAAATGGATGAAACCATGTTTTCAAACACTTATCTTTCTTATATAAAGAACCGAAACCCAGCTACTGTATAATTTATTCAAAAAATAGGAAATCCATTTATTTGATCATTGTGTGTTGATTAACTTTGCGTTTGCATTTAACTATACTAATTTTTTCATTGTGTAATTTTCTACCTTTTTCTTTTCAGCCGTGCACTTTTTATTTTGTGTGTTTGTACTTATTTATTTCTTGCTCGGTTTTTATATATGCGTCCGTTTGGTTTGAATTGGGCAAAAGAGTTGGCATGACAAATTTTGTGTGGATAAATTTTACCGAGGCAAATATTATTTTTTTCACATTAGACTATCAAACATCAAATGAGGTCAAACAAGTTTTTTAGGCAAAACATTTTAATAAGAGAAAAGTTTTTTTTATAAAAAATAAGTTTTTTTTTCCTAAATTAAAAAAATAGTTTTTTTTGTGAAATGAGAAAACATTTTTTTTTGTAAAATAAGAAAACAGTTTTTTTTTGTAAAAAACGAGAACACGTTTTTTTCTAAAATAAGAAAATAGTATTTTTTGGGTAGAAAAATGTTTCTTTTTCGTTGTAAAATACGAAATCAATTTTTTTTTTTTAGAAAAAAAGGTTTTTGTAACAACCCGCCTAATGGGATACCGGGCGATCACTCCTATATCGAATTAAAACAGGAGTTACTTATGGATCATTCTTAGCATCACTGTCGAAAGTCCATTTAATTACTAACATCCTATTAGGTGAGCGTTAAAACTTTTACCTAACTACACTTTTTAAACCATTAAAATAAAACATCCACAAGTTAATGCGTAAATGAACTGAAATGAAAATGAAATAAATTAAAATAACCGAACACTCGGTTCAAATTATACAACCATATCGAATAACGTGCAAAGAATAAATAAAAACAATTGGACCATTGGCCCGAATGTTTATATAGTACCTCCTATCTAGAGTATAAGGATGGAAGCGACTATCAAAAACCTGCACGCAGCCACAACTGCTGCAGCTGACGTCTGACTCGAAAGAAGTTCCATCTAGGCATCCCTGTGTCTGGAAAACTCTATATATATATAGCAAGAAAGAAAGGTAGATAAACGGGTTAGAGCCCAAGTTTTGAAAATCTTTAGCAAGTGCATAAATGCCTTATTATTTTGAAAAAGGTTTTATCTCATATTTAAATTTGGTATCGCACTCCCATGAGATACCCCTCACCTCTCCACTAATAGTGCACTCCTAGCGCATCCCTCTAAACATCCTAGTCAAGCTACCCTGCTAGACTAGTCTATCACCCAACCACTATCAACCCTAGATAGTCCAAGCAATGTACTAGGGCTAAACTTCACCCCAGTCTCAACGCTATGCCATGTTCGTGAGTGGGGTGTCTCGCAAAGTTCTAAATAAGGAACCCCCCCGATACACTACTACGCGGCACGGTCGATCGTCGAGATCCGACAGTCCATCAGTACAGAATGATATATATAAATATACATACCATAAGAATTAATAATATAAGAGCACTAAGGATTAAACTCCTCCCCAGTCTCAACACGTTGCCATATTCGTGCGTGGGGTGTCTCGCAAAGCGAAATCCAAACAAGGAACCCCCCCCCCGATACACTATTATGCGGCAAGGTTGATCGTCGGGATCCATTAGACCCTCGGTACTCAATTCATCCATATATATATATACATTTTACCATAACCATCCGGATCTATCTCCCGGACTGAGGATTCATATATCAAGTATTTATCAATACTTTCATTTTTCTCAAAACTTCCCATTTCCCTTTTTATACTCAGGAAATGTAAATATAAAAGCCAATTCATTATCATTAATTGCTTTAACAAATCATATACTTTTAAAAGCCAAATTTATTATCATAAAAATGCTTTTCCGTTTTATATCATCCCATTTCCCTTTTTATACTCAGGAAATGTACCCAAAGCCATTTCCATTATCATGAAAATGCTTTGATCATATCATATGCTTCCACATCCCTTATTCCATCCGGGAGTGTTACCGAAGCCAAACCTTTATCCCATTTCCCTTTTTATACTCAGGAAACGTAAATTAAAGCCAATTTATTATCATAAATTGCTTTAATAAAACTAAGACAGCCCCTTCGGGTTTCCCCACTCGACGCGCCCCTAAATGGATATCATCTTTCAGGACCTATCTATACAAGACAACCTGGGAACCTACCAACATCGGGAAGCGGCTATATGCCTGTAGGAAAGTCAAGACCACACCTAGAATCTCCTAACCAGAGCAGCAAACATATATAATCGCCCATATGGCCTAGGGACTATATCCACCCTGCTCAATAGCCAGGGGGCTTCACCACAACGCGCGTAACTTCCCTTATGATAGCGGTTTAAGGAGGTGTGTAATCCATAATTTATCAATTATGAAAATCATTTATCTTTCCATTTTGAAAACATTTCATTTTTATATTTTCAAAATCATTTCCATCATATCATATATATATATATACTTAAATCACATAGTATATACATATACCATATATTCCTCCTAGAATATATATATATATATATATATATATATATATATATATATATATATATATATGGCCCTATTTGCCAAATACATATAGCAATGACCATTAATCCCAAGGATTCTCTCAAAGAATCATAATCATGCTTTCATATACGCATGATACTAAACCCAAAGTGTTTTCTTACTTTAATAACTAATACATACCTTAATCCCATCTACGGATTTAGCGGATATCCCCAAATATACTAATTCACTCTAAGTGAATTTACATATATATATATATTCCCAAATCCACAAGTCCCTTAGGACATAACCCTCTATAATACTTTAATTTAGAAGCCCTTAAACTTTAATCTCAAAGAGGAGAAGTCATACTAATATCCAAAATCTTGGGCTGAAAATAGGGAACCGATCGACCGGTCTTGGACCCCCGGTCGACCTCGGGATGCAAATAAGCCTACGAAACAAAGCAGTAGGCCCTTTCTCATTGACGCGGTCAATCGGCATTAGGGGCGCGATCGACCGGTCACACCAGGCCTCCCAAATTAAATTTCCTCAATTCCTTAATCCAACAACCCAAATTCATTAACGGAGTTTCTAAACTACACCAAAAATAATCGTACACATCTACACGATTAATTCTAGCCGTAATTTTTCCAATTTCCGATTTGATTTCCGAGTTGGTAATTTCAACCCGAAACTGCCATCTTGTAAAAATCATATCAAATCGTAAACAAATCAGAAAAATATGCGGTTGGCTCTAACGAGACCGTATTGAAAAGATCTACAACTTTCGTGTTTTGGTCGAGAGCTAGATCAGTTATGTTCCTGGCCCAAATGGCCCTACAAGACACGAGTTACTATTCATCATCTTCTTCAAGAAGATTTCGGCCATTAAAGCTTCTCCCAAACTTTTGTCGCCTCACCCAACATCCTACAACCTCAACCAACTGCAAATACACATATAATACGGGTTCTAAACATCCTAGAACCCGAAATCACCCAATAATTTAGGTTAAAACCTAAGTTTCTCCAATTATCCAATTTTAGGGATTTCTTCGTTTTAACTCCCGAAAACCCGTTTTATCCACGAATACCCAACCCAAAGTCTTTAGGGTTTAATTATACCAAACTACGGTATGGGATATTTATGCAAAAAGATAAATAAAGAAAGTAAACACTTCCCTCGTGGATAAAATCCGACGTCCTCGAGTCGAATCCGGCGGAGTTTGGCCCGAATCTCCATTTTCTCCTCCTCTTTCTCCTTCCTCTCTCTCTCTCTCTCTCTCTCTCTCTCTCTCTCTTTTTTCTTTCTTTCCTTTCTATTTTTCTCCCTCTCCCTCTCCTTATAAAGAAAGAAAAAGGGTTATACCCCTTAAAACCCAAAAACGACTCGTTTACCCAATTACGAGTTACTTTTACCTCTAAAATTACCCGAAACTCAATTTCGACAATCGGACACTCTTTTCTGACTATCTCGGCCATTCCGAGAATCATGGCGCAGTCAAAATTTCCATATGAGGTACTTGACCGCAAATCACTATTCCAACCCAAAATAAATAAATGCGGGTTTTCCAATTAAAAATCTTACCTCGTGTCTCTTTACTCAACGACGACATATAATTAAAATATTTCGACCTAATTAGTCCCAAAAGTAATCACAACATCCTTCGAAAATCATTTAATCCTCGAAAATCCCAAAAATTACTATTTAGGAAAATTCCCCAAATTCCAATTTATATCCAATTATGGAATTTAATGGTCTCCAAAAGGATGGGTTGTTACATACTCCCCCCTTACAACGGAATTTCGTCCTCAAAATTCGGTTATAACCTACACCATCTAACTAGGATCACTACAAATCCTAAAACCTCAAGGGAAAGATACTAACCTAATGGTTCCCAATCATATGCTATACGACTACCACGATTATAAAGTGACTCTAATATGTCACATCGCACCCATCATTTATAGTGCCTAACGGCATAAACTTCAACTTTATATACTACGCCCATCCCATCTTAGGCGGTATACAAAACCATCTTACCAAGGTGCCCATACACCTTTCTAACTTGTGCACATCTGCACATCATAGTGAACGTCTGACACGTAACACTCTCTCCCATTAAGGGTCTCCTTTCCTCGGTGTAATACTCACCTATGGGTCCTCCGAACCCACGAAATTCCATTCTCCTAAACTCGGCCCCACTAACTCTAATAAAAATACTCAGGTCTAAGCGTTACTCTAACTACGCGAAACGAGTGTAATCCTAAGTATATCCCTAGTGCCCAAGGCCTCTCTCAACTTCCGACATTTGCTCGGTTTCGTGCGTGGGACGTCTCGCCGAAGCGAAATCCAAACAAGGAACCTTCCCGTTACACTACTCCCTCGCGTAGTCGGTCATAGAGATATAGCGACCTAAGGCACACTAGCGGGACGTCCTAAATCCTACCTACGCTAACCTACGAATGCATTTCTACTATCTTATCCTTCCGCCCATACGGAAGGAAACCTAATCCATTGAAGTGCCCACTTTCTGTAAAAGTGTCACGTACATAATACCCAAAACATACCTTCTCAAAATTTTCCTTTTTATTAAGGCTGGTTATTATCCTCGAACCAATTTCTCTAAGTCCAACCTCACCCACCCACTTATGGCGAGAGGACCACTTTAGTGCTTTTTCATAGCACCATATCTCCATAAGTAAATCATCATCATGTGGCTCATAGCCTATAGTGGTTCATCCACACTATAAGACCTTTCCATAAAATCAACATCCTTGCATCCCATAACAGCTCTCCACTCCCGACGCCGTTAAGAGTCATGTGTGGAGTGTCTCGTAAAGCGAAATCCAAACAAGGAACCCCTCCACACATTGACACTTGACTTCGTTAGTTATGGAGTTCCGTTATTTCAACATGCAACCGGGATATACCTATCCCCTAATCCAACAAAAAGGTGGTCTGAACTCCTATCTCTAACTAAGAGTCATACCACCCTGCGCTCGCACTCAATTTAAGTCGTTGCGCAATCAATAATGAGCTTAGTCTTACAGCTCAACAATAATCCTGCGGCCTTAAATCATATATATAAGGTCTCCATATACCCAAATCACGATAAGGAAACCTCTACTCATCGAAGTTTCTTATACCCACAATAAATAGGGTGAACTCAACCTATATCTAGGTGAGACACCGCAACAACAACCCATTCCCTCCAGGAACCATGGACACGATAGTCTTGCCATCATTAGCCTGCTATCGTTCCGAAAGTACCAATACATATATACTCACCATAATACCATACTCGTATAAACATATAGAACGAGTATCCCAAACCAGATATATATATATACAATATATCAACACCCGCCTTTATGGCGAATGAAGGAAAAGAAAATTCCGCTATCGCGGAAAACAGATAGACATACATTATATAATGTTATCGAGACCGTCACAACTCAAATTACACACACGAGTCTAGGGCTAACAAACATTGCGACTTTATCTAGCCACGCCACTTATACCTCTTCCTTCTGAGGTAAAACTCATAACAACATTCTTCTCATTCCGGCTAAATCATGGGGACTCACGGTTAAAACTATCCGTAAGGTCCCTTTCGAACCCTCAACTTTACTGAAAATTCAATCTTAATACCACTCTCTACAATAGTGGCACTACAATACTCATGACTACTTATTCTTCAGTAGTCACCACCAAACTCCCTAGCAATTGCCACAAGAGGAGTGACATCTACTAAGACCCTCGTCCCCAATTTCTACCAGCTTCCCAAGCTAAGCCTCACCTCCTGCTACCATCCAAGCCCCGCACACGATTCTCAAACGAGAGCGCAAAAGTTTCTATAATCTTCTAACATAGCAGATGAACGAAATCTCACAAGAGAAATCAACAATCCTAATCCTGAGGCTCTATAACAAATCGAGATCAACGCTGAAAGCATAGTACATCCGCACAGATTCCTAAGGACACTAGAACCTGATGCTCTGATACCATCTATAACAACCCGCCTAATGGGATACCGGGCGATCACTCCTATATCGAATTAAAACAGGAGTTACTTATGGATCATTCTTAGCATCACTGTCGAAAGTCCATTTAATTACTAATATCCTATTAGGCGAGCGTTAAAACTTTTACCTAACTACTCTTTTTAAACCATTAAAATAAAACATCCACAAGTTAATGCATAAATGAATTGAAATGAAAATGAAATAAATTAAAATAACCGAACACTCGGTTCAAATTATACAACCATATCGAATAACGTGCAAAGAATAAATAAATATAGTTGGACCATTGGCCCGAATGTTTATACAGTATCTCCTATCTAGAGTACAAGGATGGAAGCGGCTATCAAAAACCTGCACGCATCCACAGCTGCTGCAGCTGACGTCTGACTCGAAAGAAGTGCCATCCAGGCGTCCCTGTGTCTGGACACCTATAATATATATATATATATATAGCAAGAAAGAAAGGTAGATAAACGGGTCAGAGCCCGAGTTATGAAAATTTTTAGCAAGTGCATAAATGCCTTATTATTTTGAAAAAGTTTTTATCTCATATTTAAATTTGGTATCGCACTCCCATGAGATACCCCTCACCTCTCCACTAATAGTGCACTCCTAGCGCATCCCTCTAAACATCCTAGTCAAGTTATCCTGCTAGACTAGTCTATCACCCAACCACTATCAACCCTAGATAGTCCAAGCAATGTAATAGGGATAAACTTCACCATAGTCTCAACGCAATGCCATGTTCGTGCGTGGGGTGTCTCACAAAGCGAAATCCAAACAAGGAACCCCCCCGATACACTACTACGCGGCACGATCGATCGTCGAGATCCGCCAGTCCCTCAGTACAGAAAGATATATATAAATATACATACCATAAGAATTAATAATATAAGAGCACTAAGGATTAAACTTCTCCTTAGTCTCAACACGTTGCCATATTCGTGCGTGGGGTGTCTCGCAAAGCGAAATCCAAACAAGGAACCCCCCCGATACACTACTATGCGGCAAGGTCGATCGTCGGGATCCATTAAACCCTCGGTACTCGATTCATCCATATATATATATATATATATACATTTTACCATAACCATCCGGATCTATCTCCCGGACTGAGGATTCATATATCAAGTATTTATCAATACTTTCATTTTTCTCAAAACTTCCCATTTCATTTTTTATACTCAAGAAATGTAAATATAAAAGCCAATTCATTATCATGAATTGCTTTAACAAATCATATACTTTTAAAAGCCAAATTTATTATCATAAAAATGCTTTTCCGTTTTATATCATCCCATTTCCCTTTTTATACGCAGGAAATGTACCCAAAGCCATTTCCATTATCATGAAAATGCTTTGATCATATCATATGCTTCCACATCCCTTCTTCCATCCGGGAGTGTTACCGAAGCCAAACCTTTATCCCATTTCCCTTTTGATACTCAGGAAATATAAATTAAAGTCAATTTATTATCATAAATTGCTTTAATAAAACTAAGACCTCCCCTCCGAGTTTTCCCACTGGACGCGCCCCTAAATGGCTATCATCTTCCAGGGCCTATCTATACAAGACAACCTGGGAACCTACCAACGTCGGGAAGCGGCCATATGCCTGCGGGAAAGTCAAGACCACACCTAGAATCTCCTAACCAGCGCAGCAAACATATATAATCTCCCATATGGCCTAGGGACTATATCCACCCTGCTCAATAGGCAGGGGCTTCAACACAACGCGCGCAACTTCCCTTATGATAGCGATTTAAGGAGGTGTGTAATCCATAATTTATTAATTATGAAAATCATTTATCTTTCCAGTTTGAAAACATTTCATTTTTATATTTTCAAAATCATTTCCATCATATCATATATATATACTTAAATCACATAGTATATATATATACCATATATTCCTCCTAGAATATATATATATATATATATATATATATATGGCCCTATTTGCCAAATACATATAGCGATGACCATTAATCCCAAGGATTCTCTCAAAGAATCATAATCATGCTTTCATATACGCATGATACTAAACCTAAACTATTTTCTTACTTTAATAAGTAATACATACCTTAATCCCATCTACGGATTTAGCGGATATCCCCAAATATACTAATTCACTCTAAGTGAATTTACATATATATATATATATTCCCAAATCCACAAGTCCCTTGGGACATAACCGTCTATAATACTTTAATTTAGAAGGCCCTTAAACTTTAATCTCAAATAGGAGAAGTCATACTAATATCCAAAATCTTGGTCTGAAAATAGGGAACCGATCGACCGGTCCTACACCCCTGGTCGACCGCGGGATGCAAATAAGCCTACGAAACAAAGCAGTAGGACCTTTCTCCTTGACGCGGTCGATCGGCCTTAGGGGAACGGTCGACCGGTCACACCAGGTCTCCCAAATTGAATTTCCTCAATTCCTTAATCCAACAACCCAAATTCATTAACGGGGTTTCTAAACTACACCAAAAATAATCGCACACATCTACACGATTAATTCTAGCCGTAATTTTTCCAATTTCCGATTTGATTTCCGAGTTGGTAATTTCAACCCGAAACTGCCATCTTGTAAAAATCATATCAAATTGTAGAAAAATACGCGGTCAGCGCCCACGCGACCGTATAAAAAAGATATACATCTTTCATGTTTTGGCCGAGAGCTAGATCAATTATGTTCCTGGCCCAAATGGCCCTACAAGACACAGGTTACTATGCATCGTCTTCTTCAAGAAGATTTCGGCCATTAAAGCTTCTCCCAAGCTTTTGTCGCCTCACCCAACGTCCTACAACCTCAACCAACTACAAATACACATATAATACGGGTTCTAAACATCCTAGAACCTGAAATCACCAATAATTTAGGTTAAAACCTAAGTTTCTCCAATTATCCAATTTTAGGGGTTTATTCGTTTTAACTCCCGAAAACCCGTTTTATCCACGAATACCCAACCCAAAGTCTTTAGGGTTTAATTATACCAAACTACGGTATGAGATATTTATGCAAAAAGATAAATAAAGCAAGTAAACACTTGCCTCGTGGATAAAATTCGACGTCCTCGAGTCGAATCCGACGGAGTTTGGCCCGAATATCCATTTTCTCCTCCTCTTTCTCCTTCCTCTCTCTCTTCTCTCTCTTTTCTTTCTTTCCTTTCTCTTTTTCTCCCTCTCCCTCTCTTTATAAAGAAAGAAAAAGGGTTATACCCCTTAAAACTCAAAAACGACTCGTTTACTCAATTACGAGTTACTTTTACCTTTAAAATTACCCAAAACTCAATTTCGACAATCAGACACTCTTTTCTGATTATCTCGGCCATTCCGAGAATCATGGCGCAGTCAAAATTTTCATCCGAGGTACTTGACCGAAAATCACTATTCCAACCAAAAATAAATAAATGCGGGTTTTTCAATTAAAAATCTTACCTCATGTCACTTTACTCAACGACGACATATAATTAAAATATTTCGACCTAATTAGTCCCAAAAGTAATCACAACATCCTTCGAAAATCATTTAATCCTCGAAAATCCCAAAAATTACTATTTAGGAAAATTCCCCAAATTCCAATTTATATCCAATTATGGAATTTAATGGTCTCCAAAAGGACGGGTTGTTACAGTTTTTTTATTGTAAAGTAAGAAAACAGTTTTTTTTATTGTAAAATAAGAAACTGTTTTTTTATTGTAAAAAAAAGAAAACAGATTTTAAGTTGTTTTTTAATATTCATAACAATTTTTAAATATTCATAACAGTTTATAAATTATTTTTTAAAACACTAAAACCGTTTAAGAAGTTTTCAAATTTGTTGGCAAATTTTTCTCACTCCATAGGTAAGCAAAGTTTGCCAACACCTTATGCATACTGGGTGTTGTACACTGGTGAATAATGCCACGACAAATTATGCAACCAAACACACCAAATTGTAGGCAAATACCTCATCTGCCAACTTATTTGCCATTTGTCATAGCAAATAAGGGTAACCAGACTGACCGTAAGTGTATTTTAAGTGTTGCTCCTATGGCTTTTATTTCATGCAAGTTTTTTATTGAAAATTTAATTATTTGTATTCATTAAATGTATTTTTTTAATTGGAGGAGAAAAAATATAACATTTAAATTATATAAATATAAGGACAAAAATGTCATTTGTCACCCAAAGGGTCGGGGTGGGAGGGGGGGAGAAGTGAGGGGTGAACATAAGGGCATAAGTGTTATTTGTCACCCAAAGGGTGTGGGGGAAGATGGGAGGGATGTGAGGATAGCCCCTCCCTGTATATATGCAAGACCCATAAATCATTTGTTATCTACAAAAAATTCTAACACGTATAAGTTTGGGTACTTAGGCAATAAATTATAGCTGATAGTAGTTGTTTGATATAGGCATGGGGCCCAAAAGGGGTACTAACAATTCAGATGGGTAATTCAATCTTTCAACATTATTGTGGCTAAAAAAATGTGAGTTAATCGGAAGAGGACTCACAGATTAAATCAAAAAATGCCCAAGGCAACTGACAGACAAAAACAATTGTAACTGAATAGACACACATAGGACGAAGAAATTAACTCCCTTATGTATGTATATGTTTGTGTGAGATTGTAAATGAATGATTAAAAAAAGGAAAATCTCATGATGGTAGCGTAAATAAAATAAATAATGCAAATCTCAAAAATTGAACAAGAAAGAGAGAGACTACAACAGTCAGAAATGTAAGGAAAGGGGTAATGAGACTTGAGGACTACTCTTTTCATTTTTGTACTTTCATTGCATTTATAATAATTACAATATTTGATATATTTGAAATAGTAGTTCTTTTACATCTCACTCACGTGGGGTTGTCACCCACTCTCTCTAATCCCATCCCATCACCCCCACTTTGTTATTTAGGTGATGTCTAACCAAAATCCATACCCCCACTTTGTTATTTAGGTGATGTCTAAGAAAAATCCATACCTAAAGAAAAAAAGTTGGTTAGACATCATTTTTTTACCAAACACTCTCCAAACTTTTAGTATATAAACTATATATATTTTTTTTAAAAATCAAATATTTATAAAACATAATTTTTTTAAAAACTATTTTTTTTATATTTTATTATTTTTTTTTTCATAAAACATAACTTTAAAAAAAAAAAAAAATTTTTTTTGTAAGAAACTAAGCTAACTTTAATACATTACTAATTTATTTAGACCTTAATACACGACACGAATAATGTGACTTATAATTTTCACACTACATTAAAATACTATTGGCACAAATAATGCGAGTAAAATTATGAACTAATTGTGTCATTGTATTAATGTTAGGTGAAAAAATGGATCCCTAATGACACGATTAATTTGTTCAGCTTTGTTAAAAAAAATGATGTCCAATTTTTTTGTTTAATATAAGTAACGCCAATTTTTTTGGAATAAAAATAACTTCCATTTATAAAATAAATAAGAAAGTTTTTTTATTGACATCGATGAAAGAAAATCCTGACATGTATACATATTTAAAAATGTCAATTTCTAATCAACGTGTCGATTTATTTTCGTGGGTAAAATTCTCAACTACTCTATAACGATCAAAACTAAATATGAGATCCAAGATGGACTATTATTATTGTTACGGTGTATGGTCCAATCAACGACGTACACTTTCCAAGAAAATCGTTATGCCTTTAGGCACGGGCATACGCTAGTATATCTATATAATAAGGGATAAAACTTATGTATATCATAAGCTTAGTTTATGATGCATCAAATGAGGGACTTTTTGCCTTTACTTTTTAATGGTTGAGATTAACTCTTAAATGTTTGAATCTAAGGGTGAAATATGATCTGAAGTCTCTTTTACTCCACCTTCTCACTCAACCATTTTCGTACATTTGTGTGGCTCGAGAGATATGGATTTAGAAATATCACTTGCCACTTTATCCCCTTGCTGACATAACCAACTGCGCATCCCAAATTTCTCTCTCAAAACCCTTATGCTCTCTCATTTCTGCCACCCTGCACACCAACACCGTAAGTCTCTCTCCTCTTTGTGTTTTTTTCTGTTTGGATATCTTAGGTATAATCTAATTTAGTTTCTTCGTCTCTAATCTGTCATACAATGCAATATATATTGTTTTAACTTAGGTTTTGTGAGGTTCGTTATTCAGCTGGGTATGAGTATAAGTATGAGATTTGGTATTCAGCTGTTTTTAACGAACTAAAGAAATTGGTTTTGCGTGGTAAGTTTTTCGTGTCTCATTTTGTTCATTTGGTTTTGCATTTTTTCGCAAGTTATGAGTATGAGATTTTTTTTTTGTGTGGTATGAGTATGAGATTTTCTTCCTTTGAGTTTTTTTTGGTTCTATAATTTTATTCTGGATACATGGGAGTGATATAATGAGTTTGAGATTTTCTTCCTTAGGTTTTGAGTTTTTTTTTGTTCTATGCTTTTATTCCGGTATTAATATAATTTTTTTCAGGTTATATGCTACATGGGTTTATCGATATAATGCGTCATATTTATTCGGTTGCAAGGGCGGTTGATGATGGTGGAAAATGAGCTAAAGAAAAAGGCATTGGGAGGTTGCTCTGAGATAAAGTAAACAACATCAAATGTTCACATGGGGTAAGGTATGAAGATGAAGACACTACTTTAAATTTTTACATCTTCTTGCATTTTTATATATCTTTTTGCTTCATGATTTTTAGATATGTATATTTGAACCATTTAAGCTACTGTACTGTGTTCAAAAAATAAGAAACCTATTTAAGCTCAGTTAGATCTCTCTCTCTTAAAACCCCAGAAGTGTAATCATATACCAAACATTTATGTGTTTGTAGATGGATGAAACCATGTTTTCAAACACTTATCTTTCTTATATAAAGAATGAAAACCCAGCTACTGTATAATTTATTCAAAAAATAGGAAATCCATTTATTTGATCATTGTGTGTTGATTAACTTTGCGTTTGCGCTTAACTATACTAATTTTTTCATTGTGTAATTTTCTACCTTTTTCTTTTGTATGTTTGTACTTATTTATTTCCTGCTGGGTTTTTATATAAGCCTCCGTTTGGTTTGAATTGGGCAAAAAAGTTGGCATGACAAATTTTGTCTAGGCAAATATTGTTTTTCTCACATTAGACTATCAAACATAAAATGAGGTCAAACAAGTTTTTTAGGCAAAACATTTTAATAAGAAAATAATTTTTTTTTATAAAAAACAAGTTGTTTTTTTTTTTGTGAAATGATAAAACATTTTTAATTGTAAAATAAGAAAACGTTTTTTTTTTTGTAAAAAACGAGAACTGTTTTTTTTTTAAATAAAAAATCTATTTTTTTTTGTAAAATAAGAAAACTATTTTTTTTGGGTAGAAAAATGGGTTTTTCTTGTTGTAAAATACGAAAACATTTTTTTTTGTAGAAAAAAAGGTTTTTTTGTTGTAAAATAAGAAAACAGTTTTTTTAGTGTAAAATAAGAAAACAGTTTTTTTCGGGTAAAAAAAGATAATAGATTTTAAATTATTTTTAAATATTCATAACAGTTTTTAAATATTCATAACAGTTTATGAATTATTTTTTAAAACATTAGAACCTTTTAAGAAGTTAGCAAATTTGTTGGCAGATATTTCTCACTCAATAGGTAAGCAAAGTTTACCAACATCTTATGCATAATGGGTGTTGTACACTGACGAATAATGCCACGACAAATTATGCAACCAAACACACCAAATTGTAGGCAAATACCTCATTTTCCAACTTATTTTCCATTTTCCATAGCAAATAAGGGTAACTAGATTGACCCTAAGTGTATTTTAAGTGTTGTCTCCTGTGGCTTTTGTTTCATGCAAGTTTTTTTATTGAAAATTTAATTATTTGTTTTTATTAAATGTATTTGTTTTAATTGGACGTGAAAAAATATAACATTTAAATTATATAAACATAAGGACAAAAATGTCATTTGTCACCCAAAGGGTGGGGGGGGGGGGGGGGGGAGATGTGAGAGGCGAACATAAGGGCACAAGTGTCATTTGTCACCCAAAGGGTGTGGGGGAAGATGGGAGGGGTGTGAGGATAGCCCCTCCTTATATATATGCAAGACCCATAAATCATTTGTTATCTACAAAGAATTCTAACAAGTATAAGTTTGGGTACTTAGGAAAAAGATGACCGCTGATAGTAGTTGTTAAATATAGGCATGGGGCCCAAAAGGTACACTAACAATTCAGATTGGTAATTCAATCTTTCAACATTATTGTGATTAAAAAAATGTGAGTTAATCGGAAGAGGACTCACAGATTAAATCAAAAAATGCCCAAGGCAGCTGGGAGACAAAAACAATAGTAACTTAATAGGCACACATAGGACGAAGAAATCGAATCCCTTATGTATGTATGTGTTTGTGTGAGATTGTAAATGAATGATTAAAAAAAAGGAAAATCTCATGATGGTAGCGTAAATAAAAGAAATAACGAAAATCTCAAAAATTGAACAAGAAAGAGAGAGACCGCAACATTAAAAAAATGTAAGGATAAGGGTGTAACACCCCGTGTTTTTATTAACTATTTTTATTAATTAATTGAAATTTTTGACAAAAATAAAATTTTGAATTTAATAATTTTTATTGGCTAAATATGTTGGTTATGATTTTAGCAGAATAAAACTTCAAGCGGAATTAAAATCGGAGTTAAAATAGATTTTATATCGATTTTACAATTTTTGTCCCTTATAATTTTTGGGGCGAACTGTCAGATTTTAGGCACGATCGATCGCTCGATCCCTGGGGGTAGATCGATTGACCCTCCCAGAAAACGTGAGCAGTAAGCTGTTTTTAGTATTTTTGTAGGATTGGGACTCCTTATCACTATATAACCTTGTTAATCCGTACGGGGACTTCTCATAATCACTTTTTCTCCAGTTTTTCACCAAAGAACACTTCCAAATATTTTTCCTCTCACCCATAATCATTAACCTTCTTCATTATCAAGCTTTTTTGTCACAAGTTTTGGGAGGCTTAATTGGGGTTTAATCAAGTTGGTTCAAGAACACTCTTTTGCTAATTTTTCGCAAGGAATCCAGATTTCTAATCATATTTTCAACACGATCTTTACAGGCATGAATACTCTATTCTTTTCCTTTAGTATTATGCGTTTTATGTGTCGCCTAAACACTTAATTACATGTTTTCTTAAAAATAATTAGTAACTTAATTAGAAAAAGTGGATACTAATTATGGGGCTATTTTTATAAAATCTTTTAATCTGAATAATATTCATAACACTTTGGGTACGTAGGATTCATGAGTAATTTTGGATTTTATTGGTGTAGGTTGCATGTAGAAAAACTCTAGTTTTAAAATAAATAACTTTTGGGTGCGTATAACTCATGTAATACATGTAGAGATAATAAAATTTGATTTTTGATGTGTATATGATGAAAACTTGGTATATTTAATTTAAAATAATTTAATGAGATTATTTGGGTATTGTTGACGTTGTGATAATTAAATTAAAGATTTAATTGAATTGGACTATCATGCGCAGTTTTATACGTTAACTAATTATTCTTGTTGGTATTATTAAATATTATTGTGACGACGGGTTGTTGGGTATTATTTCTCTCCCTATATTTTAGAATGTCTTCTAGGAATGGGACTAGTGAGGGAAAATTATCACGGTTTTATTGTGTTGGGGTTGGGGTGGGATGATTTTTAGTACTTTATCGTCGTTACGCTAGTCTAGGTATGAGACTAGGTCAGGATTTATGTTAGGAAATCCTCCTATACATAGGTTAGGACGTATTGATAACTTGGGGACCCTTAGGTATGGGACTAAGGGGTATTTTGAGGATCTCACATCGATTAAAGGGTGGGGTGTTTATAAATTGGGAAATGAGAAATTGAGAATTAATACCTAAGATAATAAGACGGGTATTAAAATATATTGGCGACATAATCAGCGAGGGCCGACAGTTTAAACGGGCCAGCCGGCGTTTTATGTCGTGTCGTGTGTGGAACCTTGTCAATCAGCGAGGGTCGATAGTTTAAATGGGCCAGCCGGCGTTTTGACGAGGGGATGTGTATTTTGATGGAGAAATCACCCGAGGCGGGAGGACCGCCATAATAAAATGAGGTTATAATAAAAGCTGGTTAATTTTATTAAATTAACATCGTCGGACTTAGGAATTTAAAATCATATTGGTGTACCTTTATAAATGGTATTTTTACGAGTAGTTAGTGGTTTATATTTATCGAGTTTAAACTAGTCCTTTTAATTTAAAATATTCTATTGTGATATTTATTGCGTATAATGCTATTGTCTGGATTCAAGGATCCTATTTGAGGGGAGTAGTGTGTATTCTTATTCGGGGCTTTGGCTCTGACTCATGCATTGACTAATCTTTTTCAGGATTAGAATTGGAGAGGCTGCATAAGATTTTTGGAGATTATCATTTGGAGGTGCAGCTAGAGCGGATTTACTTTGTTGTTTTGTTTTAGCTTAGACTTTCCTTTCAATCGTATTTTATTATGAGACTCAGTCTAGAGAGTTATTGGGCCATTCGGTTCCAAAGTTGTTTATGGAATTTATTTCAGTTATTCGGAGTTGGATCTTTATTCAGATTTTTAATTAATCATTATTGGAGATTGAATTTTCGAAGTTAGCATGTGATCGATCTTTTATCGCTTAGTTGTTTATGATCATTTGAGGTTGTTTCAATTATTTATCTTATGGACTGATTTATTTATGTCTCATATCTGTCTCATACTAAGAATGGTATTTTATTTACTCACGCCCGACTTAGTTTTGGTGGCGGCCGACGCCAAAATTAGGCGGGGTGTGACAAGGGGTAATGAGACTTGAGGATTACTCTTTTCATTGTTGTACTTCCATTGCATTTATAAAAATTACAATATTTGATATATTTGAAAGAGTAGTTCTTTTACATCTCACTCACGTGGGGTTGTCGCCCACTCTCTCTAATCCCATCCTATCACCCCCACTTTGTTATTTAGGTGATGTATAAGAAAAATCCATACCTAAAGAAAAAAAGTTGGTTAGACATCATTTTTTTACTAAACACTCACCAAACTTTTAGTATAAACTATATTTTTTTTAAAATTTTGTTTTTTTTCAATTTTTTATAAAACATATATATTTTTTTTTAAATATACTTTCTTTTTTATTACTTTTATAAAACATAACTTTTTAAAAAAAATGTGTAAGAAACTTAGGTGACTTTAATACATTACTAATTTATTTAGACCTTAATACACGACACGAATAATGTGACTTATAATTTTCACACTACATTAAAATATTATTGGACACAAATAATGCAAGTAAAAGTATGAATTAATTGTGTCATTGTATTAATGTTAGGTGAAAAAACGGATCCCTAATGACACGATTAATTTGTTCAGTTTTTTTTAAAAAAATGATGTCCAATTTTTTTGTTTAATATATGTAACGCCAATTTTTTTTGAAATAAAAATAACTTCCATTTATAAAATAAATGACGAAAGTTTTTTTTATTAACATCCATGAAAGAAAATCCTGACATGTACATATATTTAAAAAAGTCAATTTCTAATCAACGTGTCGATATCTTTTCGTGCGTAAAATTCTCAACTACTCTATAACGGTCAAAACTAAATACGAGATCCAAGATAGACTATTATTATTATTGTTGCGAACTAAATACGGTGTATGGTCCAATAAACTACGTACACTTTCAAAAAAAATCGCCGTGCCTTCATGCACGGGCATACGCTAGTGTGTGTGTGTGTGTGTGTGTGTGTGTGTGTATATATATACACATCAACTATATCCATACTTATATATCACACACTATATAAGTACAACAACCATCCCTCAGAGTTATAACTCAATGGATGCAGTCTCTCAGTGCTATCATCTTCCAAGGCATACTTGCACATCATCTCTGGTACCAGCGATCGGACTCTCACACCGACTTGGTAAAAACAAAATCACAACGTATGGGAAGCGACCATAGTTCCTCACTCGAAATAAGATGAATCATACCCAAGACATCTTACCCCTGAATAAAATCACACAATATAAATAATGGACGACTATGACCTAGGGACTATATGCTCCTGCTCCTCAAGCTAGGGCTTCACCCACATCGTGCAACTTCCCATGATAGCACTAGAGGGGTATGCTTCACATAAATATATCATTAACACATATATATTTAAATTCACATCCTATATATACTGTCTTTATACTCGTAAGTGTGTGTGTGTGCGTGTATATATATGTATCATCGAATTCGGCTATAAATGCCTATATCTCATTGGCATTAGCTTGTAATCCAAATATACCAATTTATATTAATAAATAAATATATACATAACTTATTTTAATCCCATAAGTATTCACTCATTTATGATATAATTATCACATTTCTTATTTTCGAATAGTAGCGTATCAGGTCTAGCTAGTATTCTTATCTCATCCTATTCACACCTTAGGATATTACTCATGCATATTCGGCACATATATATACTACCCATATATAATTGGCATATATTTATTCTTCACACATAACTATATATATACGAACCCGTAAAAAAATTCCTCGAATGTCGTTTGTCCCAGACATTCCTATATTTAAACCCCAGATCTTTCCCACTAACTCGAAACTTATACATCCCCAATTTACTCTTTTAGAGGTCCTCGTACACTATTTAGGATCCCCTAATATCTATCTCCCAAAAGGAAATTATTCCCAATCCTTTTAGTCCAAGAAGAAATTTTCAATTTTCCGCCAAAACTGGACCGAATCGGTTCCCAATAAAAATGGACCAATCCGGTCATCGAATCGAACCGATTACCAAGAAAAATGGACCAGTCCGATCGGTCTAGATTTTTGCTTTTGATGAAATTCAGCCAAACTCTTATCTAATTTAATATTTAAGATTCCTAATCTCCTAAACTAATAATATAAACATCCAGACACTTATCTACCACCAATACAACCATTTAATTGCATGTGATTCATCAATTTTTAAGAATTTAAACCCTAATTCTTATTTATGCAACTGTTCTATTTTCTCACTAAAAATCACACCATTAACATGGGTTTTAACTTAGATTTGATGTAGTATTATTATCACATCAAAATCATATGAAATCATCTCCCCAAAACCCATTTTTGTGCAAGAATACTAAACCCCAAATCTTATAGTTTTCAACACCAACTATAATATGAAAAATAAACACACTTCAATCATTAAAGCAAGTTAATCACTTTCCTGGTTAGATAAATTCGATGATCTGGTGACGGAATCCGTCGGAGCTTGGCTGGAAATCTTCTCTTCTTCTCCCTTTATTCCTTCCTTTCTCTTCTTTCTTCTTTATTTCTTTTCTTTCTTTCTCTCGTGGATTATAAGAGAGAAATGAGGGTTATACCTTATTAAACCCAAAATTGACTCGTATACACCAATGTGAGTCCTTACTAGTCCAAAAAAGTTCCCGAAACGCAAACACTACCCCCGGTACTCTATTCTGACTATCTCGGCCTTTCTGAGACTAACCGTGCACTCGAAATCTCCTTATGAGTGACTTATAAAAAATTCACGTCTTAAACCAACACATCTCCATAAGTGTTTTCCGCATAATTTAACATCACATGTCACTTTTATTCACCTACGACATGAAATATGATTAGTTCCTCTCATTTACTTTAAATTCTCAAATTGTTAAATTACACCCACTCATGTAATTTAATTATCCATAAAATTACGGGGTATTACATTCCCCCCCCCCCCCCACCACATCGGAATTTCATCCTCGAAATTCAGATACAACCACTATTAAGACTGAGGATCTTACAACACTACATTCTCCAATACTCAAAACCAACTTCAAAGTAAGTCTCATTCACTATAGCCCCAACTTCATAGTAATCTTGTTCAATTCTCTTCATGCCGATATACACCATCAGTCATAAACTCTGAACTCAATAATGGCACATCACACATTGTGCTCTACCAACGAGATCCAAATAAAATGAGCCTATACATATCCGGCTCTATTGCCTCAATTCTATGGGAAGACCACACCTCGCTAAGTGAAAACTTCTCATATCCATCCAAACACAAATCTCTCATCCTGAGAGAAACCACAAGAACATCGGACCACTCCAATCGGTCCTTCAAATCGAGGTTCATGGCGACGTAACTATTACGATGCTAAAAATTCCCCTCTCAACAAAGGACTCTAAATCATGTCCAATCCAAAATTCTATGTATTCGCTCACCTCTAAACAACCAGAGGGAGAATGATCAGGATTTCCCACACAAAACGTCAAATGGCAAGTTGTCCACAACAAACAGGCATGAGTGGCTCCACATTACTCTGCCAATTGGTAACTTCTCCTCACGATTACCATACTATGCTTTCCTTTAAATACAAGTTATGTCAGTTGTGAAAGTAGACTAACCGTATTGAATCCAAAATCGCATTCATACCACTTTACTATTCATCAATCACCTCCCGTCTACTCATCGGGTCATAGGTGACATGACTTGCCCAAAACAAAACATTATCCCCACTGCTTCCTAAAAATCCCAATCAGAGGTGGGGTTTACGGATCTCATCCCGACTCACAACAATATTGGGAAGCACCTCGCACTGGTGCAATCTTTCCTTACTAGCTTGACTGCTCGTTCTAACACTGGAATCATAGGCTTGATACCTGAGTTCTGCTTGGACATCCTGAACCAAACTATTTTTTATCTACAATTGGTGCGCACGGAGATAATTTCACTATATCTGACCTAACACCCATATCCCACTTATAATATTTAACCTTAAGTGGTACTTATACTCCCCTTCTTCCCCGGGGTATACCAAGAGTTTTGGCCAGTGCACCTTTTGCCACAACGTGCACTTCTGGGCCCTTCATACCTTATTGACATCACTATTATATTTACGTGCAAGTCACTCTCAACATTCAACTGAGTTAGACTCCGCTCCAAATTTCACAATATTTTGACTTTTCCTCCTCTCAAGAGATATCCTATTTTAAATGGCTTCCCGCATCCTTTCAACCCATCTCAGGTGTGCCAACTCTCATCGCACACATATACTTGGATTATCGTCATTCTCACATGACGTTCAATCCCTCATACAATTCTACCTTATTTATAACTGTCCCACAGTCATACATTCCCCACATTTATTCCCACGTCCTCCTATCTCGGACGATTTTTAAAAAATCAGCTACCCAGGGTGCTTATACACCATATAATTTGCGCATATTAATGTAAACATCACATAAGTTTCACATTTAATACACATAATCCTATTTCTCTCGCATTCACAATGTGTCTAAAACACATGGGTATTCTTAATCACCCCATAAATCAAAATTTTAATTCTGATTAACATCGTTCCACCCTTCAACTTACGGTGAAAATAAGAATTTTTTTCTAGTGCTCTCTCATGGCACTACCGGATCCGCCGACCTTATAACTATGAGTTCAAAAGACCAAACATCTCCTTACTTCCAACAATGCTCTAACTTTCATACGTGGGATGTCTCGCAAAGTGAAATCCAAACAAGTAACCCACCGATACACTACTACCTAGAATTGTTGGAACATTGACATCCGTTAGGTCCTCAGTCTGTGGCGCGTACCATCAAACTCCTTGACACAATAGTTTACTCATCCACTATGTGTTGCACAAGACCACGTATATCACAGTGCTCTTACTATCACTAGTTTCTTAGCACAAATAAATCACTAGCTATGTCTCTCAGTCTCGATAAAAGCCAACATACCCTGAATCACATTAGTAAGCATCTCTACTCATCGGGATCAAATAGAACCATACAACATAAACATAGAAGTCTACTACACAATATATCATAAGGCATATACACACACATACATATATTTATAGGCTCATCTCGTCGAAGAGATATGCCAAATCCCAACAATTTTATCCATTTAATCATACTAAGTAATATAATCCACAATGTCGTAGGGTCTAACATCTCCCATCTCCCAACATTTGATGCTTTCATGCGTGGGAGGTATCGCAAAGTGAAATCCAAACAAGGAACCCTCCCGATACACTACTATACAGCCCTACCGGTTATTGAGATCTGTCAGTCTAGGACTTAGGTCTAATAATGTATTTAAATCAATATAAATCATATCTAGGATAACATCATACTCGTATAACATATCACTTAAATGAGTAATCTCAATAAAAATATACTCTCACTGTCTACACTCGCTAAACAAAAGGAAATACATGCACAAAATAATGTTATCGATATAGCCATTAAACTCGTCTCACACACGAATCTAGCACAAATCAAAATATTATGACTTGATCGTATCACAAAAAACATTGTGCATTCACCCGAGAATAATACTCATATTTCTACGTTACCAATCACCATGGTTGCCCAAATGGTTTCTGGACATAACACGCTCATCCCCACTGGGCACCACACTATTACCCCTTTACTCACTTTGGGCAAAATCAATGCAGGTGGTCTTACCCCCACATGATATATCTCCATATAATACATTTATCTTTGGCCACACTAACCATATTAGATTTGTCCTTCTCTCTGACCTTGGCATCCTCGACACTGACAGTCACCCTCATTGTTCCTTTAACTCCGCTGGCCATAAGGAATACACTACTAGATTTACCAGTCTGAACTGAATTCGTCTTCATGCAATTGGATTTCGTCTATCTAAATCGTTTAGATGGGTCCCCTAATGGGTCTCCCCCTCGCGATGATTCACTAACACCATTTTACCTAGTCTTACTCTCCAAGTAAATCTTTCGATTCTTTTATCTCCCTTTACAAGAAGAATTAATGTCTCTACTTACAAAACGCGACATTGTCACCATCTGTATCAACTGTCCAAGCATAATTTCCCTTAAGTTCTTGAAACTCCTCTCGCGAGTCCATTAACCACTTACAAATTTTCTTCTCCATTGTACCTACTTCATCCGGTACAAAATTCATTTTCACAAATGAACTTTTGTCCAGCCCTTCCTGTGATGAGTTCAGAACACTATTCACATCCTCTTCTGAACAAAATATGAAGGAACTTATAGTCAAACCGTACCTAAGATCCTTCCATTGACATAATATTTCTCTTTTCAAATGTGGTGATATGCTTCCACCTTAACAACTCTGCTCCGACAAGCTAGGAAAAACATTTACCCCAAATTTTCACACTCGGGTATACCACACTATGGCATATGCCAAAGCCTTTAGGTATCTTACATCCATTGTCTAATACACAGAGTCTCTTCATTTACAAACATTCCAATGGGTGGTCCTCTTCAAAGACACCTCTAATGTATTCCTATTCTAACCATGCTGGGCGAGTCTAAGTTCGTACCACTTTCTTCTATAGTGGTACTTAAAGATATATACTGAATACTAGCAATACTTACAACTCCATCTTCCCGAACAATAATATGGGTGACCTCAACTACCGTCATCGTCCCCAAAATATTCAACTTCAACTGAACCCTACCTCCTGCTATCTCCCAATGGGCCTCATCTGACTTCCTTTCATGGTTCGGAACACGAACAAACCCAAATGGAAATAAAATTAACTAATATAAGTATATATATTAACTAATAGCCCTCTTAAAAATACACCCCAGCGAAGTCTCCACTGTGGCAATCCCGGTCGACACGGCGTTCTCTCCGGAGGGGAAAGGAAGGAGGACCCCCCCCCCCTCGAGGAAGAACTGCATCACAGTCTCGCACCTTTCTCTTCGAAAAGTGGGCTTTGGCCATCGTCGGTATGGGGTGAATGTAAAGAGATAAATTTGCGATCCTATTTTGCTCAAAACAGGGAAAAGAATATGTTGCCACTTCAAGGGAGCGGCATCAAGGACAAGCTGATGCATGCGAAACCAATAGATCGGAGGTCCGGGGCCAAGTTATGGAATCAAAAGGTGTTAGGCACCCCTCCCTCCCATTCGGTCTCTCATGGGAAAATGTTAATATTTTCCTTTATACACGTGAAATGTATACATGTTTTTATATAATGGAGATTGGAATCGGTTGACCCATTCCATGGAAAAGATAGGTTGAGGTCATCCATAAGAATATTCTCAAAATAATAACAAATCTAGAAGATAGAATATGAGCGTTCATCGAGATATTGATCGTTATTAGGAAACATTAATATATGTGGGATGAGACGCGAATAAGTATGCTATATATATATATGATAATTATGAAAATGAGGGATTTTGAGGATTATGAAAAATAAGAGAAATTGTAAAATTAGAAAATTGGACTCGAGTCTCGGATTTTAATAGGAGATGCCTGCGTAGCCTATAAAGGCATAAAATTCCACATAGTTCGAATGTAGAATATGGGTGGGGTTTATCCCATAGATTCGAATGAAATTTTATTAGGTGTGTGCGTGTAGAAAATGTATTTTTGGTTTTGGAAAAAGAGTGGTGGATAATTCCATTCAGAAATTACGGGTGCAACCCTCTTTTATTATTTTTTGGGTTTTTTATGCAATATACGAATAAAAGCGTAGATGTTAATATGTATGAACTAAAATGAAACTAGATTATGAATCTAAAGTAATTTATGCAAAAATAAGAGATTTAAAAGAGGAGGATACGGAATTGGACCTACCTTGGAGATTGATATTTGATCTTGGATGAACTCCCTTGAATTTTGATGGATGGTGATGAGATATAAGGATATTTTCCTAATTGGGTGTGAAAAGTATGGGTATTTAGGCTTGAATGGGATTTCTCTTATGGAACTTCGCTGACTTCCAGAGAATGTTTCTGGGATCACTGATGCTGATGGGTTTTTGTTGTCCTATTGGGAATGAGTTCATGACCCTTATTTATAGGGAAAAAAAGGTACCGATCGACTTACCCCATGGGGAGCCTACCATCAAGTCACCCTTGACATTGTGCCTATAGGCTGGGTTCAGGACCTGGCAATTGGCAGTCTTGTGCTGACTTTTCTAGAAAATAAATTGTAGGGCACAAACTGTTGATCCGAATTGCGTAAGGGGATGCCGTTAGAAAGGTATTTGAGAGGACTTTGAGATTCATTAGACCTCTCCCGGGTCCGAGAGTTGATTTTGGGTCAAATGTGGCTCGGAAGCGCACGTCGTTCCTTTGGACGGGAGATCGTCAAAGATAAACGGATCGTTCATCCATATGGTAAGTCTGAATCGCACACGGGGTGGACTGTTGGAAAGGTTAGGAGATGTATTTTGACATTCCAAAGAGTTTCGCTTGGTTCGAAAGGTGAAGATTGGTCAATCGGGGTTCAGAAGCTCCCAGTGACCTCTCGGAGTAAAATGGATCGTTCATCCGTACCACGGGTCAGAATTACGCATGAGGTGGATCGTTAGAAAGGTTATTCAGTGGCCTTATAAGATTCATTCAGTCTCGTTTGAGCTGAAGAGTTGACTTCGGTCAAACGGAGTCTGAGAGCACCTGGTGGCCTCCGGATCGATTTTTGGGGGAAATTGATCATTCGTTCGAACTGTTATGCTGTTTCGTGCACAGGGAGGACCTTTGGAAAGGGATTTTAGTGTCGTTCAAAGATTTAAAGAGCTTTCGCTCTGAAAAAAGAGTTGACAGGAGTCAAATAGGTCCCGGGGATGCCCAATGGTCTCTGGATCGGTACTCGGAGTGCGACCTAGGTTTGCGGTGGAAGGGGGAAGTGCTAGCAGTCTGAGTAGAGACTTAGGGGGCCCTATAATGTGGTGTCTGCACTTGGTAATAATATTCAATCTAATTCTTCTAAATTATATTATCCCCTTTCCCTCTCTGAGACTACTAATAGGGTCCTTGGCATTCAGCTCAAGTTTCCCATTTCATGGCTTCTTGCAGCATGTAATATGTTTCTGAGGACCAAATAGTTGACCTAGAATTATCTAACCACGACCTTCTTATTGTGTCATTTTGCTAAATCTTGTTGGTATATGAGAGAATGTATCAGAGATTGCTCCATTCTTTCCTCAACTAAATTGAATTCATATTCTATTTGGTCATGAATATATCAATTCTTAAGGAACTCCGATCTAATCGTTGGAAGTCTAATATCTGATTCATTCTGGATATTACATTTTTTTACCTTTTATATATATTCATATTAGCCTCATTTTTTTCTTTAATTCCTATATTAATGCTTGTTAACCAGACAACCAAATTTATTTTGGATATATATATTCTTTGTGAGTTTTAATTGAGATTCAAAGCTTGTAATTTGATTGTGTTTCGAGAAATTTGTATCGCAACATGTAATCTCAAGGGAAATTTTGTGTTTTTAAAATCTATATTTTTTACGGTATAAGAGTACCCACATTTAGATCATCAAATTATCTTCTCATGGCCGCCAACCGTGCATTATTTTTATCCCAAATGAGGAAGTTATGCCCATTTCCATAAAGTTTTAGCATTTGCTTCAAATTAAAGGGTCATTTTTTGTTTCCTACTATGTAATTTGGAGGTTTTAAAAAGAACAACGTATAGATAATTGAATTATATTCATGTAGCTTGTGACCGTGTGTAATTTCGAGTTCATATGAGTATGTTATAACATTTTCCTCATCGACATGCGAAATCGAACCTGAACTAAACCATGGTAGCACTATGTGATATTTGCAAATCCGGTCTGAGCCGGCCTTCGGATGAAGAATCCATGAAATTAATATTTTTGTCTTCTTTAACTTTCAGTTTGTTTCTGCACTTATTGTAAATATAAGTGAGATGGTATTATATAGGATACCTTCATTTTAGGTTAGTTTAGTTGGATATTTTCGAGTTGGGGATCTTTCCTCCATTTCTCTCTTCTAAGGCTTGGTCGGTAAGTCTATTATTATTCATCTTTTTCGGTTGTATTTTCATTAATAGATTTCTTCCTTTCTTTCTTTATAACTTAGTTTTGATTCAATATGAATATTTTTTTGGTTAATTTGTTGTTTTCATTTGTTAATTAGTTGTAATCGTTTTTTTACCCATGTTTAGTTACAATTTTAAAGTTAGGATTATATTTCCACCATTGTTGGGAATTAATCTCTAAAATCGTGTTTTTGGGTTGGAACACTTTAAATTGAAATCTCATGTATTAAAGTTGGAATATTACGCATTTAACTTTCTCTATCGTGCAACGGTTGTATTTATAGTGATATTGTGATTTTAATCCATTGAGAATCGATTTCAACTGAAAGTTTGATCTTTCATTATTAAGCTGAATTTCTTCATGTTTGATTTTTATAATTAATTGAATATTATTGGTTAATTATTTTCAAATCAAATTCCTCAATACGTGTTGTTTACCCATGGTGGGGATGTAATTAGATTCTTGTTTTTGTAATTTAGCCTAGTTTACTTGTTGCCTATTATTAATACTATTCTCACCATATCTTCTTTTCATTTTCCCCTTTTTCTAAGACTAATTAAATTTAATCCAACATACCGTTCCATGTGCATTCAATCCCTACTTACCTCTAAACTTGCATTTATAATCTCCCAAGTTCTAGTATCTTTTTATATAGGTCATAAGCACCCAACGATAGACATGTTTTACATGAAAAGTTTACGTCTCATTAAAATGGCATTGTTGCCGGCGAATGGTGCACTCTAGGATTTTAGTGATTTAGCACTATGTGTGTATATTATTTGTTCTTTTCACTTTCTTTTTGACTTGTACCAAATTGTTCGAGAAACTTATTATTCTAGTGTTCATCATGTATTTGAATTGCCCACTTTGAAATGCCCCATTCTAATACTTTAGATTGTTTTAATTGTTATGATAATAATTTTCAAAGTTGAACTCCTAAGACTATGCAAAAATTCCTAAAAATTCTCAAAGATTACAGAGTTTAATGTGAAATTCAGTAATTTGTATGTAATCACTAATCGACTTTGAAAATTTGAAAAATGGGGAATCCACTAACTCTAACCAAACCCCTATGAAGATGTTATGAAATATAATTGGCTTGATTAAGATTTAGCGAAAAAGAATTAATTTAATAAGTCAATTTGACCCTCTGTTGCATCTCCGTTAAAAGATGTAACAGTATGTTGGTTGTCTCGCAAATTAGAATTTTAATTTAGGGCTTTCTTGACTTAACCCCCACTTTTTAATATTATATTTGACTTAACCCTCAGTTTGCTAATACCTTTAACTTGCCTCATGCATGGGGGGTTATCTCAAAATAATGAATAAAAATAAGGGGGTTTAGTCAAATAATTTATTTGACTTCAGTCCGTGTTTATAATGCAAAAATAAACTTAACCACATTTACTGGGGGCAAATAAAGGGATTAGAAAACTCGAAGTTAATACAAGTAGCGTATTAAAATTGGATATTAAGTCAAAAAATCCTTTGATTTATTATGTTGACGAATTAGAAAATGACACTTGTTTTAAATATTAATTAATTAAAAAAACTTAAAGGCGTGACACCTATGATGAACAAAATAAAATTGAAAAGATATGTATTTTTTTAGATAACACCCATTTAAAAATACTAAAAGTATGATATTATCTTCACCACCTTCACTCCTCCATCATCATCACTAGCCACTCACCACTGTAAGGATAAATTTTCAACTGAGTCCATTTATATATATTGGCGTAATTCTGAAAAAAAAAAAAAATTGGGTCATAGATTAGGCTTTGAGTTATTGACCTTAAAAGCCTATGGACAGGTTTAATGATTACGTAGCAACAAACCATCAAAGATTACACATCATGTTGTGTTTCGTGCCATATTTGTCTTTGTATTTTCGAGGATATCTTAGGTATGAATCCATATGTTATTGTTCCTTGGAAATTTAATTTTGGGTTTTTTATTTTTACGAAAATGTTTGGAGTTATTTTTAAAGTGTGTTTTAAGTAAAATATCTTTTGGTTTGGGGTCGTTAGAATGAGATGTTGAATTCATTTTTGTTAATCTCTTTAAAGTTTTAATATTTAATTCCAAAAATGAAAAAAAAATGACTTTTATTATTTAAACCATCCTTCCTACATCTCTCCCTAGCATAGGGCATTTATAAATTAGCATCAAAGCTAGAACACAAAGTTATCGTGTTTAGATTCGTGTTTAGGCATGAATTTTGGTGGTTTTTATTTGGAGGGTCATTTGATTGCTAGGGCGTAGATATTTGACTGGTCTAATTAAGTAGACTAGAAAATGCATATGAAATCAACACTTAAGGCGATGGATGAACGAGTATAGAAGGAGTTACTTAATGGATGGTCCCCACCCACTACCATAGCTGGCGACTATAGGATTCCTAAACACGTAAAGTCTTGGTGTGAGGAAGAACATAGTTTGGATAACTATATTTCTTAAGGTTTAGATGCTATGTTTTGTTCGGTCAACCCAGATGAGTTTAACCGTATTATGACTTGTGAGACGTCTAAAGAGTCTTGGGATGTACTCCAACTAACACATGAAGCAAGTAGTGTTGTTAAGGGCTTCTAAACTTACAAACTTCACTAGTCAATTCGAAACCATTAAGATAGAGGAGAGTGAGACCTTCGATGAGTCCTATGCTAGATTATCAGTTATTGAAAACTTGTCCATTAACTTGGGAGAGAAGATATGCAAAAAAAATGAGTAATCAATAAAATTTTAAGGTCCTTGCCGAAAAGATTTAATTCAAAAGTGACAATTTTGAATTCCTTGATTACGTTGGACTCTATGAAACTTGAAGAGCTTATAGGTGATTTTTAAAATTATGAGCTTGACATGTTGTCCTCCAAAACGAAGAAGAAAGATACAAGCATTTCTTTAAAATCCCAAAAGAAGGAAACGCCTATTTCAGATGATGAGTATATTATCAATTCTGATTACATGCCACGTTTACGAAGAAATTCAAAAAAAATTCTCAAGTTTAAAAAAATTAAAAGATTTTAAGAAATTTGAGAAAATAAATATATCAAGGCCGACTACTTCCTTTAAAATTATAATGATAATTTTAAAAGAAATAAATCGGATAAATGCTTTGGTTGTGAGGGTTATGGACTTAGGGTAATTGAGTGTACTACGAAAGAAAGAAATGTGGGCAAGGAAGCAATGGTGTAAAATGCCACTATTAGTGATAGTGATATAAAAGAGGTACCCGATTTCCTAATTTAATGCAACTACACCTTGTTCATGGCTAGTCATGAGAGTTTTAATAACACTTTCAAGGCCATTGAGTTTAAATCCCAAGCAAGTGATGGTGAAGAGAGTGAAGAAGAATATGAGAATGAAGAGGAGGAGGAGGAGAATGAACTCCAATTTTCCTTCCATAATTTACATACAAAAACATTGAGAGTGAAAAGGGAAAACATGATGTTAGCATCTATATTTAAAGAACATTCCATAGGGAATTATGAGAGGGTTTTAATTGAAAACCTAAAGGAATGTGAGAGGTATCTTAGAAAGAATCTAGAATATGTTAAGGGAAATAGAGATATCCTTCAAGGTTTAATGGAGGTTATAAAGCAGGATATTATTGGGTTTTAAGAGTCTAGCTATTTACTTGAGTCCATGATAGTGATGCTTGAAGAGAGATTCAGAGACTCGAGTCATATGAAATTTTATTTGGAGAATAGGTCGGAGAAATTGTAAAAGATATTAGGCACCATCCAAATCAAAGATGAAAAGTTTGGAATTGTCTTTGATATTCCAAATGGTTTCGGTAACCAAGCTAAGACCATATGTTTTAGAGAGTCAACCATTTCTAGGAACATTATTAAAGGTCAACCCTTAGGTAATATCCTTCATTGTGTCTTCACATGCACACATTGTGGTAGGAAAGGTCACCTCATGCATTTTTGTTTTAATCTTAAAAATGGTCCTAGAAAGTCTAAGTCTAGAGTCACTAAGGTTCTCCAAACCCTATAGCATCAAGTTACACCTATGTGAGTTAGGAAATTAGAATTGGAGGCCTTACATGTTAGACTTGCTAATTCTTATTTTCCTGCACATGATACTTCCCTTGTTCTATCTAATGGGTGATTGTGTTCGCATGTTTTAATACACTAGCTTTTGTACTTCATGATATATGCATTCACTAGTTGTATGTTATTTGAGTCTTTTGAATTTTGATTTTTTATTTATTGGGTGATATTAAAACATACAAAAAGCTTTTTTTTGTCTTTTGAGTTTGTTTAAATTTATACTCTTTTGAAATATTTTAAAAATGCAAAAGGATTTTTCATTTTCTTTGTTTTAGTTTTACATATTTTGTGTGGAAATTTGGTATGTCACGAATCCGTTTAATTTCATACTTATATGTGACAAGGACATTTGATTATGATTGTCAATGCTGAGATTGTTCTTAATCATAATTGCATGGAGTTGTTCAACATTGATTTGCTTAATGTATTAACTTTGTATATGCCTCCAAATACACATGCACGAGATATTTTAAATTTTAACTCTACATATTATATTTAAACTAAGTGGGATGTTCTCCTATTAATATTTTGATATACATATCTTGTGACCACGGGAGATTTGTTCATATAAGAATCGTTGCCCATAAGTTTGATTGATTTATTGAAAATATTATGGTCTATGGGAAAAGACTATAAAAGGAGAAAATCTCCACTAGGAGAAATTCACCATTGGCAAGAGCCTAACAAAAAAATTGAGAGGCAAAAATATAAAGATTAAAGGCTAACTAGTTTGTTTGATTGATTTCAAAAGTGATATCTTTAAAGCATTTTAGGGAAAAATATGATGCACGTTTAGTTTTGGCGGTGTTATAGTTGAATATCGATGGGTTTTCATAAATAATCCTAACTATCCCTATCATTCCATGATGCTATAGATTTGTAGAGTAATCAATATTCTAGATTTGTGTACATTGTGATTGTCTATTCATAGAGTTCAGTTTATATGTCACTTTAGGCTAAATCTTAGTTTGATAAAGTTTTACACTTTATTATAAATCCTTGGACATATTTGATGTAACACCCCATGTTTTAGTAATTAATTATTTTAAATTATTGGGAAAAATGAAAAAAAAAATGGATTTAATGAGTTTTATTAAGTAAATATGTTGGGTTTTATATTTGGAAAAAAAGGATTTCAAAAGGAATTAAAATCGGTGTTAAAATGAAGTTTGTATAAAGATATATATTAAAACTAGTGTTACTGGGCAGATTCTTCAGGGGCGGATCGATTCGCCCTTGGCCAAATTGATTCGGCCGAGTCGGCAGACCCAGTTTGAGTCGGTGGGCTAAAAAGAGTTTTAGTTAGTTTTAACTTCTTAAACACTATTCAAGGCTTCTAATTCATGGGGGTACTTCTCATAATCACATTTTCACAAGTTTTACACCAGAGAGCTCTTCGAAAATATTTTCCTCCCAACCACAAACCTTAACCTCCAATATAATCAAAGTTTTATCACAAGTTTTGAAGGCTTAATTGGGGTATAATCAAGTTTGTCCAAGAACAACTCTTTGCTAATTGTTTGAGAGGAATCTATCCATGTTATCAAATTTTGTTCATCATAATCACATGCATTAATACTTTATTCCTTTTCTTTAGTATTATGCGTGGTATGTGTTGCCTAAACACCTAATTACATGCTTTTCCTAAAACCAATTAGTAACTTAATTAGAGAAAGTGGACACTTAATTATGGGACTTTTTTAATGAAATTTTTAAATATGAATTCATCTTTGAAACCATTGGGTGTTTAGGTTATATTATTGGATTTTTATGGTTTTGGGTGTAGGTTCTCATGTAGAATTTTATGAGGTATTTATTTAGTAATTAGGACGCGTTAAATCTTATAAAAAGTTAGATGACTTACAAAAGAACATGATTATGGCATATGGAACATTATTGCATGTTAATTAATTTAACATTATTAAATGGAATTAATTTTGTTAAAATCAATGATGGTGTTATTTGTTGATTTAAATTAAATTGGGAGCTTATTGATTAAATTGTTATGTTGTGCTTATGAATTGTGTACTGTGTTATTTGATTTAGTCACTTTTGCCATCGCGGGGACGATGGGCTTTTTGGTAGTATGTTGTTCACCTCTATTATAGGATGCATACTAGGTATAGGACTAGTGGGTAGGCTTTTGCTATAATTGATGCTTGCTTGGTATAGGACTAGTTAGTATAGATTCGTGTGGATTTTATACTCCGGGATGGGGCATATTTTTATGCTTTATCATCATTGAGATGGCCTAGGCTTGAGATTAGGACTTCATAAATGTTGGTAATTCATCATATATGTAGCATAGGCCGTATGTGTACTTTGGGAACCCTTGGGTATTGGAGTAAGGGGTATTCTGAGGATCTCATATCGATTAAAAGGGGAGGGGGGCTAATTTATTAATTGTGAAAATGAGAAGATGAGAATTAATGCATAAGATAATATAACGGGTATTAAAATTTATGGTAACATAATGAGTGAGGGTCAGCTGGCATTTTATGTCGTGTCGTGTGTGAAACCTTGTCAAATTTCAGAATCGACACTTTAAACGGATCAGTGGATGCTTTGACAAGGCGGAATGTGAAAATTTGGTGGGAATACCACCTGGGGCGGGAGGACCGCTATAATAAAAGTGAGAATAATGTTAAGTTGGGTTAATTAAATTAAATTAACAACATGGGGATTAGTTATTTAAAATCATATCAGTGTGCATTGTGACTAACAATTATTAAGGGTAATTAGTTTTGTGCTATCGCGTTTAATTATATTCTGTTTAATTTAAATATTTTATTATGATACTTATCATGTAAATGCTATTGTAAGTGTTCATGAACCCTATTTGAGGGGAGTAATGTGTATTCATGCTTGAGGCTCTGACCTCGTGCATTGACTAATCTTTTCAGGATAAGTTTTGGAGAAACTACAGAGGATTATTTGGAGATTATCGTTTGAAGGTGTAGCTGCAGTTATTTACATTATCGTTTTATTTAGTTTAGATTTTCCTTTCCATCATAATTCATTATGAGACTTCATTTGAGTTTTATTGGTCGATTCAGTTCCAAAGTTGTTTAAGATTTTCATTTTGAAATATTCATAGTTGGTTTATTATTCAGATTTTAATTAATTCATTATTGGAGATTGGATTTTTTGAGTTTTAGCATGTTATGGATTTCTTTTGTCACATTTTTATTGGTCATTGTCATTTGGGATTGATTATTATTTATCTCATGGATTGATTTATCTATGTCTCATATTTGTCTCATGCTAAGAATGGTATTTATTTAGTAACGCCCGACATAGTTCGGCTATGGTGGTTGGCCACCCTGTCTGTCGAATCGCGCAGGGTGTTACAGATGGTATTAGGTCTTAAGTCTTATAGGTTGTGAGTTTGTTTTAGCTTTTTTTTTTCTTATCTTTGATTCCTTTTGGTGATTTGTACTGGTAGTCATTTCGAGATTGATGTTGTTTTGTTCTTATCTTTTCAGATGGTGAACACAAGAAGAGCTGGGAGTAGGAGAGAGGATTTCATTTCTGGTCCCACGGCTCAGGAGAGGTAGTGGCAATTTGTGTTGGATACCTAGGAGTTAGTGGCTATCATTCGTGAGGCCACGACGGCTAGTATGGATATAGGGAGATATAGGTGGTTGATTTTGTAGGGCAAAAGTAGGGTACACCCGTTTCAGCATGGGATAGGGTGAGGACCAACTTCCAAAGGGAAATCCTCCCACCTTTGGAGGGGGATCTGACCCAACAGTGTCGCACCAATGGAGTAGAGATATGAAGAGGCACTTGAGGATGGTGGACTGCACAGATGTGCAGAAACAGATGTTAGCTACATTTAAGCTGATTGGAGATGGGTTACAATGGTGGGAGAGTGTCACCATTGAGTTATGGACACTTTCTTATAAGGTTTAACAATAAGAACCTTACATATGCCATTAGGAGTGCGGAGAAGATGGAATTTATAGACTTCGAGAAAGGTTCAAAGTCGATCGTCGAGTATGAACAAGAGTTCACTAACTTATCAATGTTTGTAACTGAGGAGGTGGATACTGAGAGGAAGATGATGGAGTATTTCATTAAGGGATTACCATGGTGGATTAGGCATATGATATTGGGAATTAACCATACACTACTTATGCTCAAGTGGTGGATGTGGCTATGTTGATATGGAAAAATAAATCTAATAATCAAAAGAAGTTGGGAGAGAGCCAAGAGTGAAATGGACAAGGAGGTGAGAATAAGGGCCGCAATGACCAAGATTTAAAGAAATAGAATACAATTCATGAGAAGTAGGGACAACAGGGTGAGCAAAACTGGAGTATGAATTTCGGATCTATTAAGGGTGCATGTTTCATCTGTGGAAATATGGGATATCGGGAGGCTCAATGTTACAGGAGAGAGGTCCAACAGGGCCAAGTGACACAGGGACAACAAGGCCAAGGAACACAAGGGAAACAAGGTCAAGGAGTATAAGGGTAACAAGGACTAAGGCCATCAGTTCTAGAAGCGATAGGCATTCAGGGAGTTCCAGCAACGTCGGCATCGATGCATGCATAGGGAGTGGTCGCAAGACCAACCAATGCCGGTTATTGGAGGTGTTATTTGATTCAGGCTCGTGATGAGATGGTGTCGTAGCAGCCACGACTTGGCTAGTGGAGTGTCACGGTATGTAACTATTTTCTTAGCTACTTATATATATATATATATATATATATATATATATATATATATATATATAGGGATTAAGTGCATATATTATTTGGTGTATGGGTGCCTAATTATAGCACTCTACGGGTACGCATATGTGAGCCTTATTTTGAGTTGCGCACTTATGCTTTGTCGAATTTCGAGGGCGAAGTTCCTTTGCTAGTGGGGACGTATGTAAAACCTCGTGTTTTATTAATTAATTTGGAAAATGGGGAAAAATAAAATTTTGGATTTAATGATTTTTATTAAGTAAATATGTTGGGTTTTATATTTGGAAAATAGGATTTCAAGCGGAATTAAAATCGAATATATTAAAACTAGCGTTACTGGGCAAATTCGCTAGGCGAGAATCGATTCGGCCGAAATGGCAGGCCCAGTTTGAGTTGGTGGGTTAAAAAGAGTTTTAGTTGGTTTTAACTTCTTAAACACGATTTAAGGATTCTAATTCATGGGGGGACTTCTCATAATCACTTTTTTCACAAGTTTTTCACAAGAGAGCTCTTTGAAAATATTTTCCTACCAACCACAAACCTTAACTTCCAACATAATCAAAGTTTTGTCACGAGTTTTAAAGGCTTAATTGGGGTTTAATCAAGTTTGTCCAAGAACAACTCTTTGATAATTTTTCGAGAGGAATCCAAACTTGTTATCATATTTTCTTCATCTCAATCGCATGAAAAATCTATTCATTTCCTTTAGTATTATGCATTTTAAGTGTCGCCTAAACACTTAATTACATGTTTTTCTTAAAATCAATTAGTAACGTAATTAGAAAAAGGGGACCCTTAATTATAGGACTATTTTTATGAAACTCTAAAATATGAATTAATCTTTGAAACCCTTGGGTGCATAGATTATATTATTAGATTTTTATGATTTTGAGTGTAGGTTCTCATGTAGAATTTTATGGGGTCTTTATAATTGGGACGCATTCACTCTTATAAAAAAATTGGATAACTTATAAAAGAACATGATTATGGAGTATGGAACATTATTGCATGTTAATTAATTTGACATTATTAAATGGAATTAATTGTGTTGAAATCAATGACGGTGTTATTAATTGATTTAAATTAAATCGAGACCTTATCGATTAAATTTTTATGTTATGCTTATGAATTGTGCATTGTGTGATTTGATTTAGGCACTTTTTCCATCGCGGGGACGAGCGGCCTTTGGGTAGTATGTTGCTCACCTCTATTATAGGACTCTTACTAGGTATAGGACTAGTGGGTAGGCCTTGGTTATTATTATTACTTGCCAGGTATGGGACTAGTTAGCATAGATTCATGCAGATTTTATACTACGGGGCGGGGCAGATTTGTATGCCTTATCGTCATTGCGCTAGCCTAGGCTTGAGACTAAGACTTGATAAATGTTGGTAATTCATCCTATTGTAGAATAGGACGTATGTGTACTCTAGGAACCCTTAGGTATGGGACTAAGGGGTATTTTGAGGATCTCACATCGATTAAAAGGATGGGGTAATTTGATAATTGTGAAATTGAGAAGATGAGAATTAATGCCTGAGATGATATAATGGCTATTAAAATTTGTGGGGACATAATGACCGGGGGATGACAATTTAAATGGGTCAGCTGGCATTTTATGTCGTGTCATGTGTGGAACCTTGTCAAATTGCAGGATCGATAGTTTAAACGGATCAGCGGACATTTTGACAAGGGAAAGTGTGAAACTTTGGTGGGATTACCACCCGGGGCGGGAGGATCGCTATAATAAAAAAGAGAGATAATTTGGGTTAATTTAATAAAATTAACAACATGGGGATTAGTTATTTAAAATCATATTGTTGTGCATTGTGAATAACAATTATTGAGGTTAGTTAGTTTTATGATATCGTGTGCAATCATATTTCGTTTAATTTCTATTGTGATATTTATCATCTATAATGCTACTTTCTAGGTTCATAAACCCTATTAGAGGGGATTAGTGTGTATTCATGCTCGGGACTTTGACCTCATGCATTTACTAATCTTTTCAAGATAAGTTTTGGAGAAGCTGCAGAGGATTATTTGGAGATTATCATTTGAAGGTGCAACTGGAGTTATTTACTTTACCGTTTATTTAGTTTAGATTTTCCTTTCCATCGTAATTCATTATGAGACTTCATTTTGGTTTTATTGGGACATTTGGTTCCAAAGTTTTTTGAATATTTCCATTGGTATCCAGTTCATGCCCATTCATTCCATCCCACATATTCGAACATATCGATACTATGCTAGCATATAAATCTTATGTGTTTTTTGTTAGTTCCTCTTATTGTTTATACCTAGATACGTGCTCGTGTGTCATTAGTGTATTTTGCAAATATATATATATATATATATATATATATATATATATATATATGGTATCGTTTTGTGTTGAGCCTTTGCTTTTGCATTTAATCCATGTTTTCCATATGCTTTATCTTTGGATTAATTTGGCAAACAATATGATCAGTTTGGTATTTTTTATCGATTTTTTTCTTTCATATCTCATGCTTCATAGTTTATTCAAGTTTGTATAATTTTTACATCGAAATTGATATTTATTAATCATTGTGCGGATTATTTATGCTTATGTTGCCATGTTTTATTTTCTTGCACTTTACATTGTTGCATGATTTTATTACTTATTATTGAATCTCTCTTGGTATCACATGTTCACAGATTTAGGGGGAGAAATAGTTTTATGCATTCTTTCTTTGTCCATTCCTGAAAAAAGGGGATGAAACTCTATATTTCACTTTCATGATTTGGAGATCTTTATCATATGGTGAGACACCTTACATAGGTTGAGATTTTTAGACATAGGGGGAGTTTATTCTTATAAATATTTATAGTTGTTATATTATCTTTGCAATTAAAGGCATGTTTAAGTGTGCAGGTTTGCAAAATTCGATAAAGTTTTCAAGCGAGCAAAGTTACTTAGCTTATGTGTCTATTAAGCATTTGTACTTTTTCCCTTTTAAGGTTGAAGAATAACTCTTATAAAGAGCTTGATAGGCCATATGTGTTTTTTTTTAGTTTTGTCCCGGAATACCCAAATGGGAAGATTTGTAAGGACACATTTCCAATTCAGTCAATTTGTATGTATTGGCTTAATTCTAGACACAATATTTTGAGCCATGGGTTAGACTTTGAGTTTATGACCTTGTAAACCTATGAAATGTTTGATGTAGTCGTAGAAGAAAAGCTTCAAAAATTACACATCGTGTCATGATTCATCAATGTTTGTCTTTATATTTTTTAGGATCTCTCGTGTATGAATGCACATGTTTTTTTATCCTTGGAAACATAAATGTTTGAAGATGTTTTTACAAAAATGCTTGAAGTTTTTTTTGAATTTTATTTTATTTTTCATCGTTCGAATGAGATGTTGAGTTCGTTAGAATGAACTTCTAATTAGCATTAAAAGAGGAATATTTATTTGTCATAGGTCTATCCACTAGAAGCTCATTCGAAGTACATTCAAATGAGATCACTTGTTCATTAGAAAAAGATTTAAAGTTTCTTAGAATGAACTTACAATGAAAATCCAACTGGGTATCTCTATTCGTCAAAGGTATATCCATTAGAACCTCGTTCGATGTATGTTCAAATGAGACCACGTGTTCATTTGAAGGAGAGTTATGTTAATTTAAACGACTTAAGATTTTCATTTCAATGAACCTTAGTTTTTCATTCGAACTAAACGCCTTGATTTTTGTGTTGCACTAATTTTTTGTTTTTTATATAAAGGAGGTCAGGTATCTATTTTTCAAAATACTTTTGGCCAAAAAATGATTTTCCATATATATCCAAAATCTCCCATTCCCTAGTTTCACCCAAATACTTTGAAGATTTAAGTTTCATCTATCTTATGCTTTTAGATCTTATTTTGTGGGTACTAAAGTTTCTTTATCTCATCATCATGATAGATAAAAGTTTTTGTAATACCCCGTGCTTTTGTGGATAATTAAATTACATGAGTGGGTGTAATTTAATAATCTGAGAATTTAAAGTAAATGAGATGGACTGATTATATTTCATGTCGCATGTGAAGAAAAGTGACAAGTAATGTTATTTTATGAGAAAAAACGTGTGGAGATGTTTTGGGTTAAGGCATGAATTTTTTATAAGTGATACAGATGGAGATTTTGAGTGCACAGTTGGTCTCGAAAGAGCTGAGATAGTCAGAATAGAGTACCCGGATGTAGTGTTTGGGTTCCGGGGACTTTTTGGATCAGTAGGGACTCGCATTTGTGTATACGAGTCAATTTTGGGTTTAATAAGGAATATACCCTCATTTCTCTCATTTAAGTCATGAGAAAGAGAGAAAGAAGGAAAGGAAATAAAAGAAAAGAAGGAAGAAGATAAATCAAGAAGAAAAAAGGATCTCCGGCCAACTCTGGCGGATTCCCGGCACGAGGTCGTCAGATTTATCCAACGAGGCAAGTGTTTAGCTTGCTTTAACTATTAAGTGTGCTTATTTTTCATATCATAATTGGTGAGGAAATTATGAATTTTGAGTTGGGATTCTTGAATTAAAATGGGTTTTTGGAAGATGGTTTCATAAGAAATTGATGAGATAATAATCCTATATGGAATCTATGCTAAAATCCATATTAATGGTATAATCTTTGGTGAGAAAATTGGAAGAGATGAAAATGGTGAGTTTAATGGAATTAGGTTTTAATTCTTAGATCGATTGATGAATCCCAAGAATAACTTGGTATATTGGGTAAATCATAGTGTGTAGATGCTATTAATGTGATTGGGTGATGTTAGAATTCGTAGAATTTGGGTTGGATGAGTATAAGAGTGAATTTCATCAAGAGCAGAAATTTGGCCCGATCAGAACGGTTCATTTTTCTTTGTAATCAATTCGGTCTGATGATCAGACCGGTTCATTTTTCTTGGAAACCAGTTCGGTCCATTTTTATCAGAAAATCTGAAAAGTTTTTATTCGCCTAAAAAGGATTGGAGACGAATTCCTTTTGGAGATAAATTTTAGGGGATCCTAAAGAGAGTGCGAGGACCTCTGAAAGAGTAATTGGGGGATGTATAAGTCTCGAGTTAGTGGGAAAGATCTGGGGTATAAATTTAGGAATGTTTGGGACAAACAACATTCAAGGAATTATTTGGCGGGTTCGTACATATATTTATGCATGTAGAATATATATATATATATATATATATATATATATATATATATATATATATATATATATATATATATATATATGCCGAATATGTATGAGTAAATCCTAAGGTGCGAGCAGGATGATATAAGAATACTAACTAGAGTGATAAGCTACTATTCGGGAAGAATGAATGTGAGAATTATATCGTAAGTGAGTGTATACTTATGGGATTAAAATAAGTTGTGTGTATACTTATAAAGTATTGCGAATTGATATATTCGAGATTATAGACTAATTCCATGAGAGATAGGCATTTATAGCCGCATTTGATGATGATGATGATATATATATATATATATATATATATATATACGGGTATAGGGACAATATATATATGATATGATATTATTATGAATATATATGTGTGTGAATGATATATTTATGTGAAGCATACCCCTCTAGCACTATCATGGGAAGTTGCACGATGTGGGTGAATCCCATGGCTTGATAAGCAAGGAGAGTAGAGTCCCCAAATCATAGTCGTCCAAATATTGTAAAGTGTGATTTTTATCAGGGGTGAGACGTGGTGGGTATGTTTCATTCTCAATTCTAGTGAGGAACTATGACTGCTTCCCATACATTGTGATTTGGTTTTTACCAAGTCGGTGTGAGAGTCTGACCGTTGGTACCTAGGATAATAATGTGAGTGATTTCCTGGAAGGTGATAGCATTCTAGAGACTGCATCCATTTGAGTTATAGCTCTGAGAATGGTTATTTTACTTATATAGTGTGTGATATATAAGTATTGATATACTTGATATATATATATATATATATATGGACTAAAACAAGAAATTAAATGTGAGTTAATTTCTGATATCAGTGAGTATAAAATTCAGAATATAAAATGTAAAATATGTATATAAATGTAAGAATATTATATACGAAATGATAACCTTAAAATGAGAGTGGGTAATAACTAGTGAAGGTTATTTAAAATTAATGGTTATATGAGAAGTGAGAAATTATATGGTATAAGCTTGGGCGAACGCTTAAAATATTTTAGATACGTGGTACTTAATAGTGTATGGACTTGGGAGTTTTTCGAGATGCTTGTTAGGTTGGGTATATAACTAGGGTGTTTTAAAATACATGCGTTAGGTGTGCACTGTTAGATGAGAAGTGAGGGTTATCTCATGTGAGTGCGACACTAATTCAAATATGAAAAATATCATATTTTACATATTAAAGTAAATTAAGCACTTGCTAAAATATTTTTAAAACCTCGGGAAAGTACCCGTTTCTATTTTCTTTTTCTTCTTCTTTGTATACTTTTTTATGTGTCTAGACACAGGGACGCTTGGATGGATATTCCTTCGAGTCAGACGTCGGTGCCGTAGCTATGGAAGTTGGCAGAAAATTGTATAGAAGATTCTCTCCTTGTGATCTAGATAGGAGGTACTATCGTAATAATCGATCAGGTTGCCCAAATGATGTCATTTATTTTATTTATAGTGATTTTATTTTACGCGCACTCATCATGGTTGTATATATGTTTACCAAGATTTATCTATTATTTATTTATTTATTCCATTTGTTGGTTATATTTATGTGTGAATGGTTTTAATTGTGCATCTAGATTAAAAAGATTAGAAAATTTAAAATTTGATGTCAGACCTAACAGGTTATTAATAATTAATTTGTTTTTCCGACAGCGGTGCTGAGAATGAAACCACATGAGATTCTTATTTAATTTGATATAGGACTGATCACCCGGTATTTTATTATACGTGGTGTCACAGTTTTCTGTGGTGGAATCCATACTTGATATGTTGTTTACACGCTGTGAACTCCTTGGTGTGGTGTTACAGTGAAGAGACGGTGCGTCCATGTTTTGAAACCATACATGGTTAGTGAGCCTATTTGGTGGACACTGAGGCATGTGTGGACTCACACGTTGTGGCAACTTGCACAAGTGAAATCCTATGTTTAAATGTGGAGGAGATGTTGAAGATAGAAGAGAGTCAAGGCTTACGAGGGCAACGAGTCTATGTTTTAATTCCACTGTCTGTCTTTTTAATCTTCATCACAGTGATTTGTGTGGGTGGGCTGACCGAGGTTTTACACGTTGGGAGTTTTCCTCATACATCAATGTGTTGTGAGATTGGTTTATTTATTTTATCCTCTATCACCTAAATGTATATTTTAGGTTAATAATATAAAATCAAGTAAATTGTTTAATAACAACAACTCGGTTTAAAATTTGATGCATAAGTTTTTATTTTAGTTAAGATGCTTAAATTTTAACTTTTAATTCGAGAAATTAAAAAGATTACTTTTGTTATTTAGACCATCCTTACTAATCTCTACCTAGCATAAGGTGTTTTTAACCACCACTCTCACCTACTCATGTGCTTGGACCCCCCACCCCCATCATTTCATTATCCATGTGGCTAGGACATTTGATCATTATTATCGATGCTTAGAATGATCTTAACCATTGTTTATATGGGGTTGTTTCGAAGTTGATATGCATTTTGATTCGACTTTGTATATATGCCAACATTTCACACATCCATGAGTTTATATGGATGTTTGACTTCTCTTTCATATTTGAATTTTGTGAGGCGTTCTTATCTCAATATTGCCATCTATGCATAAGCAGACTTAAGGAGAAGTGTGTATATAAGAACCGTTTACCGTGAGGATTTGTATTGGTATTCATTTAAAAAATGATGAGTGATTCGCGGGAAAAGGGCCGCGAGAGTTCAAAATTGACTGCCCAAAAGAAAAAGAAAAATGCTAAGAAAAGGGCCAATACGAATTTCTCCAAGTTGAGAATGCAAGAAACCTCAAAAGAACTTGAAAAATTATATATTTATGAGGGAGTTTGGTTGGAGAAAATTTAAACGGGTTTGCACATCTAATCCTAATGTTGAAACATTACAATTTGATGCTATTGTTTGTAGAATTGTCAAAATTCTGGATTTGTGTGCATGTAGTATGTTTAGTTCATTAAGCTCACACTTTAATTGTCATATGGCTATGATAAATTTGATGATTTATCGCTATTAGGTTGAGCTTCTTGATCATTTAAATATGTTGGATTTGAGACTCATTTGTTGTAGTTTCATGCCCATACATTCCATGTCCATGTTTGAGCACATCAGTACTATGCTTGCATGTAACTCGCATTGTTTGTTTTTATGCGTTTCTGCATTTTGCGTAAAAACCATACTGTTTTAGCACTACTTTGCTGTTGTCAGCCCCTTCCTGGAATTTTTTTTGGGAATTTTTTTCACTGGGAAAAAATATATGATATTTCTGGGAATCTGGGAAAATTTGGACTGTCGCGAGAAGTCCTTCGAGAGATATCTCCATATCGCGCGAAGTCTCATTCGCGCGATATCCTCATATCATTTGAGTGACGTCCCTGACTCATTTGAACAACAGTCTATATTTTTTTCTTCTCTTTATTTGCAGTCCTTTAGTTACAATTGGTATATTTTTTGGTACTTCTGGAAGCTTTCTGGACTGGCTGATTTATATGCAGGTTATATTGATTCAAAATCGATATTTTGCGTATGATTCTGTTTATCACACCTGATTAGATTGTTATATTCTTTGTGTGATTCCCATGTTTACTAGATACGGATTTGTCATTTCTTGATTATATTTAGCTGGTTGTTTCTTGATTATCAAGAATTTTTTAATTACTAAATTCTCATACTAGATAGTTATTGACTTGTTTATCTTTTCACCGGATTGTCTATTCGAGACAAAAAGTGGGAGAGATGTATGTGATGTAGGGGATAATTGATGAGCATGTTTATTGATATCTAGATTTACATATTGTTTGATTACATATTTTATAAATTGGTACCATATAATTGCTCACATGTTTGTCAAATGATTTGTTCTTATTGGAAATATAAATTGGTATCATTTGTCCCTCCGTACTTTTCTGGGTATTTGTTTGTCTATTTCATGTGTGTAGGTATGCTTCAGATATTCAAGATTTCAAATCTACATCACATTCAGACAGTTCATGCTTGTTGGTGCTACATATATTACTCCGTGTCCTATAATTTTTTACTTGGGTTTATGGGATGGGATTTAGGTGTCATACGGCTTGACGGCCAGCTTAGGCACTTTACTGGTTTAGTTTTTTCCCGGAATAATCAAAGGGGAAGATTTGTAAGGACATAAATTTCCAATTGAGTCCCTGTATTGTTTTGACTTAATGCCGTGAACAAAACTGTGTTTATAATATGTCATAGGGTGATTTTTATTTTGTCATGATTCCACTTGGTCTATGACGTATTGAAGAAATTGAATACGTTGCGAAAAAATCTTCAAAGAATTAATCATGCTGAAGTTTAAGTGGTGCAAGTTTATTCGTCTTCAAGTTCATTGCATTCCAAGATTACAAAGGTATATAATTAATGGAGCTCAGAATGATTTTTATAAAAGATAAGGATGTAAGTTTATAAGGAAAAATATTTTTAAATGTTTTACACTTCGTCTTATTCTGATAAGCAAGAAAAAGAGTTTGACTTAATTGGGTCTCTTTTGGAGAAACGTTTTAAAACAAAAGTCAAACTGACACGCGCGTCGTTCAAATGACATTTGTACTTCGTTTGTGCGAGAAGGCTATGTCGCGCGAACGACATGCCAATATCGTTCGAGCGACACTATTTTCAAGGCGGCGTTTAATTCCTATTTAAAGTGTGTTTTCGTCAGAGTTTTACAACTGTGCGTTCGGGAAAAATAGTTTATGATCCAGAAACTTGTTTGAACATGTTTTTCTAAGGTTTCAAAGCTTAAACACATCCTTAGAGTTTGCAAAGATCCGAGTCATCATTATTATATGTTTATGTGATCTTGCTGCACCAAGAAGGTTTGTTCTTTACTTGAACATATAGGTTTTGCGGTGAATAAAAGAGAAGGACTTCTTGTTCAACATCGTACACGTATCAAAGCCATCCGGTGGACACCGAGACATATGTGAACACGTGTGCTGTGGACAGGTATCGTGGAAGAAGGATTTTCTTCATGGGCACTGCGAGAGGAGTGGTTGAAGATCATAAGAGCGTCAAGACCCGTTTGGGTCGAGTCGTTGAGTGAGTCTTTTATCTGTTCGTTGTAATTCCACATTCATTGTTATTGTCTGGCTTGGGTCGTCCGAGGTTTTTCCTGTCTTGGGTTTTTCCTCGTACATCCTGCGTTGTGAGTATTCCCTACATTACTTTACTTGCTTTAATCACTAGATACATGTTTAGGATTAATCAAGATAAAATTGGTGTTGATACCAAATTTAGTCTGCTGACGTGGATCAGTTAAGTGGAGACACGTGTTAATTTACATGGCACTTACAAACATTTCTAAATAACACCTTGACTTCGAGGAACTCAACCTCCCCGACCAACTCAGACACTCCGAGCAACAGGCATTCTCCGAGGAACTTTATTATACCGAGCAACTCATATATACCGAGCAGCTCAGGCGGTCCGAGCTTCACCTCGTTCGGAGCATTTATAACTGAATATTTAAGAGGATTGAATGCGCATTAAATGCTGATTAATATCATATAGATGTGCACGCCTATTGGACAGCTATGTATTACCCTTTCACACTTACAGCCTGAGGGCTATAAATACATTGTATCATCCTCATTGTAAGGGGACTCGGAATTTCTTGGTAAAACCTGTAATCGAGAATTTCCAAACAGTCAATAATAACACAAACAATGGACGTAGGCCATTCATTCAAGGCTAAACCACTTTAAAAATCTTTTGTCTTATTTATTTTTTATCTGTGATTAAGTAATTAGAGATAATCTATTTTTTTACATCAACAGATTGGCGCCGTCTATGGGAAACGACTGAAATTCTCGTTTTTCACCAAAATAATTTATCACCAATGGCTGATAATACTGAATTCAATAATCGAAACGCTGGAAACCCCTTGAATCCATCCGCTCCTCCAAATGTCCAAGATCTGGCTGGAATTATGGCCAATTTGGCTCAAGTCCAGACGACTATGCGACAACTCATGCAAACTATCCAAGGTGGAGCGCAGACCCATTCAGGACAACTAAGTGTTCAAAGAAATACTCGTTTAGTTTCTTTGCGTATTAGGCAAAGTGACTCATATCGCACTGAGAAATCTGATGATTTTTCTTATCAACCAGGTCAAACTTCGTCAATATGAGCCACAGATACTGAACAACACATCACTCTCTCTCCAGAAAGGACTAGTGCATTGGAAAGATTAAGTAGGATCTCTCCTTTTGATCGATTAGGCCCTAGGAAGAATAAAAGTCCTCCTAAGGCTATGTTGAGAAACTTTCGACGACCATCTGATCTAAGAGGGGGTTCTGCCCAATCACAACCAGTTTCTCGACAAGATAGATCCCAGGAAGCGACTTCAACACGATCAATTGCTCGAACCAATAGGCCCGAGGAGGGAAAAGATGCATGGAAAGGCTCTATTCAAAGGTTGGAAGATAGACTAGGGGAAATGGTTAAGGCCAAGAATCCTCTACAAAGAACTTTTGTCCAAGGGACGCCTTTTATACAGGCAATTATGGATTTTCCCACACCATCGAAGTTCAAAGCACCTGTTGTGGCCCCTAAATATGATGGAAAAACTGACCCTATCCTTCATATAGAATAATACCAAGATGATGTCGATATCTATGCCGTGCCAGACGAGATGAGATACAGGGCCTTTTTGGGAACTCTTACGGATCTGCAAAAATATGGTACAATAATCTTCCTCGGGGGAAGATATCAACTTTATTTCAATTGGCCGAGCTCTTCATTGGAAATTTTTATTTTGGATCAAAACCAGTTAAACGAGTGGCACATTTGTTAAGTGTTAGACAAAAAATAGGTGAGAGCACTAGGGATTACATAACTCGTTTCAATAACGAGAAGCTCGAAGTTATTGATTACGAGGAAAAGATATCAATTATTGCTTTGATGAGTGAACTGTTGCCCAATAAATTGTACTATACTTTGGCCAAAGATCCACCCAAAACCATGTCAGAACTATTGGCAAAAGCGACAAAGATCATGAATGTCGAGGAGGCTATGACTGCGAAGAAGAACATGGACACCAAAGAGACCAAGGTGGAGGTTGATAAGGCTAAAAAGAAAGAACATAAGAATAATGGTGGTGACAAGTAGTCAAAGGCAAAACCATCATGGGAAATATTGAAGAAATTTGAAAATTATACTCCTTTGAAAGTAGACATAAACCATGTCCTGGAAGAGATCAAGAATAGCGAGGAACAAAACTGGCCTGAGAAAATGAAGTCAGATCCCGACAAGAGGAATAAAGCCAAATATTACGAGTTCCGTAAAGACCATGGTCACAAGACCAAAAACTGCATAGCTCTCCAAAATGAATTCGAAGCACTCATCAGACAAGGAAAGCTGACCAAGTATGTTGATCGAAGAAATGAAAGAAAAAGCAACGATCGAGCAAGACAGAGGTCTAGATCTCCTCGTCGATCAGAAGAAAACAAGAAAAGAGATCATGAAGATGATCTAGAAGACGACCCTGATCTCCCCAAGAGACCAAGATAGCCAGAACGCGAGGTATTTTCAATTCATTTTATATCATTTGATTGTAACGTTATTACAGGTGGAGATGCAGGAGGTGGGGACCTTACTGCGGAAAGGAAAGCTTACCTCAATGAAGCTCAAGCTTGTTCATACATTCGGTGAATAAATCTAGCTGAGGATGATCGCCCGAGGAAGGTGAATAAAGAAAAACTGGTCATTGGTTTCTCCAAGAATGATCTCGCAGGTGTACTATATCCTCATGATGACCCACTGGTTATCAAAATGAGGATGAAGGAAGTAATAATCTCAAGAGTACTAGTGGATAATGGTAGCTCAGTGGATATCATGTTCTACTCATGCTTTGATAGTTTAAATCTAAAATTGTCTCAATTGGAACCTTATCACAGGCCCCTCCTCGGTTTTGCTGGCGAGAAAGTCTTTCCACTTGGGACGATCAAGTTAGATATGTTCATCGGCACATGGCCTGCTTGTTGAACAGAAAGAGTACGTTTCTTTGTGATGGATAAGAATGTCCAGTTAGCTTATAATATCATCATGGGAAGGTTAGGTTTGAAGAAGTTCGAAGCAGTACCTTCTATTGTACATCAATGTCTGAAGTTTCCAACCAATTTTGGAGTAGGAGTTGTAAAGGGTGACCAAAAAGTTGCTCGGGAATGTTATTACTCATCTGCCGAGTAAGAAGAACTGGAGGAATCTAGGAAAAAGACTACGACCTACCAAGTGGATGAAGGTGCAGAGATTGAAACATTGGATCCTAGAGACGAATCCCAGCTCGTGAAAGGTCAGGTGGTGGAAGCTACTGAAAATATCATTTTGGACGACAAGCACCCGGAACGAACAACTCAAATAGGTTCGTCGTTAGATGCCTCACTAAAACAGGAATTGATAGTTTTCCTAAAAAGAAGAAAACAAACTTTTTTCTTGGAGTCATGAGGATATGCAAGGAATAGATCCAAATTTCTTATGTCACAAGCTTAATGTGAATAAGGAAATCAAGCTAGTGAAGCAGAGACGAAGAGTGTTCAGCCCCGAGAAAAATCAAGCCATACAAGAGGAGGTTGAGAAGCTCCAGAAAGCTTGCTTTATTGACGATGTCAAATATCCAGACTGGTTGGCAAATGTAGTAATGGTAAAGAAGAAAAAACAACAAGTGGAGGATGTGTGTAGACTTTACCGACCTTAACAAGGCATGCCCAAAGGATCATTTTTCTTTGCCCCGAATTAATCAATTAGTGGATGCTACCTCGGGACATGAGTTGTTGAGGTTCATGGATGCTTATTCTGGTTACAACCAGATTAAAATGAAACCTGAAGACAGGGAGAGTACCTCTCTCATTACCCCTAGGGGAACTTATTGTTATAATGTTATGCCTTTTGGTTTGAAAAATGCAGGTGCAGCATATTAACGGCTGATGAACAAGGTATTTTCAGAACAAATCGATTGCAATATGGAAGTTTATGTTGATGATATGCTAACGAAGATCAAGAGAGCTGTTGACCATCTAATTGACTTAGGCCAGACCTTTGATCAACTAGATAAATATCAAATGAAGCTGAATCCCACTAAGTGAATATTCGGAGTACGAAAAGGCATGTTCCTTGGGTATATTGTCAACCAACGAGGAATCGAAGCAAACCCCGAGAAGATCAAGGCTCTATTGGGACTACGATCTCCAACGAAGAAGGAAGTACAAAGTCTCACTGGGCGAGTTGCAGCACTTAATAGATTTGTATCACGAACAACAGATAGATGCCTTTTGTTCTTCAAAACACTCCGAAGAACGTTTCAATGGAATGAAGAATGCGAGAAGGCTTTTCAAGAAATAAAGAAATATCTGGGAGCACCTCCACTGTTATCCAGGCCAGTGATGGGGGAAATATTGTACTTGTATTTGGCAGTGTCGGAGAATGCAGTTAGCTCGGCGTTGATAAGAATGGAGGATTGAGTGCAAAAACCAATCTATTACACTAGCAAAGCCTTCTGAGGAGCAGAGATCAGATATCCAAGACTGAAAAAATTGGCACTAGCATTGATCGAGGCGAGTAGGAGAATGAGGCCGTACTTCCAAGATCATACCATAGTTGTGTATACTGATACGCCATTGAGACAAGATCTTTATAAACCAAAAAAATCAGGGAGATTGATGTACTGGGAAGTAGAACTTGGTAAACATGACATAGTTTATGAGCCTAGATCGTCACTTAAAGGGTAAGCAGTAGCAGATTTTATAGCAGAGTTCACCTATCCTGATACCCCCAAGGAGACAAAGATGGATAACGACCAACGTATGGATGTTACAGGATCATCGAATTTAAACCCCGATCAACTTACGTTGGTCGACGAACAAAAGAAGTTGGTCGACGAGCAAGATAATATGGTCAACGAGCAACAAGAAGTGCTAGAGGAGGATAAAAGGAAGCAGCAAATATTCCACCAAGGAACTCTGTCCGATTAAAAATTTGAAGACGAGGTACTTATATGGAACCTATATGTGGATGACTCATCTTGCACTACAGGATGTGGGGCAGGGATTGTTTTAAACAGCCCAGATGAGGTCAATGTGGAGTATGCTCTGCGCTTCCAATTCAAGGCTTCTAATAATGAGGCTGAATATGAAGCTATGATTACAGGTCTTAATTTGGCAAAAACCATGGGGGCAGAGCACGTTATTGTATTTAGTGACTCGCAGTTCATCGTAAATCAAATACTGGGAGTATATACAGCTAAAGGAGAATTAGTGATCAGGTATCATGCAAAAGCGATGGAGATTTTATCAAGTCTGATGGCAGTGCAGATAATTAGAATACCAAGATTGGAGAATGCCAGAGCAGATGCCTTAGCTCGTTTAGCTTCAGCCACACGCACCGAGCTACGAAGAACAATCCCAATAGAAGTCTTGGATAGTCGGAGCATAGATGAAGATCTGATGATGAACTTTATTACCCTTGATTAAGGACCATCTTGGATGGATCCTATCAGGGCATATATTGAAGAAGGGTATTTGCCAACTGATAAACTCGCAGCCAAGAAACTAAAGTTTAAAGCTGCTCATTATGTATTGACCAATGGTGTTCTATATAGACGAGGAATTATAGCTGGCTTGCAGAGATGTGTACATCCCACCGAGGTGAAAGATTTGATCGAAGAAGTTCATAAAGGGTCTTGTGGAGCCCATGTAGCAGGTCGGACACTTCTGCAAAGGATAATGACGCAGGGATACTATTGGCCAACAATGAGGGCTGATTGCATAGACTATGCCAAAAAATGTGACAAATGTCAATGCTTCTCCACTATCCGAAGAACTCCCCAAGCATTGTTGACACCTATTACTTCCCCTTGGCCATTTTCCATGTGGGTAATTGATTTGGTCGGGCCACTTCCAATGACCAGAGGAAGGTTTAAATATCTCGTCATCACAGTGGATTACTTTTTTAGTGGGTGGAAGCTGAGCCCCTTATCGATATGACATATGAAAAAGTGTATCAATTTATATGGAAGAACATCATTTGTAGATATGGTCTTCCTCATGCATTCATCACAGACCATGGAACCCAATTCGACAATGAGGAGTTTGCTACGTATTGTCATCAGTCGAACATATTGAAAACCCACTCTGCACCAGGCCACCCTCAAAGCAATGGACAAATTGAAGTGACAAACAGAACGCTGCTGAATGGCTTGAAGAAAAGTTTAAATGATGCAAAGGCAAATTGGATCAACGAGCTATATTCGGTACTATGGGCTTATCGTACTACTGCACGAGCAGCCACAGGAGAATCTCCATATATGCTGGCATTTGGAAGTGAAGCTGTCATACCTGCCGATCTGGGTCTCCCCACACATAGGGTGCTGAATTTAAACTCTCCTATCAGTGACTTGATGAGAAGATTAGATTTGGATATGCTCTAGGAAGTTAGAAAAGAAGCAGCAATCAAAAACGCTGCATACCAGCAACAGACATCTCTGTTCTATAACAAGAGAGTAAAGAAGAAAATCCACCAACTATAGTTGGCCGGGAATAAAAAATTTCCCAGAAATACCAACAACGGTTGGTTGGGAAGAAAATCCACCAACTATAGTTGGTCGGGAATAAAAAATTTCCCAGAAATACCAACTACGATTGGTTGGGAAGAAAAACCATCAACTATAGTTGGTCGGGAATAAAAAATTTCCCAGAAATACCAACTACGGTTGGTTGGGAAGAAAATATTCCAGCTAAGGTTGGTCGAGAAAGAAAATCCACCAGCTAAGGTTGGTCGGGAATAAAAATCTGCCAACTAAGGTTGGTCGGGAACAAAAATCACCAACTCCGGTTGGTCTGAAACAATTGGTTAAATAAATGAAAGTCATTTCAGGCCTTAAAATTAAAAAGATAAAGTTCTTGAAACTTATGGCATTTTAAACTACCACCATAGTTGGTCGAGAAATAAAATATCACCAACTCTGCTTGGTCGTCAGATAAATTCAGATAGTCGACAATAAATTTTCACCAACTCTAGTTGATCGACAATTTAAAATAACACAAAATATCTTTATCTTTTCAACAGATATACATGCACATTCATTTGAAAATGTCTTAAAAAATATTTCCAAAGACAATGACAAATTGCAAAGAAAACTAGAAGTTTTTCATTAAATCCAAAACAAAATACATTGAGAATGAAATACATAAAAAATTGTTACATTAAGAATCCTATTCTATTTGTTTCTTCCCCTCTGCCTTTGAAATGGGTTCTTCACCAGCGGGAGGATCGTCTAAGGCATAGGGGGAATTGATGAAATTTATATCTTTAAGCATCCTGATATTCATTACTGAGGGATGATCAAGTAGGTGTTCAGGGCGAGATATCTCGAAATTGGAATGAAGATTGTAGTCATCAAGATACTTTGAAATTTGACATTGAGGAATGGCTCGAGCAGAAATCCAGCTCATATACAGTTTGAAAGGTGGCACCGGCAACTCGAGCAACCCAGGGTCATAGTAATCCCACAAATAGTGACCATGTTCCAACTGCAGCACGCACAAGGCATTCATCCATCCTTGCTTGTAACCCACATTATTTGCATTTTGGATCCGATCATCTAGATGGTAGAGGGATTCATTATAACCAGCCATCCAGAACTCTCTGGGCTGCTTGTGCAATTGATAGGTTAACCTCTCTAGTTGCTCGTGGAGGTTCTTTGTTAAATGTTCTTTACTCTCTAAGGCAGAATTTTGTGCAGAGAGCTGGTCGTCCAGATTCAGAATCTTCTTGGACATCTCATCTAATGTTTGATTCTTCGCCACTAACTGGAATGCTTGATTCTCCAAGGCTGGCTGCGTTCTAGCTTCTTCAATAGTAACTTAAGCAGCCCTTTCTCATCCTCGAGAAGCTCTTGCTCGTCCGCGAGCAGAAGTAGAAGGATCAGTTCTCTTCAAGGTTTCCAATTCGTCTCTCAGATTGGTATTTTCAACCTCCAAGAAAGAAAAACTTTCATCGTTGACAGGAACTAAGGCTCCCGAGATCGAAGCTGCAGATTTCAGCTGAGATATCTCTCCTCACAAATTATTATTTTCCTTCTCTAACAGTTTGGCGATCTGCCTATACTTTTCAACCTCGGTCTTCAAAGTCCTTTCCTTTATATCGTAAGCAGCAAACAACTTATCATATCCCTTATCATCACTTAGTTGCTGATACTTTTTCTCATATCCCTTATGCAAAAGGGCTGTAGACTCCTTGTATTATTGTTGAAGTTCCTCAAGAGTACCCTGGAGGTATTCAATCATCTCATAATATGCTACATTGTTGTCCACTACACGATCGAGCAAGCATTTCAAATACTGGTAGGCTTCTACTGCTCGCTCTGAAGCATCTGGACCGAGGATATCAGTGATTTGAGATTCATTCAAGTCAGCATGGCCAGCCTTGAAGTATTCATTGCATTATTTCAGCAATTTTATATCATGAGCTGATAACAATTCCATCCTGGCCATAAACTAGTAAAAGGAAGAGATAGCAAGAATCAATAAAGAGTGAAAACAGTGCAAGAAGAAGAGAATCAACAGTATGAACAATCAAAATTTCAAATTTTATTGCATCATAAAAGAGAAGTACATAGTTCAGAGTTACATTTGACAAAAATAAACAGAGAGAAAAGTCCGAACAACTCTACACCTTCTCCTTGTTTCCCAAAACTTTCTCGAGAAGCTGGGACGAGGAGGTAGGTTTCTCGGATGGCATAGAAGGTTGTTCGGTGGGTGCTAGAAGCTGCTCGGCTGAAATGTTAGTTGGTTGAAACTGCTCATGGGAAATTTGGACAACTGGGGTATGAGAAATTTGATCTCTAATCACCATGGAGGATTCCTCGGAGGGAGCTTCGTCCTATTCTTCTTCCCCATTAGATGGAGGGGGGAAGGTATGTGTCGCTGAAATAGGTCAGAGTTCTCATCAACATTCATCTCTTTCAGAGCATCCACCCAACCATCCCTGAAATATTTAAGGCTGCCATACTCCATTTGTGAGACCATGGCAGCCAAACCCTTATTCCAACCCTTGTCCCAGCCGGTAAGGAAGGACTTCTTAACAGCAAGTTTCCTCTTCGCCTTCTCTGAGGAAACCCTCTCAGTCATGAGTTCCTCGACATCTTTTAATATCTTTTCTGTCTCTTCCATCTGACGATCCACTTCAAGGAGTTTGCCTAACTCCTCTTCAGCAACCTTGAATTTGGTCTCAAGCTCTCCAACATTTTGGAGCTTCCCCTTGAGCTCTTTATTCTAACTTTCCAAGTCTTTTATCTTCTTCTCCAAACCCTTGGAGACCTCAATAGCCTTATCTCTCTCTTGCTTAGTGGCTTTTAGTTGCTTCCCCCAAGCAACTTTGTCTTCGTCATACTTCTGACGAGAATCCTTTAGAGATTGGGATAATCCAGTAAAAGCCTCCTCTACACCTCCCGAGGAGATTGACGATTTGATGGCTTCGTCCTTCTTCAGAATAGTATTAAAGCATGTTACCAACTGGAAAAAGAAAACAACTGTATGTCAGTACAGGGATATAACAATGAAAAATGAAAGTTTAGAGTAGTAATACTTACTGAGGCAATGTGTTGAGCTTCCAAGGTGGTAACCCTATCCCAAGAAAGACTGTCTTTAATACCTTGGATCTCGGGGATGATCCAAGACTTCACCGAGCTCATGGCAGAGCTCGGAGCAACAAAAGTGGGAACACCACTTCTAGTAGGTAGAGGCTGAGAGATGGATTCAGCCAAATTGTCCGAGGATCTTTTCTTCAACTTCCTCGTGGGAGCAGGAACATTCTCGACCAAGGATGTCGTCTTGGTCGGTGATATAACTATAACCTCGCTTGGACATGAAACAACTGCAATCTTGCTTGGAGCCACAGGGGGCTTCTCGACAACCTTATTAGTAGCAGCTGGAGGAGGTGCCTAAATTTGTTTTGTCCCTTCTTCTAGGACATCCTGCTTACTTTTCTTTGCCTCTCCAGCAGTAGAGGAATACTTATCGAAGAGGGCAAGATCTCTTCTTCTCTTCATTCTGTCACTGAGGGGAATATGCGATTCAGGAGAAGAACCTTCAGAAACTGATGCCGGTTCAATATTACTTATCACTGGACGAGCAGTGAAAGACGAGGTATAGCTCTTGTACTGCAACAAGTATGAAGCTGATCTGATATGTTTGTCAGCAACAGTTTGATGCAAACCCCAGATAAGTTTCAGATGCTTTAAATTAACTTCTGTCTCCTTTGGAGACCTTCTTTTTCCGTCAACTGCAAATAAATAAAAATCAAAATATCAGTGATGCATTTTATCGAATATAAAGAAAACATGATTTCAAAAAATAAATAAAATAAAAACAACCTATCCCATTGCCATAGGGAGGGCATCTGGGACCCTGATATACGTCATTTTCAGTTAATGGAGCATGTTGCCAATTTTTTATAACAACCCCATGCTCGAAGTAATCCCTGTTGGCATCTGGGAGATTGATAACTAAAGCCCTATTTAAAAATCTAGTTTTCAAATAAAAAGTACTATCACTAACAGCCCATCTATAGCAAAAGATAATCTCTGGAATTTCTAAACGGGTTCCATGAATCTGATTTAATATATGGAATCCATTAACTATTCTCCATATATTGGGGGCTATTTTTGCAGGTACTACATCAAAATATTGACAGAATTCCAAACACAAGGGGTTTGGAGGAAAAGAAAAGCCACATTCGGCTATAAAGAGACTGGGGAACCAATGTCCCTTAGCCAAACGAAAATAATCAGGAGGACCAGAAAGTTCTTCCAAAATGACCCAGGAAGGAATTGAAAAATTAGAACGAAATTTATCAAGCGATTCAATAAGGTAAACCATGATGAACAAAGAAAATAAAAGAGAAGGAAGAAGATCTTACAGAAGAAGGGTAGATCAGTTGATAACGAACGATGGAAGGGATGAACGCACAAGATGGAGAAGAAATGGAGAGATCAAAGATACAGATTTGAAAAAGTAAGAGACGATAGGATTTTCTGCAACGCTTAAATACCTTACCTTGGGAATGGGTAAAAATAATGATTACAACGAAAGACGTTTGCGCTACCGGCGGCTAAAAGGACAAAAAAGGCACAGAGACCAAAGAAGTGGGAAAAATTCAAAAAGTCTGATTCTATGAATTCGAAAAGAAAATTAAATACAAGGAAAACACTCCTAAAATTCAGGATAACTATTTAATCCCGCCATATTTCAAGAAGAATGTTCCACACTCCTCAACCTCGAACTGTGAAACATTGGGGGCTTCTGTTGATACCAAATTTAGTCTGCTGACATGGATCAGTTAAGTGGAGACACGTGTCAATCTACATGGCACTTACAAACATTTCTGAACAAACGTTGACTTCGAGGAACTCAACCTCCCCGACCAACTCAGACACTCCGAGCAATAGGCATTCTCTGAGGAACTTTATTATACCGAGCAACTCATATATACCGAGCAGCTCAGGCGGTCTGAGATGCTCCTCGTTCGGAGCATTTATAACTGAATAATTAAGAGGATTGAATGCACATTAAATGCTGATTATTATCATACAGATGTACACGCCTATTAGACAGCTATGTATTACCCTTTCACATTTACAGCCCGAGGGCTATAAATACATTGCATTATCCTCATTGTAAGGGGACTCAGAATTTCTTGGTAAAACTTGTAATCGAGAATTTCCAAACAGTCAATAATAACACAAACAGTGGACGTAGGCCATTCATTCAAGGCTGAACCACTTTAAAAATCTTTTGTCTTATTTATTTTTTATCTGTGATTAAGTAATTAGAGATAATCTAATTTTTTACATCAACAATTGGTTTAAAGTAAGAATTGGTTTTTTCACAACTTTGTTTGGTGCTAACTAAAAGTTGGATAATTTTTTGTGAAAATTAGGTTGATTTGAAACACACGCATAAGGACCACTCTTTTCACTAGTATATCCTAGATATTTTTAGGGTCAACCGACACTCCCTCCTTGGAAATGACATGTCCTATAAAAGAGACTAGGCAACCAAAACTCACACTTCTTTATTTTCGCATATAATTTCTCCCTCATAAGGATTTGTAACATAGTCTCTAAATGCTTTTCGTATTCTTCAATACTTTTGGAATAAATAATGATGTCATCAATGAAAACAATCATAAACTGATCCAAATGTTTCTTAAACACTCTATTCGTCATATCCATAAAAGTAGCTGGTGCATTTGTTAGTCCAAGTAGCATCACAAGAAATTAATAGTGACCATATCTAGTACAAAATGATGATTTCAAAATGTCATCTTCCTTAATCTTCAATTGGTGATATCATGACCTAAGGTCAATCATTGAAAATATTTGTCACCTTGAAGTTGGTCACAAATCATCTATACGAGATAAGGGCTATATATTCCTAATGGTCACCTTATTTAGTTCATGATAACCTTTATAGAACTCATCGTCCCATCCTAATTTTTAACAAATAATGCTGGAGGACCCCATGGGGATACACTTGTTCTAATAAAACCCTTGTCTAACAGATCTTGTAATTGAATTTTTTATTCCCTTAATTCTAAAGGTGCCATACGATAAGGTAGTTTCTAGATTGGTATAGTTCCAGGAATAAGGTCAATCATAAACTCTATTTCTCTAATAGGAGGAAGACTTGGTAAATCATCTGAAAAAGCATCTAGAAAATGGTTAGATGTAGGAATATCTTCTAAACCAGGCTCTTTTGTTTGAAATCAATAACACTTGCAAGGAATCCTTGACATCCATTCTTAAAAAAAATACAGCTCTCATTGCAGAGATAATACGCATAGGACATATGATGCCAGTTCCTTCAAAACTGAATTCTAGTTGGTTAAGAATTTAGAAAGTAACTATCTTGTCAAATCAATCTAATTTAGCATGATACGATGCTAACCAGTCCATCCCCAAAATGACTTCAAAATATCACATGTCTAAGACTATTAAATCGATGAATAGTTTATGACTACTAACATCTATAGGGTGAGACTTATATACTAATGTTCTCATCAATAAGTCACCCGAAGGAGTAGAAATGTGTATGATATGATTCAGAGGTTCAGGCATATTAGGAAAATAGTTAACAAAACGTACAGACACAAATGAATGGGTAGAACCAAGATCTATTAAAACTTGAAAAGGTTGGGCACATATAGAAAGTGTACCTGACACTACTGCATTAGAAGCTTGGGTATCAAAAAGTGTAAAGACTTTACCCTGTCTGCATTGATCCTTATTATCACCTAAAGGCTGTATTGGAATCCTTTTTGTGGTACTTTCTATTCACATCTAAAATAATCTCCCGAATCCCTGTAACAAGGTCGTCCTCCATGCATCTTTTCGCATCACTAACACATCTTGTTATTATATTGTTTGTTATCACTAGCTCCCCCAACATTGGGTGTACTCCTAAAATTATTTCTATTATTTAGGTTATTCCCTATTTGTTTCCCAAACTTCATCTAACCATTTCTAATTCGATTGTACTCCTCGCCATCCTTCTCACCTATCGTAGCCCTAGCCAAGATGCCACTACATGATGTTAACTTTAGGATGGAAATTCGACTACAAATATTCAACCATAAACCACGTTCAAACTTCTTGGCTTTTAAAATGTTAGTTACCATAACATGTCGTGCAAAATGGGATAACTCAGTAAAATCTGCCCCTTATTGACTAACTGTCTTATTCCCTTACACTAAACTCATGAACTCAGTTTGCATTTTTGATCTTTCACCGTTTCAGGAATTTTTTTTTTGATAAACGATCACTAAGAAGCGATTCCATCTTATGTAAGTATTCCTTTCCTAGTGTATTCTCTTAGTCATTCTCCACCAATGCTCGACTTCACCTTCTAACATAAACGTTGCAAATGAGTCCCTTTGTTTATTAGTATATTAAGAACATCGAGCATCTTTTCCATCTTCATCACCTAACTTTCTGCTTCTGTGGGGTTAGGATTACCTTTAAAAGATGGTGAATTCAACGAAATACAATCACATGTTTATGAATCATAAAATATATAAAGTGAAGGAATTATGTCATTAGAGTTTTCTAAAAGGAAACTTCATATACATTAAAAGTAATAACGAGTTATAACTTAAGACAAAATTTAATACTTATTACAAGAGATCCAAACATGATCTAGATGATAAGACAAACATTTTACTTAAACTAACAAAAAGATCTCTAAAAGTTGAATCTTCAACATAGTTATTTTACATTCCCTCCGCGAGCCTACTTGTTTCCTGAAAAATGGTTATTTATGAAACATCTGCTAAAAGACGAGTGAGATTCAATCTCCATACGTTCCAGGTTTTTTTGGAAAATGGATACCTATTCAATTTAGAACATAAGGCATATACATAGAGATAGGAATTTGCAGTAATATATATAAACTAACTAACTGTGGCCATCCCCGATCCTCGCCGTGCAGGCAGGAGCGTGGAGGAAAAGATCCTTCTGGTTCTGCGCATCCCTCTCGGGAGCGCTTCGGCCGGCGTCGTTTGAGATGTGGTGTTAAAATGTAGAGAGATCGAGAGTCGCCAGTCTATTTTACTCAAAACAGACAAAAGAAAAAGGGGAAGCCACCCCGAAGGATGGAATCCAAAGACATACTGGTGCATGCGAAACCAAGATGATTCGAGACGGGTTCGGAGGCTTAGTTACGAAATGGGAAGGTGTTAGGCACCCATTCCACCCTTTCGATCTCTCATGATTATTGGCTATTTTCCTTTTGTTTTCCCCCGTGATATGTGTGCATGTGTATATATATAATGGAGATAGGAATCCTCGACTTGTATCATCGAAAAGATAAAGCGAGTCATCCGTATGAAGATATAAGAATAATATTAGAAAACAAGATTTACGCGATTACCCTTACGTTGATCGTTATAATGGAACGATAAAGCATATGGAGTAATACGTCACTAAGAACAAATATATAGATATATAATATAAGAAAATTGAATTTAGAGAAAATGAGAGAAAAATTGAGAAAAAGGACTCGAGTCTCGGGTTTTATCCCAAGACGCCTACGTAGCCTATAAAGGCATCAAAGTCCACGTAGTTCGCATACAAAACGAGGGGTGGGGTTTGTCCCATAAATCCAAATGGGGAATCTCTTATTTGTGTGTGTGTGTGTGTGTGTGTAGAAAAAGTGTTTTAGTTGTGAGAAAAGTGTGGAAAAAGTGTGAGAATCCCTACTTGAAATTTATGAGCAGACCCTTTTTTTCTTGTTTTCTGGGTTTTATTTATATGAAAATAAGAGATGTGCAATAATACTAAATAAAAAAGTATATTAGGATGTGTGAGATGAGATAATAAAAAAGTGCTAAATAAGAAAACAAGTTATTGGGAATTTAAGATAGAGTTTGAGAAAGTTGGACCTTTTTGAAGATCTTAAGCTTGATCTTGAATGTTGGGGAGCAGCCCTTGCACTTAGATGATGATGGAGAGTGGCTAATTCACCAAGCTTGATGAAAAGTGGAAGTAAAAAAGGGATTTGGAAGTTGAAATCACGCTGCCTTCGAGAGAGGTTTCTGGGATTCGTTCAGAGAGATTTTTATCACATCTGGGCTCCTCTTGCAAATGAGGTGAAGGCCTCCATTTATAGGCCCAAGTAAGTGCCGATCGCCATATACCTATTCCTTCCTATCGTCAGGTGCCGATAGGCAGGGTTTGGAATCTGCCATTTGGCAGTGCGCTTCAGGCTTTTTCAGAAAATTGGTCGTCGAGGGCAAACCGTTGGTCAGAATTGCGCACGGGGCATACCGTTGGAAAGGTAATTTAGATACCTTTGAAATTAATTTAGACCGCTCTCGGGTTAGGGAGTTTACTTTGGGTCAAATATGGTTCGGAAGCATTTATCGGACCATTGGATGAGGAATCGTTCGGACGCAAACGGATCGTTCGTCCGCATGGTAAGTCTGAATCACGCACGGGGCAGACCGTTGGAAAGGTTAGGAGATCTACTTCAACATTCCAAAGAGTTTGACCCGGTTTGGAGAGTTAACTTTGGTCAACTAGGCCCGAGATGTGTTCGGTGACCTCTCGGAGTCAAACGGATCGTTCGTCCGCATAGAAAGTCAGAATCGCGCGTGAGATGGACCCTTGGAAAGGGTATTCAGTGCCCTTCAAAGATTCATTCAGCCTCGGTTGAGATGAAGAGTTGAATTAGGTCGAATAGAGCCCGGGAGTGCCCAGTGGCCTCTAGGTCAGGTTTCAGACACAAACGGATCGTTCGTCCGCATGGTAAGTCAGAATTGCACACGGGGCGGACCGTTGGAAAGGTTATTCAGTGACCTTCAAAGATTCATTGATTCTTGGTCGAGATGAAGAGTTTGACTCTTGGGTTAAACTGAGCTGGGGAGTGCCTGATGGCTTCCAAGTCAGTACTCAGGACGTGACCTGAGTTTATAGTGATGAAGGGAGGTACTAGGGACCTAAGGAGAGTTAGGGGGTAACAAAATGGGGTGTTTATAGAGCCCCTCAACGGGTGAGTTTGGAAAAAATGATGACCGTCGAATAAACACCACATGATGCTTTTGAGGGATTATGACCAATTCAGAGGGTCGAGGTCGATTCTGAGGACCTAAGGAGTGTGCTAGGGATGATCAATTTTGTGGGTCAAAGCTGAATCTGTGAGCTTAGGGTAAAGGTCTAATAACCTAGGTTAATTCTAACTTAAAGAGTGGTGACGATCGAGGATCGAGGTCAATTCTGACCTAACTCAGGTGACGATCTAAGACCGGGGCCAATTCTGACCCAAAAGTGGTGATGACTGAGGACTGAGGTCAATTCTGACCTAACTCGAGTGACGATCCAAGACTGGGGATAATTCTGACCCAAGAGTGGTGACGACCGAGGACCGAGGTCAATTTTGACCTAACTCAGGTGACGATCCAAGACCGGGGCCAATTCTGACCCAAGAGTGGTGACGACCGAGGACCGAGGTCAATTCTGACCTAACTCAGGTGACGATCCAAGATCGGGGAAAATTTTGACCCAAGAGTGGTGACGACCGAGGACCAAGGTCAATTCTAACCTAACTCAGGTGACGATCCAAGACTGGGGCCAATTCTAACCCAAAACTGGTGACAACCGAGAATCGAGGTCACTTCTGACCTAACTCAGGTGACGATCCAAGACCGGGACCAATTCTGGCCCAAGAGTGGTGACGATCGAGGACCGAGGTCAATTCTGACCTAGCTTAGGTAACGATCCAAGATCGAGGCCAATTCTGACCTAAGAGTGGTGATGATCGAGGACCGAGGTCAATTCTGACCTAACTAAGGTGACGATCCAAGACCGGGGCCAATTCTGACCCAAGAGTGGTGACGACTGAGGACCGAGGTCAATTTTGACCTAACTCAGGTGATGATTCAAGACCATGGCCAATTTTAACCCAAGAGTGGTGACAACCGAGGACTGAGGTCAATTCTGACCTAACTCAGGTGACAATCCAAGACCAGGGCCAATTTTGATCCAAGAGTGATGACGATCGAGGACTGAGGTCAATTCTGACCTAACTCAGGTGACGATCCAAGACCGGGGATAATTCTGACCAAAGAGTGGTGACGACCGAGGACCGAGTTCAATTCTGACCTAACTAAGGTGACTATCCAAGACTGGGGCCAATTATGACCCAAGAGTGGTGACGACCGAGGACGGAGGTCAATTCTGACCTAACTAAGGTGATGATACAAGACCGGGGCCAATTCTGACCCAAGAGTGGTGACGACTAAGGACCGAGGTCAATTCTGACCTAACTAAGGTGATGATCCAAGATCGGGGCCAATTCTGACCCAAGAGTGGTGACGACCGAGGATCGAGGACCGAGGTCAATTCTGACCTAACTCAGGTGACGATCCAAGATCGGGGCCAATTCTGACCCAAGAGTGGATGAAGATTGGATTTTGATTCTACTGGAGAGAGAGATTTATGATTTTGATTTGAGCTAGGGAGCTGATAGCTGGGGACGCTTTTAGGAGACCTCGCAGGGGGGAACAACCTATTTTGGGTGTTATAGGAGAATTTCGATGGAGAAGTGATCAGGTGATCCTTAGGGATCCTCCGGAGCGTTACCGGGAGGAGTTTTCACTTGGTTTTTGAGTATTCCACTGGGGAAGAGGGATTCCGCTCGAGGGAATGCGAAATTTTCTTAGTAAAAAGGTTCAAAATCCATCCTGGGATTTTTAAGAATTTTCCAGGGGGGTTTCCAGGCTTTCTGGGAATTTCTGTACGAAATTAAAGGGGGGTGCCGGTTGGCATAGTATGAAGGGTGCCATTCGGCAGTGGCACGAACTTTTGGGCTACCTCGGGAAGGTGAGGAGTCAGTGCCGATCGGTATGGTGAGGGGAGGTGCCGATCGGCATGGCGCTTGGCATCCTATAAAAAGGGTCGAATCCCCTCATTTTTTCACAGCTTCTTTTGCTTTCTCTCTCTCTGTGATTGTTCTGCAAATCATTCTAGCATTCCGATCTTCAATAAATGGCCACCTTTGTTAGCACTATAGTCCACCGGGAGTGGTTGACCGTTGATGAGTGGGCAAATGTTGATTGGAGGGACAGGGTGCCCCTTGCTTTGGGGAGTGAGAACTCCTTTGATGCATTTGAGCCTGTCGCGGATAAGCGGACTTTGCTACGGGAGCCATCGCGTCATCGCTCTTCCAGAGTGATCCCCGGTGGTTATGTAAGTAACCTGACCTTTGGTATTCCTTTCTCTTTTGGTGATTTTTCTTTCTTTCTTGACTTTTGATGAGACTCTTCTTTTTGCCAGTCTGATATTTCTTTGAAGAACATGCGTGCCCGTGGGACAACGGGGCTTAGGGATGTTTGGGAGCATCTCCCACTGGTGGTGCGTTTGGTGGTATCATCAGCGAGTTTTGGGTGATTGGCATCGGCGCTGGATGAGACGCCTCGTTCGACAGCGGTCTTGTGCACTTTGGGAGAGAGGCGGTGGGATACTACCCACACCTTCCATTTCGGCTTCGGGGAGATGACTGTGACTCCCATAGACGTGCAGTACCTGATGGGGCTGGATTATGATGGAGAGAAGATAGAGGTGGATTGCTCTTTACGGGTGAGACCAGAGGCAGTGGGTGCGGCACTTGGTGATATGGGGAGGATAGTTTTTGGAGATTCTATCCGACTGTCCCTGCTGAAGGATGTTCTGCTGAGCAGGGTGATTGATGTGGAGGATGGGCTGCAAGTGAGGCAGATGGCCCGATTATTCATTTTGCTGGTATTGGGAGGTTTCATAGTGGCGTCGAGCGATGACGTCGTCCATTTATGGTTTATACCGTACCTGAGGATGTTTTCGAACATCCCTTTCTATAATTGGGGGAGTCTGACTTTGGCGACCTTTTACTCTTCTCTGGATGCATTCAGTCGGTGCTTCTGGAAGACCTTTACTGGGTCCACGTACCTTCTTGAGGTATTCTTCAGTTTGTGAATTTCTTTTCACGCATTCGCATTTTCCTTTCATGCATTCGCATTTTCCTTATGCGTCTCTTTTTTTCTTGTGAATTCAGATGTGGTTCTATGAGGTGATTGGGTGCAACACCCCGCTGATTTCTTTGAAGGATGACACTGTTGGGGACTTCTGCCGATTGTATCGATGGTGTAAGGCCAATCGACAATCGAATGGATCTCTCTCCCTGGAGGCGGTGCGTCAGGTATTGAATGACCTTACCAGTGGTAGGGTAAGACTCTTTCCATTTCAGTCTTGTTTTTTGCACCTTCTGATCTTGTATTGATTTATGCTCTCTTGGATATTTTCAGGTGACCTTTTATCCTTGGGGGACAGCCATTCAGGATGCGAGGGTGAACGGGCGGATGAGGCATTTGCTGGCGTATGAGTTTGGCCATTCCTGGTACCTCAGGGAGAGGGTGTTTCGTCAAATTAACGAGGAGGAGGTGGTGGTGCCACCCGCGCAGCCTCCTACGTCTATATGGCAGGAGCAGCTGATGTTGGAGGATGAGAGGATCACGACGATGATTGGCGAGTCCTACTTGTTGTACACCGATACGGCTGCACCGTATGACTATATGGATTTTGTGACGAGCTGGTTGATGGCGCCCAGCATATATGATGCCCTGCCTTTCCCTCCGATAGGTTCGAGTCAGGCGGTGGGATCTTCCCACAACGGCGCTGGTCCTTCGGCATCTGAAGTGGCGACGACCTCGGAGGTGCCTTTTGTGTAGCTTCATACTCATTCATACAACATTCAGCGGGCTGATGGAGGGATGGTGCCTATGTTGCACCATCCCCATGCGATGGATCCGGAGGAGTTGGGTTTGACCGAGGAGGTCCTTCGACCTGCGGTATACCTTTCTGTTCCTTTCTTTCTTTCTTTTCTATTTTGGTCATCCTGCTTTTGATACTGATTTTGCCTTTCTTTGCAGCAAGTTCGGGTGTCGACCACTTGGCTCAGGGACATTAGAGACTGGATATCTTCGGCGACTGCCCATATTCGGGATGCGATTCCCATTCCTTCTTGTTTGGTGTCGTCTGCCTCGTCTGGAGAGGACTCTGGTTAGGGTAATGGTGGTGCATCATCTCGCCATAGGGGGAAGAGAGCACGCTGTAGGGGTGGAAGCTCTTGAGAGAGAGAGAGAGAGAGAGAGAGAGAGAGAGAGAGAATGTGGGTTCGGGCTGAGTCCCATTTTTTTTGCCTTTTGTTTTTATTTCATGTAAAATTAATGTAACATAGAACACAAACATATGCAATGCAATGGAGTTTTTTTTTATTATTATCTCTTATTAATGATGAATGAATGCATGCGCTTTTTATTTTGCTGCTGAGACCGTAAAAAGGAATATTTTTTGGAATTTTTTGAAGGAAAGTTTTTAATTTAAAAGGAGAAAATATATAAGGAGAAAAAGGGATTCTTGAAATTCTGTTGAGAATATCAATTTATTTTGATTGAGTTTTCTGATTTGACAAAAGAGGAAAAAAGGAAAATTTCTAAAAATGGGGGGGTTGCCGATCGGTAAGAACCCTAACCTGCCTATCGACAGTTCTGTCCAGTCTCATCAATTCAAAGCTTTGATTGGTACCCTCTTCAGCCTTTGGTACCTAGTGGGGTAGGGATCCTTTCGATTTCTGCAGGGATTATGTTCCTTGTGAGAGTTTTCAAGTATAAAAAAGGGGTAAGGGTGGAGTGTTTTAATCACACCTTTTCATTCTTATCTACTTGCCCACTATTTCTTATCCTTGTAAGATGGCTCTCGCTGGTAGCACCGAATTTGCCAACTACCTCAAAGCCTTGGAAGCTATGTGCTCTTATAACGTCGACTATGATGCTTTCAACATGCGTCGAGTCTCCTTGTGGCGCAATCGGCCTCTTGAGTGGAACGTGCTGATGGCGGTGGTGCAATTCTGGTACCCCGAAGACCATGTGTTTCGCTTTGGGTTGGAAGAATTTTGTCCTACCTACGAGGAATTTTCTGCCATGCTGGGTGTAAATCCCAGTGTTGCCGCGGCTTTGCCCGAATTTTCCCGCTCTCCAAGGGATTTGTTGGTCGGGCTCCTTCGTATTTCGCCTTTGACGATAAGATAATTAATTGCTAGAGGAATGGTCTCCCTCCCGACGGTGCTACAATCCATGCATTTTTGGAAGTAGGTGATGCTGGCTATGCTAGAGCCGTTGTTCTGGGCCTGGTTTCAAAATTGCGGTTGGTGACTGGGGGTACAAGTGGACCCATAACTTGTATCCATAACTTTATGGATGTCATATCATCGTAATCCTGCGGCGGTGATACTGGCGGATATCCTGAATGGCCTGGATGCCTGGAGAGAAGGCCGTTCTAACTTTTTGAGGGTAGCCCTATGATGTTGTTTATGTGGTTGTCTGAAAGATTTTACTTGGAGACTCCTCCAGAGTATCCCTTATCGGTCGTACCCAACTTTTTTTCATGCTACTTCATCAGTGTTGGCCTATATGTTGAGAACTGGGAGCATTGGCTTGTGGAGCATGGGGCTCATGGGCTATATTGGTCAGTGCCTTGGTGGGGGCAGTTGTAGCCCGTTCTGGAGCTAGGAGAGTATTCATATGTGTGGCTGGTTGGTCTCAGACAGACCTCTTATTATTTCCCTTGGCGGGTTTTGCACCAATTTGGTTGGGCGCAGGTCGTGCCCCCTCAGACCTCAAATTTCTTTCCGGTAGAAGATTTGACTGAGCGCTTGCGTCTGTTGCCTGGATCTCTGTGGGAAAATCGGCGTCCGTCGTCCCGTCCCTCTCAGTCTGTCGAGGAGGTTTGGTATGTCCCCAAAGATTATATGAAGTGGTTGTGGAGGAAAGTAGTCAGCAAGATATTGGCAGTGGAGACTGGACAAATATGGTTTATTTTATCTAACAACATGAAGGGGGGTATTGTGGCCTTTTCGAAGATGGTTAAGGCTCAAAGGTCCATAGAGTGTTTACGGCATTCTATTCAGGCAGGGGAAACTTGGGGACCTCAGGATGTAGATGATGAGGGTGGAGGCTCCTCTGGTGGCTGTGGGTAGGACTCTTGGGGAGTTTATTTGTGTAACAAATGTGGGGATTTTATTTGGCTTTTATGGTAATGAGGAAGGGAGTTATCCATTCCTTTTACTTATGTAATCAGTGCTAAATTTTCTTATTAATGAAATAAACAAGTTTCTGATCATCCAGTTGTGCCTCTCGATGAATTTTGTATTTTTGAATTATCTATACTGATCGCTAAGGCATACATAATCCTTTTATTCAGGTATTTTTAGAATGAACCGCCATTCTCGGAGGTAAGAAAAGAATAGTATTTTGTGAAAAAGAAAGGGTCGAACTCATGTGAGGCATATGAGCTGCCTACGTACCTCTGGGAGTTTTGAAAATGTTTTTAAAATAGATTTTTGTAGAGGATCAGGCCCACGTAGTTCTGGGTAGAGGGAAATGAAGAGTTTTTTTTTTAGAACAGAAGGGGGATGGGAAGAGTCTCAGCACGTCGAGATTTTGGACAAGGGGTAGAATTTCTTGAGATGGTCCAGATTGACTGGACGAGCCATCTCTTCCCCATCCAGGTCAGTGAGCATGGCGGCACCACCGAATAAGATTTTCTTCACAATGTAGGGGCCACTCCAATTGGGCTTGAATTTCTCTCTGGGGTCCCAGATGGGTTCTATTATCTCTTTGAGGTCTAAATCCCCCTCCCAGACACCGCGGTCCTTGACTCTCTTGTTTAATGATGGCGCTATTCGGTGATGGTACCCTTGTATGTGGTACAGTGCTTTTAATCTTCTTTCATCTAGGAGGGATAGCTCATCAAGATGGCTTTGGCACTAGTCTTCTTCACTAACCTTGCTTTCGAGCATGACGCGTTGTGAGGGTATTTCCATCTCCATAGGTAGGACTGCTTCCATGCCGTAAACTAGGGAGTAAGGGGTAGCCTCAGTAGAGGTTCGAATTGAGGTTCGATAGCCCCAGAGGGCGTACGAGATCTGGTCGGCCCAATCCCTACAACTTTCGGTCATCTTGCTGATGATGGATTTGGGGTTCTTATTGTCGACTTCAACTACACCATTGGTCTGAGGCTAGTAGGGAGAAGACTTGTGTCTCTGAATCCCGTACTCGTTGACTACTTCTGTGACTTTTGCTTCAAAATGCAGCCCGTTATCTGATACCAGCTCGTGCGGGACCCCATATCGACAGATGATATTTTTCTTGAGGAATTTTGCCACTTTCTTAGCATTCAATACTGCGTATGACTCAGCCTCGACCCATTTGGTGAAGTAATCGATGGTAACCAGGATAAACTCATGTCCGTTTGAAGCCTTTGGTGTAACCTTACCTATGATGTCGATACCCCAGCTGGAGAACGACTAGGGAGAGGTCATGTTGTATAATTCTCGCGGAGGCAAGTGTTGAAGGTTGGAGAATTGTTGGCATTTGAGGCATCTCCGGACATAAGTGATGCAATCTTGGATCATGGTGGTCCAGTAGTATCCCTATCGGATGATCTTCTTGGCAAGCATGTGACCATTCATTTGGGGTCCTCATTCCCCACAGTGGACTTTCTGCATTATTTTCTCAATCTCAACCCCAGTAATACAGTGTAGATGAGTTCCATCGAAGTTCCTCTTGAGTAGGGCTTTATGATAGATAATGTACTGGGCGGCCAGTCTTCGGAGGGTTGTTTGATCTTTCTTTTTGGAACCATCGGGATACCTACTATGTTTGAGGAGTCACCAGATATCATAATACCAACAATCAGCCAGTTCGGGATCCTCGGTGGAGACAAGCTCAATATGGTAGCAATAGGTCGGTTTGTCTTGCCTTTGAACTAGGAAGGGGGTCATTATTATTCCTTCGGGCATGTCGACCATGGAGGCCAAGGTAGAGAGAGCATCTATTAAGTTATTCTTTGCTCAGGGTAGGTAATGGAAGGTGATATCTCAGAATTGGGAGGCTAACTCTTCTAATTGGGCATAAAAGGGTTGGAGCTTTTCGTCCTTAACTTTCCACTTTCTGAGCACTTGAACGGCTGACATATTGTAATTTCCTAAGATAACCTTGGACTTCTTTCTCTGTTCGGGGTGGTGGCATCTCAAGTATGGCCTTCACCTTGGCAGGATCTGCTTCTATCCCTTTTTCGCTGACCATGAATCCCAAGAGTTTTCCCTTTATAATGCCGAAGACACACTTCTGTGGATTAAGTCGCATCTGATATTGTCGTAGTCATTCTAAGAACTTCCGGAGAGCAGGAACATAACACTCTCTAGTTTTGGACTTGATAATCATATCATCCACATAAACCTTGACCTCTTTGTAAATCAGGTCATGCAGGATGGTTGTGGCAGCCCTTTGGTAGGTAGCCCCAGCATTCTTGAGACCGAATGGCATAACGGTGTAGCAAAAGGTTCCCCATGGGGTGATGAATGCGGTTTTTTCTTGGTGGTCGGGGTGCATCTTGATTTGGTTGTATATGGTAAACCCGTCGACGAATGACTTGAGATCATGACTGGCTGTGTTATCCATGATCATGTCGATATTGGGTAGTGGATAATCATCCTTTGGAGAAGCTTTCTTTAAATCTTGATAGTCTACACACATTTGAACCTTCCCTCCTGATTTTGTCACAGGTACTATGTTGGCTAGCCATATGGGATATTCGATCACTCGAATGAAACCCATGTTCAACTGTTTGACCACCTCTTCTTTGACCTTGAGTGACCATTCTGTGCGGAGTTTTCTCAATTTTTGTTTAACCGACTTATAATCTTGGAGAGTGGGGATCTCGTGCTGAGCTATTTCGAGATCAATGTCGGGCATATCATCATAGGACCATGCGAAGACATCCCCGAACTCCTTTAGCAAGTCTTAAGTTGTGCACGCTCATGCTCGTTAAGGGTGGCCCATATCCTAATCTCACGTAGTTGGCTACTAGAACCGAGATTAATAACAACAGTCTCTTATTCATTAACTTGAACGCGGTTATGTTATTTATCATTAACCTTATTTATATCAGTTAAGAATTGTTCATTTGCAAAATCATCATCATCAAAAGTTTAATTAGAATCCAAGCAGTTAATGTAAGGCACAACAAGATACTCAAAATCTTCGTTTATTTCATTGATAGGAAAAATAGCATTGAGAACCTCGTCAAAAGAGGTCTTGATTACATTTGAACAATGATAGACAACAGAAAAAGAAATAGGGTAAACATTGGGGTTAGGGGATATTTTAAGAGGGAGAACTGACGTTGCATGCCAGTTGAGGAGAGGAGTATCAGCAGCTTTAATCAGATGAGATGGGTCCATTGATGTAGTGCATGAATGAACCATGCAGAGTGCCAGCCCCAGTATCTGTAAGTTGAAGGAATCTTCAGAATCACTTTCCTCGGTCTCTTCGGTATCTTTGATGAGCGGTTGCACGTGGTGTGGAAAACTTTTGGCCCATGGGTAGCCATCTTGGAAAAATATCTCCATTCCAGGCTTCATCTTCTTATCTGTGTGGTCATACCATGGTTCTGGAAAACCACAAAAGGGGAAGTCTTTGCCTTCTTTGATGAATCGTCTATTCAAGGAGTCTCCTGAGATAGTTCAGGTACAGTCTAATATTCTCTTTGGTCGAGATTGGCGGACCATTCTGATCTCTCGTTCTGCTGGTTGATACCCCAAGCCACAAGGAGGGAAAGCTTTCTTAAGTTTGATGGGATCAAGTATCCCTTGTTGCCTTTGCCCTAGCCCCAGTCCAGGCATGAAGTGCATGTTTCTGAACATTTGAATCACATTAACATTGCCATGAGGGTCATATTCTGGACAAACCCTTTCTTTGAAACCATCCCCTATCGGGAGTAGGAGTGGCTCAACTCGGAATCCTGATAGGAGCATATCATTTGACCCGTGGTGTATCTCAATAATTGGACTACTCGTGCTTGCACCCCCGAAATTTTCGTCGTCGTCCAAAATGGTGATGACTCGCCCATCGGCGAAGAACTTTAATTTCTGATGGAGTGAGGAAGACACACCCTTGATATTGTGGATCCAGGGTCGTCCGAGCAGCAGGTTAGAATAAGCTGGGATGTCTATGACTTGGAATTCAACGACAGGGTTTATAAGGCCAACCCTTATTACATGTTTTATGGATCCCATCACCTCACGACGGGTATTATCGTAGGCACGTACAGCGGCGGAGGTTGGAGCAAGGTCTCTTTCTTCTAGGCCTAAACACTTGAGGGTTCTCAGAGGGAAAACATTCAAGGCGGATCCATTATCGACAAGGGAGAGTGGCACGGCCTTTCCCATAACTTCGACGGAGATGTTGAGTGTATGATTGTGATTCGGCCCAATTCTGGGGATTTCTTCATCAAAAAGTGATAGCATTCTGGTAGAGGTCAAGGATCTGACCAGATTTACCTCTTCTTCTGGTGTGGTAGAGGGAGGAACTATGGGTCTAGTGAGCAGCTTGATTAAGGCATTTCTGTGTAGCTGCAAAGACATGAAAAGCCCCCATAGAGTGATGTTAGCTTGAGTTTTCTTCAGTTGATCGAGGATCTTGCTCTCCTCAATGGTCATCTCTGGCATAGGAAGGTTTTCAACGCCCTTCCTCTTGTCATTTGTTGGTAGTGAGCTTAGAACTTGGTAATGTATCCCTGATCTGGTCATGTGATTTACTGAAGAAGGAAATAACATGAATCCCTTTTCCTCGTCAATCACAGGTTGTGCTGTCACCCTATTTATTTCTCCGAGGAGTTCTTCAAATTATATCATCCCACATATGTTGGCTACTGGGCCAGCTCTTCCTGAAGCTTGTTCTTCTCTCGAATCTTTGAATTCTTCCCCCCATCTGGTGGTAACAATTCTGTCTTTCCCTGTAAAGTCGATGGATTCCACAACTTCAACGGCTTCTTCATACAGGTTCTCCCATTCTGTAGGGATATGTGTGATTGAAGGGACCAAGCACCCTTGTATCTTCAAAGTGTTAAGTAACTCGGTGATACTGAAAATGCTGTTGGTTTCCCCGAATAATTCTGCCGTAATCTTGACAACATCATCTAGGCTGACTTCGTCGGTTGGTACCACCCAATTATCTGAATCTCAGGCCCATTTATGTGCCTCTAAGAACAGTGTGCTAAACTTCTGACAATCAATGACTATCTGTGAAGGCAATTTCATCCCGAACTCTAGGAGTTAGTTTAACACCTCTGACAATTCCATACTTCCATTTTCAGAATGGGTACGGACAACGATGCATGCTCTGGTAAGGAGTGATAGTGTCTGATCAGCGAGGCTAGTAGGGTGTAGGAGGAAATATGGGCAAATTTGAAGAGGTTTAGGGAGAGTATATGGGTGTGATTTGAGTTGAGGGATCGAAATTTGGGTTTTCTTCCAAGAAGATGGCATTTGTGAGATTTGGGAGTGGGTTGTGAGTAGTGTTTTGCTTAGGATTGGCTGGTGGGGCGATGGTACCCCAATCAATGAGATCTTGGATTATGTTTCGAAGGTGAAAGCATTGGTCGGTGGTATGGCCGGCAGTTTGGTGAAAGGCGCAATGAGAATCGGTCTTGAAGTTTCTTGGGAGTGGAATTGGCAATGGTCGTGGATCCAAGGGTTTGATGAGGTTTTGGCTTAATAGGGCTTGGTAAACTTTGGAGAGGGGAGCATGGAGCTCAGTGTACTCCCTTCGGATGGGGGCAGGGCGACTTTTTGGTGCCCATGATGTGGTTGGTTGGGTGATGTTATTGATGGTTGAGACTGTAGCACTGGCAGGCTTGTCATACTTTCTAGGGGTGAACTGTCCAGACACCTTCTTCGGTTCAACCTCTGTTTTAACGAGGATTTCCTCGATTTCCACTCCAGCCTCTCTGAGAGCTCGAAAGTGGGGATATTATTGTCCTCCCATTGTCGCTTCGACTTAAGGTAATAAGTTCTTCTTCACTATGTTGACCTGCTCCTCCTCGGATAGCCGATTGGTCATGGTAGCTGACTGCTCCCTCCACCGAGTTATGAAGTTACAGACTGATTCTCCAGGATCTTCTTGAGCAGATCTAAATCACGATGGGTGACCTCAAGTTCTTTTTTGTATTTGTATTGTGATATGAATTCCCGGGCTATATCCTCCCAACTATGGATTCTGGATTCCTCAAGAGATAAGAACCATCGGAGGGCACTATCCTTCAAAGTTTACTGAAATAATTGGTCCATCACCTCCTCAGAAGCCCCTAGTAGAGTCATGGAACGATGGTAACTGCGAAGATGAATAATTTGGGGCCCACTCCCTTCGAACTTCTCGATATTAGGCATCTTGAACTTCTCAGGTAACCTTGCTTTAGGATAAGGATACATGTGGGTGTAATCCATGTAATTCCCAGAGATCCTGACCTGGTCAAACTTCTTGGTGAGCATCTTGAGATCCCCTTTGACTTTATTCAACTCCTCCTCCTTTGGATCAGCGACCACAGGTAGGTTAGCCATAGGCTGGGCAATGTTTGGCATTGGAAGCTGGGCAGGCGGTGGCCCATTAGTAGGAGGGGCACGTGGATCATGCTGATATTCTTCTGAAACCCAGATAGGCTCGAGTGGACCCATAGCACGAGGAAATAGGGCCTCGAGCTCTTGAAGAATTGGAACTTGGTTTCGTTGCATCACTCGGACCTCAATTTGGAGGTTGTCAATCTTGGACATGAGCTGAGCTAGGACTGTCATCAGATCTGACTGTATGACTGGTACTTGATATATATTCTCCATGGAAAGTGGATGGATTCCAGAATCGAAAGAAGTAGTAGAGGAACGGATGAAACTCTGGGGTGATTTGACTGAAGACCGAAGACAATAGGGAGCCAGGCCAAGGGCTTGCGATCGACCTGAGAAGGCGTAGGATGAGATTTATTTTTAAGAAAAAAGGAAGAACTATTTTTGGATTTTTGATAAAGAAGGGAGAAATGTTTTTGGATTTTTTAATAAAGAAGGGAGAAATGCTTTTGGATTTTTTAATAAAGAAGGGAGAAATGTTTTTGTATTTTTGATAAAGAAGGGAGAAATGTTTTTGGAGATGGAACTCAGCATGATTATTATGATTATTATGTTTTCATTTGTATTTAATTTTCCTAGATGCAATGCCAGACGGGACCCGATCTTGGAAAAGTGGGGTTCTTAATATATGCAAGGCTATGGTTTGGACTTGTAACCAGGCTCACGGACAGGGACCCATTTTAAAAATGCGCAAAAATTAGGCAGCAGATCGACCCTGAATTTTGGCAGAGTTTCAGGTTGAAACCGGAAATCTAAAGTGCGTGTCCCAGGTTTGACACCTATATGTGGGTATGAAGTTGGTTGGGTGAATCAGCATGGGTTCCCCCCTTTGGTGTGACTTCCACGATATACGTCTTGCTCTTGCGGGCAATCGGTACGTGTAGACAAGCCATTTGATATACCTGAGTGTACGTGAATTTCCTCACCATATACCTCGTGAGGACGGTACGTGTGAAAGAGAATTCGATATACTCGACGTACGTGAATGAATTCCCTGCGATATACCTCCCGTCATGACTTCGATCAAGCGGTACGATGCGGGGAAACCGTTCGATATACGTCGAAGGTACTTGGCCAATGGAAGGTAAGAGTCATATCGCTTAGGCTAACTGCGACCTGTCGGACCAGCGCCCATCACGAAGTGACCCTCCAGTTACTGGGTCAAATTTGGTCAATATCAATGCTCTTTAGTGATGTTGTGTGAATCATGCATGATTCTCTTATTAGTATCTTGTGATGAGAATGTTTTTTCTTGATTATGCCAAACAGGGAGCAAAGTACAAGTACCCTAAAAGGTACACCAAGTACGGATAGGTGATGCGTGCCACATGCGGATATATGTGATCCTAGGTGCACATGGTGTGAAGTGTACATGGAGAAATTTCTACAAGTGTGTGAATATAAGTATAAGCATGGGATACACATGGAAAAGGGGAACATGCGGATATGGGGGGGGGGGGGACATAAACAAATATAACATCCATGTAAATAGAGTCAAGCCCTCAAAACAAACACACGTCCCCAGTGGAGTCTCCACTGTGGCCATCCCCGAGCCTTGCCGTGTGGGCGGGCGTGTGGAGGAAAGGATCCTTCGGGTCCCCCGCATCCCTCAAGGGAGTGCTTCGGCCGGCGTCGTTTGAGATGTGGTGTAAAAATGTAAAGATATTCAAAGTCGCCAGTCTATTTTATTCAAAAAAGAAAAAAGAAAAAGGGTAAGCCACCCCAAAGGATGGCATCCAAAGACATATTGTTGCATGCAAAACCAAGATGATTCAAGACGGGTTCGGAGGCTTAGTTACAAAATGGGAAGGTGTTAGGCACCCATTCCGCCCTCTCGGTCTCTCATGAATATTTGTTATTTTCCTTTTGTTTCCCCCAGTGATATGTGTGCCTGTGTATATATAGAATGGAGGTAGGAATCCTCGACTTGTATCATGGAAAAGATAAAGCGACTCATCCGTAGGAAGATACAAGAATAATATTAGAAAATAAGATTTACGCGATTACCCTTACGTTGATCGTTATAATGGAACGATAACGCATATGGAGTAATATGTCACTAAGAACAAATATATAGATATATAATATAAGAAAATTTAATTTATAGAAAATGAGAGAAAAAGTGAGAAAAAGGACTCGAGTCTCGAGTTTTATCCCGAGAAGCCTACGTAGCCTATAAAGGCATCAAAGTCCACGTAGTTTGCATACAAAACGAGGGGTGGGGTTTATCCCATAAATCCAAATGGGGAATCTCTTATTTGTGAGTGTGTGTGTGTGTGTGTAGAAAAAGTGTTTTTGTTGTGAGAAAAGTGTGGAAGAAGTGTGAGAATCCCTACATGGAATTTATGAGCAACCCTTTTTTTTCTTTTTTTTTTGGTTTTATTTATATGAAAATAAGAGATGTGCAATAATACTAAATAAAAAGTATATTAGGATGTGTGAAATGAGATAATAAAAAAGTGCTAAATAAGAAAGCAAGTTATTGGGAATTTAAGAGAATTTAAGAGAGAGTTTGAGAAAGTTGGACCTTTTTGAAGATCTTAAGCTTGATCTTGAATGTTGGGGAGCAGCCCTTGCACTTAGATGATGATGGAGAGTGGCTAATTCACCAAGCTTGATGAAAAGGATGATGAAAACTGGAAGTAAAAAAGGGATTTGGAAGTTGAAATCACGCTGCCTTCGAGAGAGGTTTCTGGGATTCGTCTAGAGAGATTTTTATCACATTTGGGCTCCTCTTGCAAATGAGGTGAAGGCATCCTTTTATAGGCCCAGGTAAGTGCCGATCACCATATACCTGTTTCTGCCTATCGGCAGGTGCCGATAGGCAGGGTTTGGAACCTGCCATTTAGCAGTGCACTTAAGGATTTTTCGGAAAATCGGTCGTCGAGGGCAAACTGTTGGTCAGAATCGCGCACGGGGCATACCGTTGGAAAATTAATTTAGACACCTTTGAAATTCCTTTGTACCGCTCCCGGGTTCGGGAGTTTACTTCGGGTAAAATATGGCTCAGAAGCATTTGTCAGTCCATTGGATGGGGAATCATTCGGACGCAAACGGATCGTTCGTCCGCATGGTAAGTCTGAATCGCGCACGAGGTGTACCGTTGGAAAGTTTAGGATATGTACTTTGACATTCCAAAGAGTTTGACCCGGTTTGGAGAGTTCACTTTGGTCAACCAGTCCCAAGAAGCGTTCGGTGACCTCTCAGAGTCAAACGGATCGTTCGTCCGCATGGAAAGTCAAAATCACGCACGGGATGGACCATTGGAAAGGGTATTCAGTTCCCTTCAAAGATTCATTCAGCCTCGATTGAGATAAAGAGTTGACTTAGGTCAAATAGAGCCCGGGAGCGCCCAGTGACCTCTAGGTCAGGTTTCGAACGCAAACGGATCATTCGTCCGCATGGTAAGTCGGAATCGCGCACGGGGTGGACCGTTGGAAAGGGTATTCAGTGCCCTTCAAAGATTCATTGAGTCTTGGTTGAGATAAAGAGTTTGACTTTTGGGTCATACTGAGCCGGGGAGTTCCCGATGGCTTCCAGGTCAGTACTCGGGACGTGACCTAGGTTTACAGTGATAAAGGGAGGTACTAGGGACCTAAGGAGAGTTAGGAGTAATAGAATATGGTGTCTACACTAACAACATATATTTTTAGAATAAACAGTGCGGAATAAAAGAGATAAAACAATTGAGCAATATGTCAATTATTCAATTTTATTTTAATGGCCATGTACGCTCTATTACCCAGACAGACAAATAGAGTCACAAAATGTTTCCATCTGGTAACTTCACAGATAGAAAATCATGATCTCTAGAACAACACCTTGTTTAGTGCACACCAGCAATAAACCAGCTGGGAAGGTACCACCCAAATATGCCAACCCAGTAGTCAAGGCTAACATAGTAAAAGAGTTTCCATAGGCGCTGAATCAATAATTTTAGAATTCAAATAAAAAGTATATATCAAGAGATATACACATATATCAAAAGACGGAATCATCGGTATCAGATGTATTTTCAGAATAAAAGCATTTCACAAAATATATATAGTTTGCATAATATCATATAATCAAAATACGCAAGGAATGACATAGAGTACTCACCTAAAATGGACGTTCAAAATTACAAATATTGAGTCTTCGGTCACAGGTTAATCTTAAGTTGAAAGGAACTTCTTCTTAAACTTTCCAATGCTTTCTCTCATTATTTCCTAAGGAAATGGTGTGAATCAAATTATCCTAAAGGCCGTATTTATTTTTTTCCAAAGATATCACGGCACCGACACGTGTCTAGCTGACAAAAGTTTTACAACGGCGAGTTATTGTTGGGGTGTCGGGTTCTGGAGGGGTCTTGCAGTCTTATTTTATCGAATAACATCACGTGTTTTTATCTTTATCTATATTGATGAACGAGGTATCAATTCAGGGTATAAGGGTCATTTTACGCATGAAGGGTATTTTGGTATTTCACATTATATATTTTGAATATTTCTTAAAGGTCATTGAAAATATTTTATTTGCAAAAATTTATATTTATATTTTTCATTTTGGTCCCTAAAACTTTCTTAATTAAAATCAAGTGCCTAAAGTTTCATAAAATTACATTTTCTACCCCAAAACTTATTATTTAGATTAGGATGTGCCATAAAAAATTCAATTTGACCCATTTTACAGTTTATTCTTCAAATTTAAAAACGGGTTTTATCATATTAAGAACCTATAACATCACGTTTGTAATAACATAACATTTACCAGATAGTAACTGAGACGCAATTATAAAAATAACTATATATGAGCATATAAAAGTGGGGTCATTACACGAAGTATTTCTTATTAAAATACAATCTCAAAGGATCCATCATCATACTGCATTTCTCCTAAACTTTGTAGATTTCTTTATGATTTTCTAGTGTAATATGGAATGTAGTAGTTTAAGTTTAATAATTCTATACATTTCTAGAATATTCTTGTATAGATGTGGATGTATTCTAAGCTCTTATGCTAGAATGTCCCTAACCGTTAAAATAATGACATTTGTAAAGATCATAGACACTGATTGCAAATGTAGTTGCCTATAAATAGGTGGGAGTCTCATTTAGCAAAAAACAAGCAAAGTTTAAGTGTATTACAGTATTCAGTCAAACACTCTCTTTGTGCTATTTCTTCATCCTTCTCCTACTTTTGTTTTACAAAGTGATGAATAAATAGGCTTACTTAGTAACTTGTCTTTAAATAAATTGCTCAGTGCTAAGTGTTGCACAGATTAAGATCTAAAGGCCAACCCCGTGACATTGCTTTCACCCAACAATATTCACTAGGCAAAATTATTTTCTGGTTACTCTTTCTTCTATATCTTCATTGGTATTCTCCCACCATCCTTCGTCTTTAAGCAGAAATGTAAATCTACATCACAAAAAATATGGATCCATTCCCTACCACCTTTTTCAAAATCAAATATGTTATAGGTTACCTCGCTGAATTGTGAGAACCTTATTATGATATTTTTGCATAAGTGCTCTAGTAATGATGATGATGGGAGCTGTAACTTTACTTTATTTATTCCAATCTTCATTTTCACTATCAAACAACTCGTTTTTGGACCCCCACCCCCACCCCCCTTCACCCTTTTAGCAACCTTTGGCCAACTTTGGATATCATGGGTTCGATATTACTAACGAAATGTAGTTTTTGAACCTATAAAAATCATAATACATAAGTTATAATGTAAAGGGGTAAAAAAGAGAAAATGGAGAATAAATTATGAGAAAAAGTTTGCCTTCTAAACTTTGGGAAGCTTCTTTTGACGTCATTCCATAGAATTTCATAATTTCCTCTTTTTCATATATTTATTGATGTTTTCAAATACCAGAGATCCGATCAAGGAAAGCAAATTTACCAAGAAACGAATCCCCTTTTCTTAATTGGACAAGTCCAATGATGTTTATAAAATTAATGATCAAGTCATAACCTTATTGATTTGTGGTTAATGATGTGAAATATGTATTTGCATAACTAACATTAGTACCCTACAACACTCAGGCTTAGATGGCAGTAAGTGTTATGTTTCACACCCCACTTTTATTGCTCGTCAACTTCTTCCATTATGATTTCTTGTTCAGCTACATTAAGTGTAAGGAGTTATATATATGTTAGTAAAAAATAAAAAATAAAACTTGACCATTTTTAGAGTGACCAAATTAGCCCAATTTATGTATATGTTAGTAGAACATGCTACTCATAATCAAGTTTACATATAAACCTATGCATGGGGCCATTGTGCAGAAGAATCCTATTTTTCTTCTGAAAATTGTTTAACAGGAAATAATACATCTTGACAACATTTGAGCTAAAATAGAAATTGAAGGGGATTCGAAGCTATTATTTTCTAGATAAGATGCTTAAGAAATGTTTGGGAATATTTTATTCTGCAATGACACTCCTAGGGGTTTATGATCTTTCTTTTTATAACCTATTTGGCATTGGTCGTTAAAAAAAATGGGGCAATATCTCACCCCCGTTGAAAATTGTTCTACTAGTGCAACATTTCACCCCCATGAACTGGAGGTAGATACCTAACTGGAAAAAATTCTAATAGTGAAACATATCACCCCCATTGCAAATTGTTCGCTCGTTGTGGTGCTCTCAAAATAGAGCTACATATGAAGGTGTGAAATATGAGCTCCGTTTTTGTATCAAGTACATGTCAGAGTTGGTGGGTGACTGGGTAGTTATTTATTCCCCTTTGTTTTGTTTTAAAGCCCCCCTCCTCATAAATGTTTTTGAATTTATTTAATATATATGTGTACGGACCAAGTAAGAGAACATGGTTAAAATTATCAGGTGGTGGATAAATTTGAGGCATACTAGCTTAAATTGAATTTTAGCGGGTGATTCAAAGGGAACCAGGACTTATAATTGGGGGGGGGGGGGGGGAGGGGGATTAGTTTAAGCTGTTATGGTATTGTAGTTGGACCTTATGTCAAATTGTTTCTGGTATTCATGAATGTAAAGGTGGAGAGTCGTGAATTATTATGGGGTGTTAAGACATAATCCTTTATTATATCTTGAATTCCATCTTGTGAGAATTAGCCAATAGTGTTATCTATTCTATCACTGCAAACGAGGTGTGAGATGATCTAAGGGACCATTTTTCACAGAAAAATGAACCTCAACTTTTGAGATTCAACACAACATCACATAACTTACCCAAAAGTAACGATTATTTTTTGTATAATTCACGAAGTTGAATGGATTAGGGGGTGAGATGTTCTTATACCACTATACATACCTACATTTGTGGAGCCATGTGATACCATAATAAGAAGGCTGCAATGACTGAAGTCATGCAGATGTTGATGGGGTTGGATGATTATTAAGGTGTAATCCATAACCAGATTCTCATAAGGACTCATTGTAATATATAATGATTGGTTGGGTTAGATAATGCAAGTCACGGAGGTTATTTTTAATTCCATTAAATTCAGTTATGTTTATCCATTGGCAAAACAAACTATAATGCCTTTTATTTAAAATACCTATGTCTTCGAACTCATTCATGGTGATATTTGTGGCCCATACAATATTGCAACAAATACCGATGCTCGCAATTTTTTGTTAACAATTATTGATGATTATTCTTGTACAACTTGGGTTTATCTCATGAACAACAAATCAGACACTGAAAATTTTCTAAAGAATCTTTTTGTTTACATCCAGATGGAATTTCACCAAAAGGTGTCGAAGGTTTGCATTGATAATTTGCTTGAGTTTTTGTCCTTGCAAACTTTCTTGCAAAAGAGTGGTATGCTTTATCAAAGCTCTTTCACTTAAGCTCCACAACAAAATGGTGTTGTGGAGGGTAAGCATCTCCACATTTTTCAAGTTCCGCGAGCATTTCGCTTCCAAAGTTAATTACCTTTGTCTTTTTGGGAGGACTGCATTCTTACAACATTTTATCTCATCAACCGATTACTTGTACTCGTCTTGTCAAATCAATCCCCTTATGAGAAATTATTTCAATTTCTCCTACAAATAAACATTTACGAACCTTTGAGTGCTTAGCTTATGCCACCAATGTCCACCCATCACATAAGTTTGATATGAGAGCACATATGTGCATATTTTTAGGCTACCCTCTTGAAAAAAAACCATATAAATTATATGCCCTTACAACTAAACAAGTCTTTGTGGTGTATATTAGCTCTCCGATGTATTCTAGTTGGTTCACGATTATTTTGAGAGAAAAATAGAATTTCATTCGATATTTACAACATTTCCACATTAGGGAAAAACTAATACAAGATGATTTTTTTATTTTTCAAGAGAGTTGAGAATTTGTGAGTTTTTAAATAAAATGGAGAGTGAGAGCTATCTGTTTAAAGATTAGTTATTATGAGTTTTGCTTGCGAGTGACTTTCTTGTGAGATAATGTGTGTTATAACTGTGCCATATATTTTTTTATTTTTTCCAGCATAAATGGTAAACATATGAAAACCTTAGGACTTGAATCTTTTTTATTGGTTTTATATCTGAATTTGATTGTTTTGGAGTCTTAATGAGTATTATTAGGAGTTTATGGGTTAAATTTGGAATTTGGAAAAAAATATAGGAAGCAGTTGTTCAAACGAGTTTAAGGTCATTTGAATGAGATTCCCAAGTCATTTAAAGTGGGGATTGAATGAGGATTGAATAAGACTCCACTTCATACCTTAACAGACATGTTAAGAGGTCATTAAAATCCTAGTTCGAACGAGAATCCATTTTTGCTTGAACGAGAGGCCATTCTCGTTCGAACGAGCGGATTAAATTTTTTTAAATTTGTTTTCCCTTGTGTGCGATCACATTTTAGTCCATTGGATTGATGGTGTGTCGAAATCTGGTGAGCCCAGATTGGGAAAAAATGATATTTTAGTTTTTAGGGTGTTTTTTTAAGCCTTGTTTGGGGTTAATTGAAGTTTATTGGGTGTTTGGAAAAGAGAGAGAGAGTGAGGGGTGGGTATTGTTAGATTTCTCCTACCCTCTCTAGCTCTTGAGAGCAATACCACCCTCTCCCACCACCATAAACAACACTACACCACCATGAACCCACCTTATGCCCCCACATTCTAGATATATTCCACCATAAATAAACGCAATAAACCCATTTCCTCCATTGATGAGTAAGGCAATGAATTTGGGGTTTGTTGCTAGGGGTTCTTAAGGAAGAAAAAGTAGAGGTATATAGAACTTGAAGACGGATTGTGTTGTAACTTTCATGGAGCGGGCTTGGTGGAGCTAGGTGACCTCTCTAAGGCCACCTTAGGAGGTGGAAAACTCTACTCTTAGTATTAAGACTCTATTGGCATATTAGTAATCTTATTGGATGATTATAAGAGTAGTAAGAATATGAATAAAATGATAGGTTTCTAATAACATTCGTATTTAACATTTTTACGGAATAAAAATGTTGCAAAATGTTATTTTGTTAGAAATCAAATTATGAATAAATACTTCAAAGTTGTCCTGAAATTTAAGATTTAGGAATTCTGTGAAATTTTGTATTTCTAGAAGTTTGATGTTAAACAGTTTATGGAATAAAATGATTTGGAAATGATATTCATGTTTCTCGAATGTTTTGATGAAATGATGTTATAAAGTTTCTTGCAAAAATTAAGATTTTATAAAAATTGGACATCGTTAAAGTTTTGAAGAATAAAAATTTCCTTTAGTTTTGAAAAAGATATTTTTGCAAGTATTATAAAGTTTCTGAAGTAAATCACATGTTTAACTCATTTGATAGAATTTTTTGACTTAAAATCCTCTTCTCATGCATATAAACTTGTAGTATTTTGAGAATGAATACATAAACATGATTTATGAGAGTTTATTTCAGCTTAAACATGAAATGAATAAATAAGAAAATTCAACCCTTAAAGTGTGTGTAATGGGTGTAGAAATGTTAGATTTCAAAACTACATGTATAAATAAAGAAAATAATAATTTTTCTTATAAAATAGTCTTATATGTTCAATGATTTCTTGAAAATGAAAATAGATAAATAAAGATGTTTTCAACTTGAGAAGAGTACTATCCCAACTGTTAAAAAGTGTTAATGTGTTAAAAACACTTAAGAAGTTATAACTTGATGGTGTTTTGGGCAAATAACACTCATGAAAATAGAGGAAAAGACAAGTTTGAAACAAATGGGTAAAATGGTAATTTTATGTAAAGTGAAATATTTTTATGAAATAAAAATGCTGGAAAGGGATTACACAAAAATGGTCTTAAATGAACGTGGTTCGGAATAAAATCAATGCTAAATTGTAAATGACTAGAAATGATGATTTCGAAACTCTAACACAAGTTGGGGTTGAACCACAGGTTTGGATTCAACCGAGTGAAGGAAAGGTGGAATAATGTGGACATTTCTAATATGTTAAAATACATTAATATTGGCTCGAATGACACCAAAAAAATTAAGGAAGGCCCGGAGCCCTATGGTGAAAGACCCAAAATCATTAGCCAGAGCATATGGTGCGCATAATCATAGGGGTGGATCTCGTTAAAGTATGCAGTTATTAGAAGATTACGAGAAAAAGATGACAAAAATGGAACATGTCAAGAAATGGGTTGTGTGGTGAATATGTGAAAATACAACATAACTTGAACGAATTAATATATGTTCCGGTAAAGGATAAAACAGACAAGTAATGTAAAAACTAATTAATGTCCATAAGGTAAAGAAATGGTAAAATGACGTGATTAAATGGGTGGTTGAGCAACCTAAATAGGTTTAAACCATAAGTAGCATAAGAGTGTATTCATGAAAGGTATTCAAAGGAAAAATGAGTATTTTCTAACACATAATTTGCGTGAGTTGAAAGGATGATTTTCAAAGAAAATACAAACATGGAATGGTACAAATACATGGAGTAATTTCGATGAAAGAAATGATTTTTCTTAAAAAAAGAGTATTACTTTTAAGTATTTAACCGAGCATGTTAAATTAAGGAATAAATGTCAAGTCAAGTAAAAAGGGAATGTCTTTTACGGGATTAAGCCGAATTTATCAGGGTAAATAATTGTTTTGGAATAAAAATGGCTTCATGCATGTAAGTGTGTGTGTGTGTGTGTGTGTGTGTGTGTGTGTGTGTCTATATATATATATATATATATATATATATATATATATATACTAGGATATGCCCGTGCCTAAAGGCACGCTGATAATCGCAAAATGAGAAAAAATTTCGAAGTACGTAATAGCATAAGGATAAAAATTTCGTTGTCCAACAAAACAAAATGTAATTTTAAAAAAATTGAACTTAATCTCCTTTGTTTATAGGACTATCCACCCTTCTTTGCAAATAACAAATAGTCCAACAACATTTAAATAGTTTAAATACATCAAATAAACTCATATGTAACATATACAATATTCATTAATCGGTTTCAAATTATGAATCAAATTAACGAAGTGTAAATTTTTAAAAAAAAAGACATAGTCTACTCAGTTTACATTTTATACGTCAACGAAAGGATAACAACCAATCGTACAATATTCAAAAAGTCCAAATTCATCAAACAAATACTTCAACGAAACAAAAATCTTTAAAAAAATGACATATATATCAATTGAGATTGTCCCACGCATTCTACTGTAATGATTGTCCGAAGTTTTCAAAATGCGATCTGATACAATATAAAAAAATATAGTTAGTCAATTGGAATAGCCTTCGATACCGTCATGACTACGATACAAATCTCAAGACATGATTATATGGACCAATATGACTATGATATTGTCACCACGACTACTATACAAATCGACATGGTTAGGATTTTAATATGGTGCATTTCTGTCTTAGGAACATCTAGTTTAGATTTGCAATTAGTAAATTTTTATAATAACATTTCAAACTTTACTGAACCAAATTTTATAAACTTTATTGACATTGTGAATTGTCCTTGTACTCTTATAACATAGGCGGATTATAAAATAACACATTGACTGCCATAAGGCCCCACGCATGTAAATACTTCTCATATTTTCTCTTTTGGCCTCTTACATGCCAATGTACTACATATACCATATATACATTTATGTATAACTATAAACATCATTTTTTTTTATAAATATGATTTTTATTGTCATCCTTGGGCAAAATTATTATACATGTTCACATGTTTATAGTTGTTTCTTTTTAAAAACTCGGGGACAATGCCTTTGGCGGTTGATAGACATTAGGCTATGATGATTTCTTTTTCCTCGAGCCACGTAAAGAGCAGTTGTCCCTTCATCTATCACAATTGTACGTTATTTTATTTAGTTTTTTTTAATGTAAACTTTTTAACTATAGAGTTTAAAACTTTTTTAATTTTAAAGAAAATCTTACCGTTTTAATTGTCTGATATAAAAATGTATAGTATCTAAAAAAATGTTAAATACCCATGCCGATGGCACCTAATTAAAAAAAGTATTGCTCCTAATTAAAAAAACTACTTTAAAAGTCAGAAATTACAAATATTTATACATTAATACTTTCAAACTCCAAAAATATCATTAAGAATACGAAAAAATATATTTAACTTTTTTAAAATACTAATATTAGGAATATGGAATACTAATATTGAGAATATAAATTTATTCTTTAAAAACATAATATCAGGAGTAAATTAAAAAAATACGTAATATTGGTATTATAAAGTACTAATAGTTTGAAAAATTAAAAAAACATAAATTTTTTAAAGTAATATTCCGAAAATTTAGCGTAAAGAAAATAATTGTAAAGAAATATTGCGAAACCATTGCTGACCATATGTAATATATATCTAGATACGTGAGTTTTGGTTCATTAAACTTGCCTCGAGCAATGGGCTATTTTAAAAAAGTCCTTGGGCGTCGTGTTTGCTGCATTGACGGCTACAACTTTGATAACTGACAAAACCTTTTAAAAATGACTGTATAATTAGCGGATAAAAACGTTTGAAACAACTGTCTAATAGATACCTTCGTGTATAATGAGAGAAAGAGATTTGGGTAACTAACTGCTTTGAGAGATTTGAGCAAACAGTTCAAGGAACTTCAATGTGAACACAACAGCGATGCGCAATAATAAAAAAAAAATCACTCGTACGTATTTCTAGTTGAACGTATGTATTTACAAAATTTACATATTTTTTGTATTTCTAATTAAAGATCTTACCAACTGGTTGAGTAGATGGCATGTGGACAAATAGTTTGATTCTTTTCTTTCTGAGTAGATGATCTTTGACCAAACCAAATAAACGAAATTTAGAGAAAATGCGTGATGGTGATGAAGCCGAACATAGATAGAGGTGAAACATCCATGTGTTACATGTATACAATAACTTGGTTTAGCTAGGCATTCCTTCCATTCCAATAAATGGGTTCTTGAAAAAAAAATGTGTACAAACACAGCTCAACATAACGAATAGAGTTAAAATAGAAGCTGAGTTTTTAAAAACACATGAAAGTTGGGTGAATAATTATACTACTGGGTACACCCAAACACAACTCAGTTTCTACCTGAACATTGGTTGTACACCGTTTACAAACACATGAAAGTTGTGTGAATAATTATACTACTGGGTTTTTAATAAAAGAGAGAGAGAGAGAGAGAGAGAGTTAATATGCATCCACAGCTCAACATAACAAACAGAGTGCCTATGAAAGAAACACAAAAATCTGAAGCCCGTTACTGTCAATTCTTCAGTAACAAACTCACGAAGAACACAGTTAATGGCAAACAAACAAATGTTGGCGGCGACCATAGCTAAATCCCCAACCCGGTCTAGCCAGCTACAAACCGGCGACCATAACTAAATCCCCTGCCCACCTGCCTCGCAACCCATAAAACAACGGCACCTATAATGTACGTCATCGTCAAACACCAAGGTGCGGAAAAATATACTCTAAACCAAAAAATTAAAAAAAAAACACAAAATGAGTATGCCATAAAACAAAATGGATATTGAGATAATACCTGTTTGGGAACTGGTATTACAGAAACAAAATGGATCTACCATTACAGAAACTACCATCAATCCAAACCCCATACCATCAACAAAATAAAACCAAAAGTTTGAATGATAAAAGTCTTTGAGACTGACTATGTTGTGTGTTCGTAGAGGGTTGTTATGAGAGAAAGGAAAAGTGTAAAATTTCAAATATTGTACCATGCTTCTTGAGCCACGCAATCTTGTACTATGCGTCTTGAGCCACGCGTTCCCTATTTATCTGTTGAGTAGAATATGATCTCAACCGCACGTTTCCTATTTCTGTGCATACATGATAGACTCGTCTTGTCATTTTATGACAGAAATAATGTTTAGTAAAGATTATTTAGATATATCACAGATTCGGTAGAGACTATATAATCTCAACCCTCCATCTAGTGCCTAGCTGGCTTCAATCTGAACCCTTAAATGTCTTAAAAACTTATGGAACAGTGAAAACACCCTTACTCCTTATTATATATATATATATATATATATATATAGTAGTTGCATGTGCATATAGATATGTGTGTTAGAGTTTCCTTTCTGTTGTTCGATTCTACACCACATTTTGTTTATTTCCTGCTGAGCATTTAGCTCACTCCCTCATCTTTGTTACGATAGGTTGGGTGCGGTTTTGTATTCTGAGAGCATTATATAAGTAAATAGTCTCTTTTATTTTAAGTTAGAATCTATGTATGCTTAGATTCCGAGGATGCTTCCCACAAGTCCCTCGCGTAGCTTCATTTTAGATGGGAATCTCATGCTAAATAAGTGAAATGGTAATTAAATAAAACTGAACTAGAAATATTATTTAGGTTATTTCATTGCACTTCACACCGAACGCTCATGTCGGACTGGGTTGACCACGAGTGACCCATAAATCTGGGATGGGATGGGATGTTACAGTGTGAGTGTGTAACCTTGCAATTCCTCAATTTATGAAAGACAAAAGAGATCCTACTATTGTTGATGTTCCTAGTTTGGGTGAACTACATTATATTGTGCTCATTTCTTTGATTTGATTGCTTGTATGTTCTAGTTATCCTATATGTTGATGCTTGGTTTGACATTTTCAATTTTCACACATTATTTCCCTTCAAAAGAAGATCTTAGATGCTTTTAACACACCAGTTACTCAACTCAGCTAAACAAATGATTTTTCTAACTATTTGGCATCGACTACATGAATTCTATTAATTAAACTAGATGATATCATTCTCTTTTTTTACAATATCCCCCAAAATAAGTTTAGGCCTACATATACCCCTTGTGTTATCATCAATACTAACTAAATAAATCTTTCTTATAGGGGCATCCATTAGTATACTCTTGATGTGTCCAAACCTAAGTCAATTTTCTTTCAATTTATCTTTTATAAGAGCTACATTTACCATTTTACGAATTTCGTCATTTTTGATTTTATCCTATCAAGTTTCACCACAAATCCATCTTAGCATTTTCATCTCCTTACACTTATTATCTGCACATTTTGTTTTTTATTGCCCAATACATTGTCCCATATAACATAGTGGGTCTAATGAAGTTTTTTATCACCACTAATATGTCTACATTTTTCTATAATCGAGCCTAAATAGTGAAAATGATTATTTTTAGGCATCTCTTGACCTTCTAATTTCACCACATCCCCGCTTCTCCTCCTATTACTACTAATATTGCACTCTGCTTATTCTTTTCTAGTTCTGCTTATTTTAAATCCTCTTATTTCTAGAATTCCTCTCCACGATTCCAATGTAGTATTATTCCCCTTCTTAGTCTCATTCACTAAAATAATATCGTCTTCAAAAAGCATATACAATGGCACATGTTCTTGTATTTGTCCAGTCAACTCATCCATAACGGAAGCAAACAAACAAAGACTTAGTGCCGAGTCTTGGTGCAAGCCTACATTAATTGAAAATTCATTACTTTCTCTAACGGATGCTCTTTCTACAATCATGGCTGTATTATACATCTATGAGTCACTCCTTTTTTATTTAAAATCCACTATATCATATCTCTTAGAATCCTTTTATATGCCTTCTCCAAATCTATAAAAAAAAACTAAAAGTCCTTATTTTTCTACCTATATCTCTCAATTAATTTGCTTAATATATAAATTACTTCCATTGTTGCCCTCCCGGGCATAAATCCCAACTCACTCTCAGATAAAATTATTTTCAATCTCAATCTATATTTAAGCACTCTTTCCCACAGTTTTATGGTATTATTCATTAACTTAATTCCATGATAATTTGTCAAATTTCTATGTCCCATTTATCTTTACAAATAGGTATAAAAAACCCTTTCACTATTTATTATAATTCTATTAAATAATTTTATGATCTAAGACTCTGCTTCCTCTTCGAAGGACTTCCAAATCTTAATAGGGAGACTATTTGATTCTAAAGCCCTCCAAGTTTTCATTTGTTTTAGAGCATTACTAAACTCTATTGTTTTAATTCTATAAAATATATATTTCTCGAGTCTCCCTAAGTTCATCTATATCGAAGCTACTCCCATTATCTCCATTCAATAACTTCTCAAAGTAGTTTTTTCATCTCTTCATAAACTCGTCATTCTTGACTATGACTCTCAAATAATCATTTTTAATACAATTAAAGTTTTAAAAATCTTTTGTTTTAATGCCCCTGCGTTTAGCAATCTCATGAAATACTTTTTCACCTTCATGTGTTCCTAATTTTATGTAAAGATCATCATATGTATTTAAGTTAGCATCTCTTACCTTTTTTCTTAACTTCCTTTTTATCCCATTCATGCTTCTCAAAACTTTCTTCGTTTCTAGTACTTTGCCATATTTTAACGGACTCCCTTTTTCTTTTTACTGTATTTTGTACTTCTTTATTCCACCATCAAGTTTCTTTAGATTTTAACCCCCTAACTTTTGAATCTCTAATAATTTCTTTCGATATTTTTCTAATGCATGTGTCCATCTTATCCCACATTATCATGAGTATTGATTTAATGTTTTATCTTTAAATAGTTATAATTTCTCTTTTTTTAGTTTCACCACCTAGTTCATGGGTTAATCTATTCATTCTTCTTTCCTAGTAATGAAAAAGTCTTTTTGGATCTTATCCGTTCCAACTGTATAAGTTATTTAGTGTTGAAGCATGTTTTTAAAACATATATTAACTACTAAAAAATCACAAGCCATCGTAAAATACATGATAGACTCTCCATCATCGTTCCTACTTTCAAAACCACACCCTCTATGCACTATTTCGTATCCTTCATGATCTTCTCCAATATGGAAATTAATATCTCCCCTAATATGTATTTTCTCACCTATGGATATGTGTTAAATTAGTTCATCCATTTTTTTCCCGAAAGTGTACATTAGTGAGCTCATCTAATCCTACTTGCGGTGCGTAAGAACTAGCAATATAAATTATATTTTCGTCTAATACCAGTTTTGTAAGTATAAGTATATCACCTTTCATAATAAAGGTAACAATACCATCCTTGAGATTCTTATCTACTATTATTTTGACTTCGTTCATATTCCTATGTTTTGTTGTATAATATAATTTAAACCCTGTATTTTTCATTTATCCAACTTTCTCACCGACCCATTTAATTTCTTATAAACAAACTATGTTAACTTTTCTTCATATCATGGTATCCACTAACTCCATTCCTCCCCCTATCATAGTCCCTATGTTCCAATTCACTAAGGTAAGTTTACTATCCTTGACTTGCTTCTTTACCCAGACATGTTCAAATTGCTGCAGGAACCTTTGCCCGTTTCTTATTACTTACGTGCACCAATGCAATGCCCATTTCCTATATTTGAGACACTCAATGGTAGATGCAACACAAGGGAAATTCCTTAGTATTAGCGTGTATATTCATAGGATTCATGTTCATAAGGATCTGAAAAGGTTTTATGTTACTATTAGCTACCTAACATTACCAACCTCCATTATCCGGACTTGGAACCGACAGTGTCAAAAAAAACTTAAGCATGACATAAACGGAGTTTTTCGCACACTAAGAGTTTTATAAAATTTTGAAGTGAGTTTTATCTTCTTAGTTTCTTAGCATAGTGTCGTATGCTAAGTATTTATCATTAAAATGCAGTCCCAACGGCTTTAACCCTACACTGCATTTCTCTAGGTTATTATATTATTATATGGAATGAAGTAGTTTATGTTAGATAATTCTATATAGTTCTAGAATATTCCTCTATGGATGTGGGAATTTTCTAGGCTCTTATTATAAAAATTTAATCAACGTTAGATTAATGATACTTATACAGATCATAGTTATTGATTCTAAATGTAGTTGCCTATTAATAGGTGGGAGCCTCATTTGGCAAACCACCAAGAAAAGTTGTAAACTCTTTTGCATCGGTGTAATAAGGGTATTCACTTAAACTTTCTCATTGCGTGCATTCTTCATCCTTATCATACTCTAGGCTTACTTCATAATTCATCGGTCAATAGAGTGCTAAGCGCCGTACGGAGGAAGAGATAAAGACTAACCCTATAACAAGTGGTATCATGGCTAGTCTAGTAAAGTGATAACTATTGAAGACTAAACATATCAGCTTTAGGTTTAGATAAAGATAACCGAGGGTGTTATGAAGTCCTTGGCAATACGAGGAAGGTAAGGGAAAAGGTGAAGGATATGTTGGCAGCAATAGAATAACGATGAGTCAATGTCAAAATGACTAAGTTCGCTATGGGGGAACAACTTAATGGAGTCCACCAATGCCTTAATGGGTTAGGGTTAGAGGACGCAGAAATCCATAATGCTATAAAGAGTTTATTTATTACCTTAGTGGGGAGATATTTATTAGGAAATTAGCCTTGTTTAAGAGAAGCTAATGGGGGATGTTGCAAATTGCGTATTACCTTTGAGAATAGTTAAATGCCTTACGTGAACTATCACTATCACCTAGGACTTCTCTCCCCCGCTTTTAGCACGAACACCATTCTTATCCTAGGTCTTAGGTAGTTCATTCTTCTCATTATAGTTGATCATCGATTCTTCTTCTACATTAGACATGGAGAGATATTATACTCCTCATTATTTAAGCTCCATTCTAGCCTAATTTTAAGTCCATCATTGAATAAGAAATGAGAATCCTTATTGATCAAGTCTAGAACCTCCAGGGTGAGAGTGGTGAATTCCTTCACGTAGCCTCAGATAGTTTCCATATGTTTTGTCGACGGAGTCTCCCCCTCGCTTCCATCTCATTTTTCTCTAGCTATAACTGCTTCTTGAGTTCCCTTCGAAGTCTTCCCAAATGTATATTATGGTCATGCCCTTCCTAATGCCACCATATTTCTTCCTCTTCCATAATGCAATAGTGTCGGTAAGGTAGAGTGCAGCCATACGGATCATGGAAAAATCTTTTATTTTAGCCATCGCATCAAAATACTACACAACACCCAACAGGAAGTTATCAAGTTATCTTGTATTTATGTAACCGATAAATGTCTTGGGCTTGGGAACTTCAATCCTTGGCGTTCGGATGGTAACAACCATAGTTCATATTTCTTGCATAATGCCTAATCTGATCGTACACAAAGTCCCTTGTAGGCCCATCGTATACGCAACTTGTTCCACCCTCTCAATGATAAGAAAGGGTCCCACCTACCTCGGTGCTAGCTTCCCTTTCTTATCAAACCTCGTGGCCTCCCCTTTCAATGGTAAGTGCTCACACAAATTCATGACCACTAATGTTAGACTTCAAAACTTTGATTCACAGTGACGTAACTCTCACTACGTTCCTGAACTGCACGAAATTAATGTTTATTAACTCAATCCTTACCGACGGACCATAAATCATCCGGAGTCTGAGAATCTTGTTATTCCCTACTCTTAACAAAAAAAATGTGGGTGATAAAATTTCCATATGAAGCCTCAGAAGGAATCGCTCAGATTATAAACTGGTTCAAGTTATCACACATAGCTTTACCAATGGTAATTAATGCTCCTAAGTACTTACGAATCCATAACATGTATTTCTCGATTTCTCCTACAACCTAGTCACTTCCAGTCTTCCCATCGACATATGGGTGACACATATAGCAAAAAATGTAACATCATCCCCATTGCCTCCTAACACTTTCTATCAGAGGTGTGGTTGAAAGGTCTCATCCAAATTCACAACAATATTGGATGGCACCTTGATCCGACTCACTTTTTCTTTCAAATAAAATGTTAGACATACTGCTCGATAGTATCATCTACTCCAAAATAAAAATTATTCCAATTTTGGTCTGTCCAATACAAAATCCAAAGGAAACCCCGACCTCTTCACCATTTTTTATAACCTAAATGTAAATTTTACAAATCTGCACATCAATCCCATCACTAGGACCATCAAAGTTACAAAAAATCTGGTTCATAACCTCGGATCAACCTCATCCCATCCATAAATGGTGTTCCTAGAGACAATATCACTATATCTCATTCGACACCAATCCCCATGCTCAACATTTCACATCTTGTAGAACATTTTACTCCCTTTTTTGGAATATACCAAAAATCATTGCCCTTGCATTTGCGCCCGAATCTGTGCATTCCTTAAGAACTTTTTGGCCTGGCTGTAATAAACATCTTATTTTAGCGTTACCCACTTTAGGCATTTGACTAAGTGAGAATCTTTAACACTTTCCCAAAATTGTGGGGTTCTCCCTTGTTTAGGGATATCTTTTTACATGTGCCTCCACCGCCAGAACTATCTCACCACGGTTGAGATAGTTCCCTTTGATATCCATATAGTCAGACTGTTTCCTTTCTAAGACGAATTTCAGCCCATTATACCTTTCCACATATGTTCCTAACTACTCCACAAGCGTACATGAACACGTTTATTTTCACATTCCTTTAAGTTTGGATGATTCTGAAAATCAAACTAACTAGGGAGCCCATACACCCTATAGACCATGCATCCTAGCATAATTATCACTAACGTCTCGTACGTAACATACTTATCTCAAGATTAACCCCACTCTCAGCGTGGCTATGCCATACAGGTATCCACGACTACCCTGCAAATCGTAATTTAATTCTTCTCAATATTAACCCACCCATTAACTTGTGGTGTAAAAGTTTTCTCATTTCTTCCTTCGCAACACTACCTGGCTCCATTAGTCCTATTTCGGAATAGCTCCCAGCTCAAAGGGTTTTCTCCACACATTTAATAATTAACATTTAAATTGGTGACCTAACATCCAACAACGTCTCCCCACTCCCAACATTTATTAAGGTTTATGCGTGTAACATTCCACAACAAAGCTCAAAAGAGCTTTCCCCAATGCACTATCCATTAGCATTATCGGTCATCAATTTTCGTAGGTCCAAAGCACATAATCGGGACATCAAAAACCCTATCCCTATACTCATATGTCTAATATTTGACTCCCTCATCTCTAAAGGAGTCATATAATACTTCTCTCACACTATCACTATGTCCTCAATGCTAAGTAATAATGATATAAATCTCTCCACTCCACGGTAGACCCGACATACCCTGAATCACATCAGTAAAATTCCATACGCACCGGGATCTAATATTACTAGCCAAATATACTCTATGAAGTCTATTTCATAAAAATATCTCCACGATCTTGACCCTATTTCAAGTGAGACATCGTAACAATATACATCCAGCACCAGGATAACAAACCCGATATTCTTGCTGTAACCGCCCACGATCGCTTAACCATAGTTGACCAATTCATACCCAGGATAAAATCATACATCACATATCTCTAACACCCCACCTAGTAAATACCAAATGGTCAGTCCTATATCAAATTAAGCAGGAATCTCATGTGCTTTCATTCTCAGAATCACTATCGAAAACAAAATTAATTACTAATAACTATAAGAACACAAATTTCGAATTGAGTCTTTATGTAGTGTTGGCTCAATTTCAAAAAAAAACATTTGTGTCATAGGATAGTATTGAGTGAGTATCCTCCAAGCCTATGACATGCAAGAGTTGATGACATAGCGACCAAGTCTTATAAAGCTTCATCATTATCGAGTTTCAAGTGCCATGTTTCTACGTCATCAACATCATATTCCATAGTCTCCAAAAGGTATGAATGCATTTCTATCTCTATATATATGGAGACTTGGAATAATTTTATAAAGGATGTAATTTTATTTAAAATGAATTTTATTTTCAGAAGGTTACTTTAGAACTTTGTTTAAAAAGTTTTTTTGGGCTTAATTTTGAAAAAGATCATTCTGTCACTTCATTCGAAATTGTCGTTCGAACGAGAATTTCATTCGAACGAGTTTGCCAATGACTTTTCCTTTTTGGCCTCTGGAACTTCGTTAGAAGGTCGTTCGAATGAGATTTCTAGCGGGAAATTTTTTGGCAGTTTTGTGCCACTTTTCCACTACTCTTTCACAAAATTTAATGCCTTCGAGACTAGAAATTTTCTAAGGACTTTTTCCATCTCCTACAGAGGGTTTGGAAGCTTAATTCTTTCATAAAAAGTTCCCTTGGTGTTTGTTATTCAAATTGATTTATTCAAAGAACAATACCAAGTTTACACCCAATTGTTTGTTTTAATCGAAGTTTCTATCTATATATATATATACATTTTGCTTGGAGAGTTTGTTTGGCACCAGATTCATCTCTATCGTAAAAGAGAGTTTGGGTTTGCTTCTACATCCCATAAAAGAATAAGCTTGTTTGCTATGACATACCAACTTGGAGAAAGGCTCCTTGTTCAGGTGACGGTGATCAGAAAAAGTACGATGGGTGGATTTCGAGATCGCGGTGGACCTCCGTAGTTATTCACTAGGCAGAGGTGTGTACAAGAAGAAGCATCGGGGCTTGGACGGAGTCAAGTCGGGTGTTGTAAGTCTTTTCGGTCTTGTACTTGTAAAATCATACTTAGTGAATTTGAGTCTAGGGCCGTTCGAGGTTTTTCCCGCTGTGGGTTTTCCTCGTACATCGCGGCGTAGTGTGACTGATTTACTTTTATCTTGTAAAATAACTTAGAACGCATGCTTAGGATAATTGAAGATAAAATTTGGTTTAATTGTCACACTTAATTAAATTGGTGCTTAATTTAAATTTGGGTAAATATTAATTTAATTCAAGTCATTATTTATTGGATAAAATTTGGTTTGGCCTAATTTGTAAAATTGGATTAATTATTTGTTAGGAAAATTTCTAGGACTTGGGTTAAATTTCTTTTGGGAAAAAAGTTAAATATTCACAAGTTTGATTTTAAGAGAAATTCTAATTTTGAGAAAATTAAAATCCAGTTTAGTTTAATTTCAATTTTGAAAGAATTAAAAATGATATATTTTTAATTGTGAATCTTGCATTGTTTAGTCCCTTTATTAGGAACCATCTTCATTCCGTACTTAAAAAGGAAATTGATATTTAAAATAATTTTTCAAATTTAGGGGCCTCCACACAAACAAGTGGTATCAGAGCTAGGACCGCTAAGTTATTGCGTTTAGGTCCTTTTGGGGCATTTTTGTTTAGAATGGAAAATTTGCCTTATACAAAATTTCCTACTTTTGATGGTTCTCTCATGCCTGCACATGACTCTTCTCTTGCCATATCTTATGAGTAATTGCTTGCATTCCTTACATACACTAGCTTTGTACCTAATGATATATCTTTTGCTAGTTGTATGTTTTGGTTTGTCATTTTCTAGTCTATGCTTCATGACTAATCACATGCTAGATTATGACTCTTTTATCCTCTGTATTTTATATTCCTTTCATTTTAGTTTTCTTTAAATGAAAAATACAAAAAGATTATGTTTATCATTTGTGTTTTATCTTATGAGTATTTTAGGCTTAATGAAAAATACAAATGATTTTTTGTTTGTATTTTGAGTTATTTTTGTTTGATTTATAAATCTCAAAAACTCAAAAAGATTTTTTTTGTGTGTGTATTTTAATTTGACACACCTTTTGTGGCATATGTTTGTGTTTGAATCCTATCTTTCCTCTTCCATGTGACTAGAACTTTTGGTTAAAATGATAATCCTTAAAATGTTCTTTATCATGCTTACATGGAGTTATTTAAGTTTGACTTGCTTAATGGATTCGCTTTTATATGCCTTTTCACACACATGCACGAGCTCTTATGAATCTTAACTTCACATGTTATATTTGATCTTTGTGAGATGTTCTCCTACCAATCTACTCATCTACATACTATGACCTAGGAGGACTAGTGCATGTTAAAATCCGTTGACGTGAGATTTAAGTGATGAAAAAAAATTGATAAATGAATGTGCACGGGGAAGGGCTCCGAAAGGAAATATTATCCTTTGCGAGTAATCCACCGTTTGGAATGGACCTAAAAGAAATACGTGGTCCAAAGGCCTAAAAGAAAAATATGGCATTAAAAGAAAAATATTTTCTAAGACCTATTTTATTTAGTTTGATATATTCATTCAAAAGTATTATATGCGTATTTTGAGGGAGCTTGGATGGTACATCAATAGTTTTGTACAATGTCCTTGTTTCCTAGTTGTAATTCCAATTTCATGACTCTATTGGTTTGTAGAATCATCAACATGCTAGGCTTGTATGCATTGTGTTTGTTTGTTTATGAGTTCACTTTATCTTGTCACATTAGGCTAAATTTTAAGTTGATAAAGTTTTGCAATCAAATGCGAACTCCGTGAACATGTTTAAGTGATTGGGTTTTAAATTCATTGGTATATTGTTCACACTCCTTTACTTCTGTTTCCATATGACACATTTATACCATAAGAGTGTGGAAAGCTTATATTATCTTTTTATGTCATTTGTGTGTTTATATCTATATATGTGTGCTTGTGCATAATTTTATATCCATTGTGTATACATATATGATATTTTTGTCTGTTTAAGTCTTCTCCATATTAGCTGGTGCATTTATGCTTTTACTTCATAATTGGTATCTATTTGTTTTGCGTATTTTGTTTCGATATTCATCTCCTTATGTGGATTAGTTGAATTTTAGTTGCCCATGTGCTCTAATGCTCTCATCACTTTATGCACAATTGCATGTTTAGCTTGTTATCCCATTCTTTTATCCCTTTTTTAGCTTGGGGGGGTAGATGCTTTAATTAGGGGAGATAAGTTAATTTTTTATTCTTTAACCTTTGTATATTCCTGAACAAAAAGGGGGAGAATGATAGGAGGAAAAAACCCGAGGTTTTAGGATGGCTATTTATTTATTTTGGGAGAAATAAATATTATTTTATTTGGAGAAATTAAATTGGAAATTGAGGTCAAAATGTGAAGTCGTTAGAAAGTGTTTCGAATGTTAATTGTAAGGGTGTAGTTGTTTTCGGAAGGGTCGAGAAAGTCAAAATGACTGTACTTGGGGTCTATTTAGGTTCCGAAATAATTTAAGCTCGTTTGACTCGAATTAAAGTTATCGAGTCATTTAAAGTGTGTATCTTTGGAGACAAGGCTTATTAAGCATATGGGACAAATAATTCTCCTTAGAGAGAAAGATAAATAGAAAGAAAGAAAGAGAGAAGAAGAAAGAAGAAGAGAAAGAGGATTTTTCGGCCATAACGCGATCTCGAGAATGAATCAGACCCTACGAACTTGAGGCAAGTGATTAAACTTGCTAAATAATTGTTATGTACCATTTATTTCATGATTTGTGGATTAAATTTATGGGTTTTAGGTTTAGTTTATTAAAACCTAACTTTTGGGTATAATCTTAGATTTGTTTTGTAAAAATGGATTTGAGGTTATAAATTAGTTTATATGCATTCTTGGATGAATATTGATGATATATATGTGATTGGGTTGAAGAGAAATGAAGAGAAAATGATTTAAAATGAATTTTGGGATTTTTGGCTTACTAAAAAGTAGCCATTTTCGAGAGTTGTGAAGGGCCGAATCGATTCGGCCCCTTATCGAATCGATTCGGAAATATGCGGGTACCCAGGTCTGAGTGACTGAATCGATTGGGACCCCATCCGAATCGATTTGTCCTGAGATCGAATCCCAGGTCTGATGACTCGAATCGATTAGCCTTGGAGGCCGAATTGATTCGTAGGTCCGAATCGATTCGGAATTGGCCCGAATCGATTCGAAAATAGGGCTTTTTTAGGGATGTTTTTCGAGGGAGAATTTCATTCCATTTCATTTGAGGTTATCGATTGGGAACCTCTATAGGAGTTATGTGGAGTATGTTTTGGAGACCTTTAGAGAGTTTCCCTTATAAGAAATTATTGGAGTCATATTGACTTAAATTGAGGAATACCGATTAAAGATTTTTATGTATTCTAAGTGGGGAAGCCCACCTTTATTGAAGATTCTATTTGGAGATAATTATTAAATCTATATGAAAGAATGAGAATGAGCTTAGTGACATTGGATTTTAGAATCAAATCTCAAATGGGAAAATTTTAAAGGTTCATATAATCAATTGAACTATATTATGGATTGAGAATTATAAATGCTAATAAATGTGCATACGGATATAGAAATATCCTTAATGATGACTAATTTGGGAGATGTCTCACACAATGAGAAATGCTAATTTAGGTGCATTAGGATAGAGAATATCCTTAACATAAATCGAATCGAGAGACAATTCATAATCAGAAGCGACATGTGAGCTTCAAGCGAGAAATAGTATAGGGTATACTAAGTGGGAAAGATGTGTGAGAATTGACGATTAGTATATCGGGAGGGAAATATACTAAACAATAATATTACCTCATCTACGCCTAAGAGCGTACTATGAATATGTAAATGATGTGGTAGGTATACCTTATATGATGGTATATCTTTATATGATGTGATGATGTATGTATGCCTTATGTGATGGTGTATATATATATAGTGAAGCATACCCCCTCCTTGCTATCATTGGGAAGTTACGTGCAATGAGGGTGAGCATCCTGGCTCGATGAGCAGGGTGTCGATATTACCCAGGTCATAGTCGTCCATGGTAATTATTATGTGATAAATAATATTATTTGGGGGTGACCGCTTCCCGGGACGCTGTGTGCGTTAGTTGATCACGAGGTGGGTGTCGTTTAGCCCTACCAGGTGGTTCCCAGTTTGCTACGTGGTTTGGGCAACTAGAAGATGATAGCATTGTGAGCCTGCGTCCTCGAGTTATAGCTCGTTTGGATGGTTATTATATTATGGATGTGATTGATTACTTGGGTATCGAGGGCATAATGGACCTCAACGACCAACATTACCAAGGAGTAGTGTATCGGGGGAGTTCCTTGTTTGGATTTCTATTTTGCGAGACATCCCACGAACGAACTACAGTGTAGTGTTGGGAATTGAGGATAAGTTAGTCATTAATGCTCATATATATATATAGTATATACTTATCGATGATCGACAGTGCCAGGATTAGTGTATTGGGGGGGGGGGGGGGGGTTCCTTGATTGGATTTCGCTTTTGCGAGACGTCCCACGCACGCAATGACGTGCACGGTTGAGAATTGGGAATAATAATTAATTAAAATGGAGTAATAAGAATTTGGGTTACATGCATCATGCATTGAGGGCATAATGAACCTTTATAATCAATACGGCCAGGAGTAGTGTATTGGGGGGTTCTTTGTTTGGATTTCGCTTTTGCGAGACGTCCCATGCACGAAACGTAGTGTAGTATTGAGAATTAGGAGAATTTTAGTCCTTAGCACTTAGATGCTAATAACTCATATATAAATAATATGTATATATTACAGGTACAACTAGAATATGAGAAATTCTAGTAAAGAAAATGTTTATGTATATTGTATGTTGGATTGGAAAATGTTTTTGTAAACCCTATATGTTAAGTAAGTGAATAAATAAATGAGAACTACAACATTAAAAGTTAAAGTACATGATTTAGATGGAATTCAGATAAGTGTAGGTTACGAGATAAGTTGGATGATTTTAATTAAAGGTTGCAATTGAGATTTAGTTAGATTTTATTGCCTTGTTAGATTTGGGCATTTTTTTGGAGATCACGTGCATACGTTTAGTTACGCGCTTTAGTTGAGGGGCTATTTGGATTATTATGGAGAGTGCGACTCCATTAAATCATGTCGTAATGCATTTATAATTATTATGTATTTTAATGCACTTGCTACAAAATGTTTTCAACTCGGGCTCTGACCCGTTTCTATTATCTCCTACTATGAATATATATTGTATTATTTTTGGTGTTCCTCCGCTAAGACGCCATTGATGTTCTTCCATCCTGTGTACTCGTGGAGTTGTGGCAATAGAAGATTGTTGCGGCACTTTGTCTTAGTCGATTCCCATCTTCTGTATATCTAGATTAGGATTCAGTTCGTATATTTGGGTCTATACTATAGTGTTGTAGTTTAACACTTTTATATTTTCCACTGTATTGTCTGCAACCCGACAGCATATTCGGGTATTTTACTTGTACATTATATTGCACTCTTTTATAGTATTGGAGTTTGCATGTATCACTCAACATAGTTAGATGTTGTATTGTTGGTTATAGTTGCATTGTTGCTTTTAATTTGGTGCTAAATAAAAGTTTTAAATTTTTGGCAATCTGCTTTTAATAGTTTCGGGTAGTTAGCCTTATATTATTTAGTATTGTTAGTTCATGTCGAGACTGAGCCATCTGAGATACCTGATTTAATGTAGTAGAGGGCTGACCACCAGTTATTACTTTGAGCGGGTTGTCACAGATGGTATCAGAGCATCAGGTTCTAGTGTCTTTAGGATCTTTGTGGGTCACTACGATCTTCCGTAAGCGTTCTTAATGTAGAGCCTTATTATTAGGACGGTTGCATTCATACGTCCATATTTCTTCTGTGATTTGAAAACATTTGAAAGGCCTCCTGATACAATTGTTCTTGTTTCAGATGCCACCGAAGAAAGGTCGTTCAGTCAGGGAAAATAAAGGGGCTGAGAATGTGAAACCCCAAATGTCTCAAAGGAACATGACTACAGATGAAGTTGCCAATATTGTGGCTTAAGCAGTAACTGCTGCCATTTCTACGATGGTGCAGCGACCTACCGTTCAAGTAGGTGAAACCCATTTAGGACCGTCCTTATGGGAAAGATTGAAGGAAGATTTTAGTAAGGGGCATCCTCCAGAGTTTTTCGGGGGAGTTGATGCAATGGTTGCAAGTCAATAGAAGAGTAGTATGTAGGGTCAGCTCCGTATGGTTGAGTGTAGTGAGGTGCAGAACCAGTTTTTAGCCACCTTTAAGTTATCGGGTGCAGCTCTCCAATGGTGGGAGTCTGTCACCATGTCAAAATAGAGAGATACTTTACCTATATCAGATTTTTGGGAAGTCTTTGATCGAAGGTATTTTCTTTTCCCAATTCAGAAGGAATCGAGGAAGAAATTAATGGATGTGTTTCAAGGTAATAGAACGGTGGAAGAATATGAAGAAGATTTTTCTAGATGGGCAAAATTAGTACCTGATGAGGTAAATACGGAAGAGAAGCATATATCGAAATTTACTCGAGGTTTAGATTGGATAATTCGGCAGCATTTGTTAGAGAGTCCCACATTAGTGACTTTCGTCGAGGTAGTAAATGAGTCACTATTAAAGTGTCATGAATATCGTCTTCGTTCGCAAGAGGGTAAGAACTTTGGAGATTCGATTTCATCAAGTAAGTTTGGCAAAAAGAGTGCCAGTAATGCGAGTGGGTATAAGTCGGACTATAGAGAGTCACAACGACATTTTGTTCCTCAAGGTGGGTCGAGAGGACGTGCGAGTAGATGTTTCTTTTATAAAGAAATAGGTCATAAAAAGAGAGATTGTCCTAAAAGAGGTAAAGGACCATGTTTTGATGAAGTTCTGGAAGTGCAACCCCTACAACAGATTCGAGGTCATTTTAGACCAGGGGACTTTGTTTGGGAGCCCAATGATGAGAATGGGCAATCGAACTAGAGATGGATGATGTAAGTTAATTTTCCTTTGTGAATAGGAATATTAAAATATGGAGTTTTGGAATATCGTATGGGAGATAGTTATGAGAGGGTGGTGCTATAACCCTATTATGTATGAAATGATCCTAAAGGGAATTTTGAGCAAGTGAGGCTCTTATGTTATTATCTTTTGAGAGAATAGATAATTTTGTGATGTGCTCAAAGAGAGCTATAACTTTGTTATAAATGTAAGAATTGTTATTGTGTGTTAAGTAGTAATAATAAAGCTACTTATTTTATATAGTCATGTTAGACTTATATAATTGTTTTATTCCAGTTATGGATGAGCCTAATGAATGGCAATACATTAATATGATGTAAGATATTATTACTGAAAAGAGTTCAGAATTTGTGGATTATTGGGACGCAAGAAAAGTTTAGCTCATAATTATGCTAATTTTTGTGAGCTACATGTTGTTATAAGTATGATGATTGTTAAGACCTTGTGCTATGGACATAAGGCACTTTATATAAATATCATATGACATAAACAGTTTTTAAAATAAACTGTTTTCAAAATAAAACTTTTAATAGGCCTTTGGGCCATTTCAAAATGATTTACACAAAAATATTTTCAAACTCTAGTCTGGATTTAACAAACTCTCAATCCCCGACGTCGCTACATAGTAGTGTATTGGGAGGGTTCCTTGTTTGGATTTCGCTTTTGCGAGACGTCCCCCGCACGAAAGTGGCGAATGTCAAGAATTGAGAGGAGTTATTTCTTTGGACCATTCAAAATTTTTACTCTATTAATATGCTAGTATAATTTATACATATATGGGATTATGGAACTTTGGAGGCAAATGAAGCCTCATTATGATTGGTACGAGTAAAGCTCGATAATAAAGGGTGTATGGGTTCCCTAGTAGTTAATGAATTGATGTTGTAAAACCTAAAACCAATTAAAATAATTCATCATGGGAAGTTAGAGGTTTGGGTATAGATTTAGTGAGGATGAGTGTCATAGGAACTAGTTGAGCTTTGGAGAATTAGGCTTAGCTAAATTTCGAGGACGAAATTTTTGTAAGTGGGGAAGTTTGTAACAACCTGAGGTTTTAGGACGACTATTTATTTATTTTGGGAGAAATAAATATTATTTTATTTGGAGAAATTAAATTGGCAATTGAGGTCAAAATTTCAAGTCGTTAGAAAGTGTTTCGAATGTCAATTATGAGGGTATAGTTGTTTCCGGAAGGGTCGAAAATGTCAAAATGACTGTTCTTGGGGTCTATTTTGGTTCCGAAATAATTTAAGCTCGTTTGACTCGAATTAAAGTTACCGAGTCATTTAAAGTGTGTATTATCATTTAAAGTGTGTATCTTGGGAGACAAAGCTTATTAAGCCTACAGGAGAAACAATTCTCCTTAGAGAGAAAGAGAAATAGAAAAAAAGAAAGAGAGACGAGGAAAGAAGAAGAGAAAGAGAGAGAAAGAGGATTTTCCAGCCATAACGCGATCTCGAGGACGAATCAGACCCTACGAACTTGAGGCAAGTGATTAAACTTGCTAAATAATTGTTGTGTACCATTTATTTCATGATTTTTGGATTAAATTTATGGGTTTTAGGTTTAGTTTATTAAAACCTAACTTTTGGGTATAATCTTAGATTTGTTTTGTAGAAATGGATTTGAGGTTATAAATTAGTTTATATGTGTTCTTGGATGAATATTGATGATATATATGTGATTGTGTTAAAGAGAAATGAAGAGAAAATGAATTTTGGGCTTTTTGGCTTACTAAAAAGTAGCCATTTTCGAGAGTTCTGAAGGGCCGAATCGATTCGGCCCCTTACCGAATCTATTCGTAAATATGTGGGTGCCCAGGTCTGAGTGACCGAATCGATTCAGACCCCAGCCGAAATGATTCATCCTGAGACAGAATCCCAGGTCTGATGACTCGAATCGATTCGCCTTGGAGGCTGAATCGATTCGCAGGGCCGAATCGATTCAGAAATAGGGCTTTTTGATGGATGTTTTTCTAGGGAGAATTTCATTCCATTTCGTTCGAGGTTATCGATTGGGAACCTCTATAGGAGTTATGTGGAGTATGTTTTGGAGACCTTTAAAGAGTTTCCGTTATAAGAAATTATTGGAGTCATATTGACTTAAATTGAGGAATACTGATTAGAGATTTTGGTGTATTCTAAGTGGGGAAGCCCACCTTTATTGAAGATTCTATTTGGAGATAATTATTAAATCTATATGAAAGAATGAGAATGAGCTTAATGACATTAGATTTTAGAATCAAATCCCAAATGGGATAATTTTAAAGGTTCATATAATCAATTGAACCATATTATGGATTGAGAATTACAAATGCTAATAATTTTGCATACGGATATAGAAATATCCTTAATGATGAATAATTTCGGAGATGTCTCACATAATGAGAAATGCTAATTGAGGTGCACTAGGATAGAGAATATCCTTAACATAAATCGAATCGAGAGACAATTCATAATCGGAAGCGACATGTGAGCTTTAAGCGAGAAATAGTATAAGGTCTACTAAGTGGGAAAGATGTGTGAGAATTGATGATTAGTATATCAAGAGAGAAATATACTAAACAATAATATTACTTCATCTACGCCTATGAGCGTACTGTGAATATGTAAATGATGTGGTAGGTATACCTTATATCATGGTATATATTTATATGATGTGATGATGTATGTATCCCTTATGTGATAGTGTATATATATATAGTGAAGCATGCCCCCTCCTTGCTATCATTGGGAAGTTGCGTGCGATGAGGGTGAGCATCCTGGCTCGATGAGCAGGGTGTAGATATTCCCCAGGTCATAGTCGTCCATGGTGATTATTATGTGATATACAATATTATTTGGGGGTGAGAAGCCGTGGGTATGTGTCGTTCTCGCTTGCCGGTTAGGAGATATGACCACTTCCTGGGACATTGTGTGCGTGAGTTGATCACGAGGTGGGTGTCGTTTAGCCATACCAGGTGGTTCCCAGTTTGCTACGTGGCTTGGGAAATTGGAAGATGATAGCATTGTGAGCCTGCATCCTTAAGTTATAGCTCGTTCGGATAATTATTATATTATAGATGTGATTGGTTACTTGGGTATCGAGGGCATAATGGACCTTAACGACCAACATTGCCAAGGAGTAGTGTATCGGGGGGTTCCTTGTTTGGATTTCTCTTTTGCGAGACGTCCCACGCACGAACCGCAGTGTATTATTGGGAATTGAGAAGAAGTTAGTCATTAATGCTCATATATATATATATATATATCGGCGATCGACAGTTCCAGGAGTAGTGTATTGGGGGGTTCCTTTTTTGGATTTTGCTTTTGCGAGACGTTCCACGCATGAAACGCCGTGCACTGTTGAGAATTAGGAATAATAATTAATTAAAATGGAGTAATAAGAATTTGGATTACATGCATCATGCATTGAGGGCAAAATGAACCTTGATAATCAGTACTGCCAGGAGTAGTGTATTGGGGGGTTCCTTGTTTGGATTTCTCTTTTACGAGACGTCCCACGCACGAAACGTAGTGTAGTATTGAGAATTGGGAGAAGTTTAGTCCTTATCACTTAGATGCTAATAACTCAGATATAAATAATATGTATATATTGATGGTACAACTAGAATATGAGAAATTCTAGTAAAGAAAATGTTTATGTATATTGTATGTTGGATTGGAAAATGTTTATGTAAACCCTATATGTTAAGTAAGTGAATAAATAAATGAGAACTATAACATTAAAAGTTAGAGTACATGATTTAGATGGAATTCAGATAAGTGTAGGTTGCGAGATAAGTTGGATGATTTTAATTAAAGGTTTCAATTGGGCTTTAGTTAGATTTTATTGCCTTATTAGAGGGCATACGTTTAGTTGCACGCTTTAGTTGAGGGGCGAGTTGGATTATTGTGGAGAGTGCGACTCCATTAAATCATGTCGTAATGCATTTATAATTATTATGCATTTTAATGCACTTGCTATAAAATGTTTTCAACTCGGGCTCTGACCCGTTTCTATTTTCTCCTACTATGCATATATATTGTATTATTTTAGGTGTTCCTCCGCAAGGACGCCATTGATGTTCTTCCATCATGTGTACTCGTGGAGTTGTGGCAGTAGCGGACTGTTGCGGCACTTTGTCTTAGTCGATTCCTACCTTCTGTATATCTAAATTAGGATTCAGTTCGTATATTTGGGTCTATACTATAGTGTTGTAGTTTAACACTTTTATATTTTCCCTTCTTAGATTATTGTATTGTCTGTGACCCGATAGCATATTCGGGTATTTTACTTGTACATTGTATTTCACTCTTTTATATTATTGGAGCTTGCATGTATCACTCATCATAGTTAGATGTTGTATTGTTGGTTATAGTTGCATGGTTGCTTTTAATTTGGTGCTAAATAAAAGTTTTAAATTTTTGGCAATCTGCTTTTAATAGTTTCGGGTAGTTATCCTTATATTATTTAGTATTGTCAGTTGATGTTGAGACTGAGCCATCTGAGATACCTGATTTAATGTAGTATAGGGCTGACCACCCGTTATTATTTTGAGTGGGTTGTCATAGAGAAATGGTATCTAATCCTATTATAATCATATCTTCGTTCTTGGAGATTTAACTTTGGGGGAGAGCGATGTCTTCTTAGGTTGATCATATTTGATAAAGGGGGAGAATTAATTAAGGGGGAGTTTTTATTTAAATAGCATTTAATATTTTAATATTCTCTATGCGTTTAATATGCTGCTTAAATGTGCAGGTATTGTAAAGCGGCATCTATTTAAAGTGGCAAAGCGTTTAATTCTAAAGTCGTATTCGAGTCAAGCATTGTACTCTTTATTTTAGGTGGGATGTTTTTGAGTCTAGTGAGCTTGACGGACCTTTAGGATTTTATTTTGGTTTTTTTCCCGGAATAGCCAAAGGGGGAGATTTGTAAGAGAAAAAATTTCCAATTGAGTCTTTATGTATTGTTGGCTCAATTCCAGACAAAAACATTTGTGTCATAGGATAGTATTGATTGAGTATCCTCCAAGCCTATGACATGTAAGAGTTGAAGACGTAGCGGCCAAAACTTATAAAGCTTCATCATTGTCGAGTTTCAAGTGCCATGTTTCTACGCCATCAACATCATATTCCATAGTCTCAAAAAGGTATGAATGCATTTATATATATATATATAGGGAGACTTGGAATAATTTTATAAAGGGTGTAATTTTATTTAAAATGAATTTTATTTTTAGAAGGTTACTTTAGAACTTTGTTTAGAAAGTTTTTTTGGGCTTAATTTTGAAAAAGACCATTATGTCACTTCATTCGAAATTGTCGTTCGAACGAGAATTTCGTTCGAACGAGTTTGCCAACGACTTTTCCCTTTTGGCCTCTGGAACTTCGTTAGAAGGTCGTTCGAACAAAAATCTCGTTCGAACGAGATTTCTGACGGGAATTTTTTTGGCAGTTTTGTCCCACTTTCTCACTACTTTGTCCCACTACTTTTTCACATAATTTAATGCCTTCGGGACCAGAATTTTTCTAAGGACTTTTTCCATCTCTTAGAGAGGGTTTGAGAGCTTAATTCTTTCATAAAAATTTCTCTTGGTGTTTGTTATTCAAATTTATTTATTCAAAGAAAAAAAATAAGTTTACACCCAATTATTTGTTTTAATCCAAGTTTCTCTCTCTCTCTCTCTCTCTCTCTCTCTATATATATATATATATATATATATATATTTTTTTTTTTTTTTCTTGGAGTGTTTGTTTGGCACCGGATTCATTTCTACCGTAAAAGAGAGTTTGGGTTTGCTTCTACATCCCATAAAATAAGAAGTTTGTTTACTATGACATACCCAGTTGGAGAAAGGCTCCTTGTTCGGGTGACGGTGCCCAGAAAAATTCCGATCGGTGGAATCCGAGACCGCGGTGGACCTCCGTGGTTATTCACTAGGCAGAGGTGTGTACAAGAAAAAGCGTCGGGGTTGGATGGAGTCCAGTCGGGTGTTGTAAGTCTTTTATGTCTTGTACTTGTAAAACCGTACTTAGTGAATTTGAGGATAGGGTCGTCCGAGGTTTTTCCTGTTGTGGGTTTTCCTCGTACATCGCGGCGTAGTGTGACTGATTTTATTTTATCTTGCAAAATAACTTAGAACGCATGTTTAGGATAATTCAAGATAAAATTGTTTTAATTGTCACACTTAATTATATTAATGATTAATTTAAATTTGGGTAAATATTAATTTAATTCAAGTCATTATTTATTGGATAAATTTTGGTTTGGCCTAATTTGCAAAATTGAATTAATTATTTGTTAGGGAAATTTCTAGGACTTGGGTTAAATTTATTTTGGGCAAAAAGTTAAATATTCACAAGTTTGATTTTAAGAGCAATTCTAATTTTGCAAAAATTAAAATCCAGTTTAGTTTAATTTTAATTTTGGAAGAATTAAAATTGAAATATTTTTAATTGTGAATCTTGCATTGTTTAGTCCCTTTATTTTGAACCATCTTCATTCTGCATTTAAAAAGGAAATTGATATTTAAAAGAATTTTTAAAATTTAAAGGCTTCCGCGCCAACAATAACCTATTAGGTCTGGCGTCAAATTTTAAACTTTCTAATCTTTTTAAACTAAACGCACAATTAAAACCATTCATGAAGGAAAATAATCAACAAAAGGAATAAATAAATAAATAACTGATAACTCTCGGTAAACATATATTACAACCAAATCGAATGCGCGAAAAATAAAATCGCTGTAAAAAAATAAATGGCATCAATGGGGCAACATGCTCGATTATTACAACAGTACCTCCTATCTAGGTCACAAGGATAGAAACGTCTAAAACAATTTCCTGCCAACATCCACAGCTATGGCAGCACATCTGACTCGAAGGAATACTCATCCAGGCGTCCCTATGTCTGGACGTCTAAAAAGTATTCAAAGAAGAAGAAGAAAAAGAACAATAGATATGAGTCAGAGCCCAGGTTTTGAAAATATTTTGGCCAGTGCTTATATGTAAAATATGATACTCTTCATATTTAAACTGGTGTCGCACTCACATCAGATACCCCTCACCTATCATCTAACAGTGCACACCTAACGCGTGTATTTAAATCACCCTAGTTAGATACCTCGCCTAACTAGCACCACACCGAGCTCCTAAATCCCCATACACTATCTCATGTCCCTCGTATATAATCTTCTCAACATTCACCCAAGCTTATACAATTATAATCTCTCGCTTATCATATGACCATTTAGTTTAAATAAACTTCACTAATTATTTTCCCATCCTCATTTTAGGGTTATTATCTCATATATAATATTCTCACATTTATATACATATCACATATATTTTTTTATTCCGAATTTTATACTCCCAGATACGCTAGAATTTAACTCACATTTCTTTCCTTGTTTTAGTCCATATATATATGTATATAATAAGGGATAAAACTTATGTATTTCATAAGCCTAGTTTATGATGTAATCAAATGAGGGACTCTTTGCCTTTATTTTTTAATGGTTGAGATTAACTCTTGTAAGGACATTTTTGTCCATTATCAATTTGTATGTCGTACGCCGTTACACCGTTGAAGAATCTCAAGATCGCATCTACATCAACGGATCCGAATATCAAAGTGTCTTCAACATCATAGCCTCTACGAGAATGAACTTGGTAAAATTTTGTTTTTACGTTCCTTAAAGTTCATATTTAGTATTGGGAAATTTTTATAAAACGTTTTTTATAAAAATAAGAAGTAAGTTTTTTCAAGCAAAATGAGGCTTTTAAAAGGATTTTATTTTTCTGGGAAAAACGGACCGGTCCGCCCCATACCGGACCGATCCGCTACCGGACCGATCCGCCCTCTACCCGGACCAATCCGCCTTGCTCGAGGTCCAGTAGACCCTGGATCGAATGCGAACCAATGGAGGCCAAAAATAAAAGAACCGATCCGCTTGACCGGACCGATCCGCCTCAGAACCGGACCGGTCCGACTGGGATAAATTCGGCCAGATTCGCTGCAGATTTTTTAGGCTCAAAGTTTTCCTATTTAAAGCCAACTTCGGGGAGTTATTTTTTAAGACTTTTAAAGATGATTTTCAGAGTCCTAAATACTCTAAGTCTTCACCTTTTTGATGTGCAAAACATCTTTTTGATTCACACAAAAATCCCAATTACTTTTGTGAATCTTTTGGAACCCTAGAACACAAGCTTTGCTACTGTTCATCTTTGTGGGGAGATCTTTGCAACCGAGGGTTGTGTGTCATTGCTGAGGGAGTCTCTACAAAGTTTCATGGTTGCGTGTCATTGAGGAGTGCTGCGGTTCTTCCTTTGTTGATTGGACTGAGGTTCATGTGGGTTCGCTGCGTGTGGATTCATTGCTGCCCTCCTGGAAAGGGATATTTCCAGCCGCCGACTACAGAATCCGATACCTGAGGGTAATTCTTAGTCACTGTATTTTCATTGTAATCCGATTGTAAGCCGTTTTCTTACAAATTATAGTGAAAATAAAAGGTTTTGCCCCTTTGGGGGATTTTTCCTGAAATTGTTTGTTTTTATCCTGCATGCTATATTTTATTTGATAAATCATCTAAATGCATGTCTTAGGGTTTAACTAAAATTTGGGATTAATTAAAATTGGTTTTTTATTTGAGAAGTCGCAATATTTCCGCTGTAGCTGCACTCTCAAATTGGTATCAGAGCGGGTTACGCTAATTTATCGCGTGATCCTGATTTTTCGAGGATTTATTTTTTTTGATACAATTTGACTTCTCACGTCATCAACTCTTAAGGATTTGAATCTAAGGGTGAAATATGATCTGAAGTCTCATTTACTCCACCTTCTCACTCAGCCATTTTCGTACATTTGTGTGGCTCGAGAGGGATGGCTTTAGAAATTTCACTTGCCACTTTATCCCCTTGGTGACATAACCAACTGCTCATCCCAAATTTCTCTCTCAAAACCCTCATGCTCTCTCACTTCTCCCACCCCGCACACCACCACCGTAAGTCTCTCTCCTCTCTGTTTTTTTTTCTGTTTGGATATCTTAGGTATAATCTAAGTTAGTTTCTTCGTCTCGAAATTGACATACAATGAAACATGTGTTGTTTTAACTTAGGTTTTGTGAGGTTTGGTATTCAACTAGGTATGAGTATGAGTATGAGATTTGGTATTTAGCTGTTTTGAACGAACTAAATAAATTGGTTTTGCATGATAAGTTTTTCGTGTCTCATTTTGTTCATTTGGTTTTGCATTTTTTTTTTTTGCAGGTTATGCGTATCAGATTTTTTTTATGTGGTATGAGTATGAGATTTTCTTCCTTTGAGTTTTTTTTTGTTCTATAATTTTATTCTGGATACATGGGCGTGATATGATGAGTATGAGATTTTCTTCCTTGGGTTTTGAGTTTTTTTTTGTTTCTATGCTTTTATTCTGGTATTAGTTCGATTTTTTTCAAGTTATATGCTACATGGGTCTGGGTATTATATACTATAGGGTTTAGCTATATAATGCATCATATTTATTCTGTTGCAGGGGCGATTGATGATGGTGGAAAAGGAGCTAAAGAAAAAGGCATTGGGAGGTTGCTCTGAGATGAAGTAAACTGCATCAAATGTTCACATGGGGTAAGGTATGGAGATGAAGACACTGCTTTAAATTTTTACATCTTCTTGCATTTGTATATATCTTTTTCCTACATGTTTTTTAGATATGTATATTGGAACCATTTAAGCTATTGTACTGTGTTCAAAAAATAAGAAACCTATTTAAGCTCAGTTAGATCTCTCTCTCTCTTAAAAACCCAGTAGTGTAATCATATAACAAACCTTCACGTGTTTGTAAAAGGATGAAACCATGTTTTCAAACACTTATCTTTCTTATATAAAGACCCGAAACCCACCTAGTGTATAATTTATTCAAAAAATAGGAAATCCATTTATTTGATCATTGTGTGTTGATTAACTTTGTGTTTGCGCTTACCTATACTAATTTTTTCATTGTGTAATTTTCTACCTTTTTCTTTTCAGTGGTGCACTTTTTATTTTGTGTGTTTGTACTTATTTATTACTTGCTGGGTTTTTATATAAGCGTCCGTTTTATTTGAATTGGGCAAAAGAGTTGGCATGACAAATTTTGTCTGGACAAATTTTGCCTAGGCAAATATTGTTTCTCTCACATTAGACTATCAAACATCAAATGAGGTCGAACAAGTTTTTTAGGCAAAACATTTTAATAAGAGAACAGTTTTTTTTTTATAAAAAACAAGTTTTTTTTTCCGTTAATTAAAAAAACATTTTTTTTGTGAAATGAGAAAACATTTTTTTTTGTAAAAAACGAAAACAGTTTTTTTTCTAAAATAAAAAAATCGTATTTTTTTGTAAAATAAGAAAATAGTTTTTTGGGGGTAGAAAAACATTTTTTTTTTTTTGTAAAAAACGAAATCAGTTTGTTTTGTAGAAAAAAAAGTTTTTTTGTTGTAAAATAAGAAAATAATTTTTTTATTGTAAAATAAGAAAAAAAATTATTGTAAAATAAGAAAACAGATTTTAAATTATTTTTAAATATTCATAACAGTTTTTAAATCTTCATAACAGTTTATAAATTATTTTTTAAAACATTAAAACCGTTTAAGAAGTTAGCAAATTTGTTGGCAATTTTTTCTCACTCAATAGGTAAGCAAAGTTTGCCAACACCTTATGCATACTGAGTGTTGTACACTGGCAAATAATGTCAAGATAAATTATGCAACCAAACACACCAAATTGTAGGCAAATACCTCATTTGCCAACTTATTTGCCATTTGCCATAGCAAATAAGGGAAACCAAACTGACCTTAAGTGTATTCTAAGTGTTGTCTCCTATGGCTTTTATTTCATGCAAGTTTTTTTTTATTGAAAATTTAATTATTGTTTTTATTAAATGTATTTGTTTTAATTGGAGGTGAAAAAATATAACATTTAAATTATATAAACAAAAGGACAAAAATATAATTTGTCACCCAAAGGGTGGGGGGGAGATGTGAGGGTTGAACATAAGGGCACAAGTGTCATTTGTCACCCAAAGGGTGTGGGGGAAAATGGGAGGGATGTGAGGATGGCCCCTCCCTATATATATGCAAGACCCACAAATTATTTGTTATCTACAAAAAATTCTAACAGGTATTAGTTTGGGTACTTAGGCAATAAATGACAGCATATAGTAGTTGTTAGATATAGGAATGGGGCCCAAAACGGATACTAACAATTGAGATGGGTAATTCAATCTTTCAACATTATTGTGGCTAAAAAAATGTGAGTTAATCAGAAGAGGACTCACATATTAAATCAAAAAATGCCTAAGGCAAAAATGACAGACAAAAATAATAGTAACTGAATAGACACACATAGGACGAAGAAATTAACTCCCTTATGTATGTACATGTTTGTGTGAGATTGTAAATGAATGATTAAAGAAAATAAAAATCACATGATGGTAGCGTAAATAAAAGAAATAACGCAAATCTCAAAAATTGAATAAGAAAGAGAGACTGCAACAGTCAGAAATGTAAGGAAAGGGCTAATGAGACTTCAGGACTACTCTTTTCATTTTTGTACTTCCATTACATTTATATTAATTACAATATTTGATATATTTGCAATCGTAGTTCTTTCACATCTCACTCACCTGGGGTTGTCACCCACTCTCTTTAATCCCATCCCATCACCCCCACTTTGTTATTTAGGTGATGTCTAACCAAAATTCATACCCCCACTTTGTTATTTAGGTGATGTCTAAGAAAAATCCATACCTAATGAAAAAAAGTTGGTTAGACATCATTTTTTTACCAAACACTCTCCAAACTTTTAGTATAAACTATATTTTTTTCAATTTTTTATAAAACATAATTTTTTTAAAAACTATTTTTTTATACTTTATTTTTTATTTTTTTTATAAAACATAACTTTTTTTAAAAAAACCATTTTTTTTGTAAGAAACAAAGCTAACTTTGATGCATTACTAATTTATTTAGACCTTAATACACGACACGAATAATGTGACTTATAATTTTCACACTACATTAAAATGCTACTGGAACAAATAACCCGAGTAAAATTATGAATTAATTGTGTCATTGTATTAATGTCAGGTGAAAAAACGGATCCCTAATGACTCGATTAATTTGTTCAGCTTTTGTTAAAAAAATAATGTCCAATTTTTTTATTTAATATAAGTAACGCCAATTTTTTTGGAATAAAAATAACGTCCATTTATAAAATAAATAACGAAAGTTTTTTATTGACATCCATGAAAGAAAATCCTGACATGTATACATATTTAAAAATGTCAATTTCTAATGAACGTGTCGATTTCTTTTCGTGGGTAAAATTCTCAACTACTCTATAACGATCAAAACTAAATACGAGATCCAAGATGGACTATTATTATTGTTGGGAAATAAATACGGTGTATGGTCCAATCAACGATGTACGCTTTCAAAACAATTCGTCATGCCCTCAGGCACGGGCATACGCTAGTATATCTATATAATAAGGGATAAAACTTATGAATCATAAGTTTAATTTATGATGTCATCAAATGTGGGACTCTTTGGCTTTATTTTTTAATGGTTGAGCTTAACTCTTAAGGGTTTGAATCTAAGGGTGAAATATGATCTGAAGTCTCTTTTACTCCACTTTCTCACTCGGCCATTTTCGTACATTTGTGTGGCTCGAGAGATATGGCTTTAGAAATATCACTTGCCACTTTCTCCCCTTGCTGACATAACCAACTGCTCTCTCATTTCTGCCACCCTGCACACCAACACCGTAAGTCTCTCTCCTCTCTGTTTTTTTTTTGTTTGGATATCTTAGGTATAATCTAATTTAGTTTCTTTGTCTCGAATCTGTCATACAATGCAACATATGTTGTTTGAACTTAGGTTTTGTGAGGTTTGGTATTCACCTGGGTATGAGTATGAGATTTGGTATTCAGCTGTTTTAAACGAACTAAAGAAATTGGTTTTGCGTGGTAAGTTTTTCGTGTCTCATTTTGTTCATTTGGTTTTGCATTTTTTTTTGCAAGTTGTGAGTATGAGATTTTTTGTTGTGTGGTATGAGTATGATATTTTCTCCCTTTGAGTTTTTTTTTGGTTCCATAATTTTATTTTGGATACATGGGCGCGATATGATGATGAGTATGAGTTTTTCTTCCTTAGGTTTTGAGTTTTTTTTTTTGGTTCTATGCTTTTATTCTGGTATTAATATGATTTTTTTCAGGTTATATACTACATGGGTCTGGGTTATTATATGCTACATGGGTTTATCTATAAAACGCATCATATTTATTCGATTGTCGGGGCGGTTGATGATGGTGGAAAAGGAGCTAAAGAAAAAGGCATTGGGAGGTTGCTCTGAGATGAAGTAAACTGCATCAAATGTTCACATGGGGTAAGGTATGGAGATGAAGACACTGCTTTAAATTTTTACATCTTCTTGAATTTGTATATATCTTTTTTCTTCATGTTTTTCACATATGTATATTTGAACCATTTAAGCTATTGTACTGTGTTCAAAAAATAAGAAACCTATTTAAGCTCAGTTAGATCTCTCTCTCTCTTAAAAACCCAGTAGCGTAATCATATACCAAACCTTTATGTGTTTGTAAATGGATGAAACCATGTTTTCAAACACTTATCTTTCTTATATAAAGAACCGAAACCCAACTACTGTATAATTTATTCAAAAAATAGGAAATCCATTTATTTGATCATTGTGTGTTGATTAACTTTGCGTTTGCGCTTAACTGTTCTAATTTTTTCACTGTGTAATTTTCTACCTTTTTCTTTTCAGCCATACACTTTTCATTTTGTGTGTTTGTACTTATTTATTTCCTGTTGGGTTTTTATATAAGCATCCATTTCGTTTGATTTGGACAAAAGATTTGGCATGACAAATTTTGTCTAGACAAATTTTGCCTGGGCAAATATTATTTTTCTCACATTAGACTATCAAATATCAAATGAGGTCAAACAAGTTTTTTAGGCAAAACATTTTAATAAGAAAAGAGTTTTTTTTATAAAAAATAAGTTGTTTTTTTGTGAAATGAGAAAACATTTTTTTTTTGTAGAAAAAAAGGTTTTTTTGTTGTAAAATAAGAAAATAGTTTTTTATTGTAAAATAAGAAAACATTTTTTTTTGGTAAAAAAAGATAACAGATTTTAAATTATTTTTAAATATTCATAACAGTTTTTAAATATTCATAACAATTTATGAATTATTTTGTAAAACATTAGAACCGTTTAAGAAGTTAGCAAATTTGTTGGCAAATATTTCTCACTCAATAGGTAAGGAAAGTTTACCAACACCTTATGCATAATGGGTGTTGTACACTGACGAATAATGCCACGACAAATTATGCAACCAGACAGACCAAATTGTAGGCAAATACCTCATTTTCCAACTTATTTGCCATTTGCCATAGCAAATAAGGGTAACCAGACTAACCCTAAGTGTATTCTAAGTGTTGTTTGAAAAAGTGTGCATGCGTCCAAATAGAGATATTATTTAATCAAACTCAGTTTTATTAGTTAAGTCCTAAACATGCAGCTATATGTGGTTGAACTAGATGATGAAACATGCAAAAACATTCAAGCACACAGATGTGAGGAAAAATCTCCCAAAGGGGCAAAACCATTTATTTTCATTATAATATGGTAACATACAATTTCTCGGATTACAATGAAAATACAGTGACACAGAGTTACCCGCAGGTATCGGATCTGTAGTCGGCGGCTGGAAGTTTCCCTTTCCAAGAGGGCAGCAATGAAGAAGATGGACGGTCTTCTCCACAAGGGTATGAACAGACACACGATTGTGTTGTTGGGTTGCAAACAGACTCACAAGGTTTTGGAAATTTGTGTGAATCGAACCATGAGTCTTGGAACTCACAAAGATGAAGACTTAGAGTTTTTTTTAACTCTGAAAATCGTTTATAAAAGTCTTACTAAACACCTCCCCGGAGTTGGTTTATAAAGGAAAAACTGGGCCTGAAAAATCTCTGCACGATCTTCTCGAATTTATCCTAGGCGGACCGGTCCGGTATGGATGCGGATCGATCCGAGGTCAGACCGGTTCATTTTCTCAAGGATCTTCTTCGGTTCGCATTCGATCCGGGGTCTACTGGTTTGGTGCAAAGCGGATCGGTTCGGGAGCGGACCGGTTCTTTTTAAATCAGGCGGACCGATCCTGCTAATAAAAATTTTGATTCCTTTCTTCTTTGATATTCGGATCCGATGATGAAAATATGATCTTGAATTTCTTCAACGATGTAACAGCAAACGACATACATATTGATAATGGACAAAAGTGTCCTTGCAAATCTCCCCGTATGTCTATGCCAGTACACACATAAAAACAAACATCTGAAATATCAAATATCAAAATGCCTATACAAATCTACCCTTTCATGAACCCAAAATTGAAAAGTACAAATGAATAAGACTACATTGTTTGTTCTTCAACTCTTCAGGAATCTTAAGGCTTTCCTCATCAGGGTGTGCAATTCAGCGATCATCAAGGTAGTACCTACACACATGAGACAAAGCCAATACCAAGTGACGTATCGAGTTTGAAATGAGATAAACATAGATACCAATATATGATGAAAGCATACTTTATCAAATCTCAAAAATTCAAACCTCCCCCATAATATGATAATTCTTTCTCCCCCTTTTTATTATGTCCCCAAATAGAGAAATGAGAAGAATAAATCAAACAAGCAAAGTCGGGGTGCCACAAGGAATAAACTACTATTTTTGAAATTTTTCATCTTTTTTCAAACATAACAAACAAAAATCACACCATGAACAAACAAAAAACAACCAAGTCGATGATAGCGTTAAAGAATGGGTGTGAACAAATTCGATAGGAAAATCAATGCATACAAACATGACATATGTACAAGATGAATATCGGATACTCCTAACGAATGAACTCAAAATCTTCCTTTGGTGTAAAAAATTGGAAATATGAGATATTGACTAAATCACATCAACAAATCAAAGCTCAAAGTGGTTTCCACACCAATAACGTCCAAAACGATTTCATGCTTTTTCAAGACTGTCAAGGAAGTGAAAACCCGTTTAATTCTCCAACCAAGCTCCCTCAGATTTATATTTCGAATAGAGGTAATCTAAATTCTCAAACTTTGGAGAATTAATGGTGAAATCTAATGGCTCATATTTGGCATGAATTTCTTTTGATTTCCTTTAAAAAATTTCGGGCTCTTTGGACCTCGGATAATAAAATTTCTCCATTTTTTAGGTCCTTCTTAACGGTGGCTTAGTATCGCAAAGGCTAAAGAAACCTTTCGCAGCCCTTCCCCGTTTTCAAATAATCACACAGTCTCACTAACACGATTTTTACATGTATTCCAATCTTGCCAAGTTTTATCGCATATTATATGTTGTATAGACAGAATTGAGATGAAAACACTCAAGCCAATATGTGATAGATAAGTACAACAAATATAGCCGTGCATGTGTTCAATAAAGGAGATAGGAGTCAAACATGTAGCAAGATATAACTAATCACATCTCAAAGACTCCAAACAATGTAAAGCACATGGATGAAATGATGTAGCATCTCAAATCTCTATCAAACATTCACATGGATAAATGGAATGAAATTGTGACTTGGATATCTTAAATGCTCATTCATAAAAGGTGCAAATAAAAAACAAAAATCTTTTTGAGCTTTTCTAAAATTTTTGTAAAAAGAAAATCTTTTTGGATTTTTCAAAAGAATAAATAAATAGATGAACAACAAGCAATAGTACATATAAAAGAAACTAGCAATAGGAGACATATGATAAGAACATGAAGAATCCTCCTATCCTAGACATAGACCAATCCCTCAGTCAACTGTGCAAATCCCCAAAGACTTCCTAAGATTCTAAAATCTAAGGGCATCTAAAGATTTCGTGAACATATCGGCTAACTAACGGTCGGTGGGTACGAAACTCAGGGATACGACTTTCTCCTCAACTAACTGACGTATAAAGTTCTCGCGTATCCTGATGTGCTTTGTGCGCGAATGCTGGACTGGATTGCAGGATATCTGTATCGCGCTCATGTTATCACAGGAAATGGTCATGGTGTCCTGTGAAATCCCATAATCCTCCAACATCTGCTTCATCCACAAGAGTTGCGTGCAACAACTCCGGGCGGCGATGTACTCAGCCTTCGCAGTGGACAAAGAGATAGAGTTTTGCTTCTTGCTCAACCAGGCGACAAGAGCAGAACCAAAATAGAAACACCCACCAGAAGTGCTCCTACAACCATCTACTTCCCCATCCCAATCAGCATCTGAATAGGTAGACAAACGGTCATTGGTATCAAAGGAATACCAAATACCATATGAGAGAGTCCCACTCACGTAGTTGATAATACGTTTTAGAGTGAGTAAGTGTGACTCTTTTGGGGACGCCTGATATGCACAGACTCCAACACTAAAGGCTATGTCGGGACGACTGGAAGTCAAGTAGAGAAGACTACCTATCATACTCCGATACAAGGTTTGCTCTACGTTCTTGCCTTAAGTGTCCTTACTAAGATTGATAGAAGTACTCATAGGTGTACGTGCATGCTTAGCGGAGTCTGAACCAAATTTCTTCGCTAGGTCTCGTGCATACTTGGATTGGGAGATGAGAATCCCATCCTCTAACTGACAAACCTGGAGACCAAGGAAGAAAGTAAGCTCACTAACCATGCTCATCTCAAACTCACTTTTCATCTCCTCCTCAAAGTGATGAGCATGTCGGGAGAAAGTGGATCCAAAGAATATGTCATCCACATAGACCTGGGCAACTAAAATAGCTCCATCATCTCTCCTGACGAACAGCGTCATATCAACTCCCCCTCTCTTGAAGCCACGAGCTAAGAGATAGGAAGTAAGCCTTTCATAGCAAGCACGAGGTGCTTGCTTCAAACCATACAAGGCTTTCCTCAGATAATAAACGTGCTTAGGGTGCTTAGGGTCTTCAAACCCTTTTGGTTGTTCCACATAAACTTCCCTCTGTAGAATGCCATTCAAAAAGGCACTCTTGACATCCATCTGATATAACTTCAAGTGCAGATGACATGCGAAGGCGAGTAGTAAGCGGACGGACTCAAGCTTTGCAATAGGAGAAAATGTCTCCCCAAAGTCTACACCCTCTATCTTTGTGTAGCCTTGAGCGACCAACCTAGCCTTGTTTTTTATTATTATACCATTTTCATCCATTTTATTCTTGAATATCCAACGGGTACCGATCACATTAGTCTCACTAGGTTAGTGGAATAGTTGCCAGACATTGTTCTTTTTAAAATGAAGCAACTCATCCTGCATAGTAGATATCCAGTGTTCATCCTTGAGTGCTTCTTTGTGATTCTTGGGCTCGACTTTGGACATGTAGCAAAAGTGGCTAACGACGTTCTCTAGCTAAGCACGAGTCTTGACCCCTAGAGTGGGATCACCAACAATGGTAGAAAGGTCATGAATCTTGCGAACCCAAGCAGGTGTGTCCCCTAACACAGGAGTAGGGTCCATAGAGTGTGGGAGAGGGACACGTAAATCACTCCCAGAAAAGTTCTCATCCTCACACTTAAGGTTAGGATCAAGAACTGTCGGAGGTTCGTCATCTCGCATGGTGACGTTTATTGATTCCATAACCTTAGAGCTCTTCAGGTTAAAAACCCGGTATGCTCTACTATTTGATGAATATCCTAGCAAGATTCCTTTGTTTCTTTCGGGAGTCAAACTTTCCTAATTGCTCTCGATCCTGTAGGATGTAGCACTTACTCCCAAAAATATGGAAATATGCAAGGTTGGCTTTTTTGCTTGTCCATAATTCATAAGGCATCTTAAGTGTGTGTGAACGTAAGTAAACCCTATTCACCGTGTGGCATGCAGTAGACACTTCCTCTGCCCAAAATCTTCTAGACACACTACGACCTAGAAGCATAGATCTAGCCATTTCTTGGATCGTCCTGTTCTTCCTCTCAACAATCCCATTTTGCTGAGGAGTCTTCACAGCAGAAAACTCATGTTTGATCCCAAGGCTATCACAGTAAAGATATACCTTTGCTTCCTTAAATTCTGTGTCGTTATCACTACGGATCCTATAAATAGTGACTCAATGTTGATTTTGTAGGGCACGGCCCTTGGTCGTTAAAAACTCTACAACATCGGATTTCTCCCTCAGAAAACCTATAATAGAATATCTGGAGAAATCTTCTACCATCACGAGGATATACCTCTTACCACCCAAACTCTCAGTACAAGTAGGACCCATAAGATCCATGTGGATCATCTCAAGTATACGAGAGGTGGTAATGGAATGCAACTTCCTATGGGGGCTACGAATTTATTTTCCCAACTGAAAGTGTCCACAAATCATTGAAGTTTACTTTCCAAGATATGGTAAGCCACGTACTAGGTCCTTTTTAGCTAATCGAGTTAAGTCTCTAACGTTCATATGACCTAGACGTTGGTGCCACAAATCCATAGGAATGATTGTGGTGCTATTGCAGACAAGTGAGGAAGTGGACATAGTCCCATAGGAATTATCCTCGGTCCTCACCACTTGCACTAAAATTTTACCGACTTGATTATAGATATAACATGCGTCCCGATCAAACTTTACTGCAAAGTCAGCGTCGCACAGCTGGCTAATGCTGAGAAGGTTTTCTTTCAAACCTTTGACGTACAAAACATTCTCTAGCTTAGGAAATCCTGGTAACTTTACAGTACCTCGTCCTATAATGCTAGACTTGCTCCCATCTCCAAAGGTGACTTTACCTTCCTTATATTCCTCTAGGTAGGTAAAAAATGAGACATCACCTGTCATGTGTCTGGAGCACCCACTATCAAAATACCACTGTGAGGTATTATGTGCTTTGAGATAAACATGAACAACAAGGGTTTTCTTATCTTTATTAGGCACCCAAGAAATGGTAACCTTTTGTTTACCCTTGTTGTTGTTCTTTTTAGCCGGAATGTGAGAAGCATTCACTAACGGCAAAGACATCCGTCGGAATTCCTCCATTAAACTTTGTGATGTGGCGGCTAAAAAATCAACACGCTCTCTTAGACTGGCAAACTCATCGGTATGATGAGGTGGAGCAGAAGTACGTCGTGTCTAACCCAAACCATAGCAAAACTCCCTCAGGTGGCCTTTTCTTTTGCAATATGTACAAAACAACACAGTCTTAGGCGAACCTTAGTTTGCTTTTCTTGGTCGAACTCTCCTTCGTGGATTTTGGCGATGACCATAAGGAGTAGTAGTAAACTCAGGGACTGGTCCTGGTGAAATTTGGGATATGGAGGCACCATCATAACCAATTCCCTGTCGATCATCGAAACCTAAAGCGGGGTCGAGGAGCATCTTTCTCATCTTCCCAGATTTGTCCTCAATTTGTACCTTGACTTCCCGTGCTCTCTCAAGATCATGAGTAATCTGGGAAACAAGGGCTTCAAGTTTCTTCCGAGTCTCTACGGAGGAATGGAGCTCACTCGTAAGACTAGCCACTTGTTTAGTCAAGTCGCCTCTCTCTTTCTCAAAATAACTCTCTCTCTCTCAAAACGAGCTCTCTCTTTCTCTAAACAAACTTTCTTTCTCAACACAGGCAGACTCTCTCTCTCTTAAGGTAGTGTAGGTGGATGACTCTCTATCTCTCGCTTTTCCTAAATCTTCCTCTGAAGCGATGATCCTAAGAACTAACGCTTTGTTACGCTTTTTAGTTTTAAAGGACTCAGAATATAGCTCGGCGTAGGAACGTTGAAGATCACTCTCGCTCTCACTTGTTTCATCCTCCCCCTCACTCACATCGATCTCACTTTTGAGGTGTCTCTGTGATGCAACATCCTCATCGTCGTGAGGAGAACTAGAAGTTCTCACATGACTAGCCATGAATGCGGTGAAGTTACAATCATGCGGTGACTCGTCTTCGGAATCCACCGACTCGACCTCATTGTCATCACTAAGAGTAGCATTAAGGACAACTTTTCCCTTTTCTCTGTTTAGCCTAGTAGCACACTCAAAAGCTCTATGACCCCAACCGTCGCACTAAAAGCATCTCTCACTTTCTTTCTTAGGAGGATCTTTAAAAACTTTTTCATTTTTCTTTTCAAACTTATTTTTCTCAAACTTCTTTTTATTTTTAAAATTACCATTTTCCTTTAATTTGAGAATTCTCTTGAAATTTTTAGCAAAAAGAGGCAAATCATCTAAGTCAAAATCTCACTCAGAATCTGACGAATCTGTCTCTCTTTTTCTAGATGACTCTCTCCTCTTTCTTGTCGACCCCTCACTTTTTTTCTCTTGGGCATTAAGTGCAATTCCCTTATCTTTAGGCTTAGCAGTTTTAGGAAACATATCAATTTCATATGTTTGCAAGTCTCCTACTAGTTCCTCCAATTTTAGCGTATTTAAATTACCCATAGAATTTAGCACAGTGACTTTAGGGATAAAATGCTTAGGAAGGGAACGAAGAATCTTTTTAACAACTCTAGCATTAGGAATATGTTCACCAAGATTAAAGCTAGTATTAACAATGTCAGATAGCTTAGCATAAAAATCATCAAAACATTCAGTTTCATGCATGGTGATGGTTTCAAATTGAGTTGTTAAATTTTTCAATTTAGATTCTTTCACAGCATTAGTTCCTTCATGGGTGAGTTGTAAAACATCCCATGCCTCTTTTGACGAGATGCACGTCATTAAAAGATGACCATTTAAATTATTCTTCAGTCCAAGAGGTGACAGGTTTTAAATTGGTCATATTTTCAACAATGACGGAGGGAGGTATCCACCCTCTTTCAACCAAAATCCAGAAACGTTCATCAATGGCTTTTAATGCAGATCTCATGCGGGCTTTCCAATATGCATAGTTTGTCCTGTCAAAAATTGGCATTTTATTACATAATTTTTCCATTATGAACACACTCGTTTTCAAAAATCAATTTTTCTGAAAATTGATATCTTAGAAAAAATTTGCGAAAAATTACATGGTAAAGTTGTGTAGTTGGCTCTGATACCAATTTGAAAAAGTGTGCATGCATCCAAATAGAGATATTATTTAATCAAACTCAGTTTTATCAGTTAAGTCCTAAACATGCAGCTATATGTGGTTGAACTAGATGATGAAACATGCAAAAACATTCAAACACACACATGTGAGGAAAAATCCCCCAAAGGGGCAAAACCATTTATTTTCATTATAATATTGTAACATACAATTTCTCGAATTACAATGAAAATACAGTGACACAGAGTTACCCGCAGGTGTCGGATCTGTAGTCGGCGGCTGGAAGTTTCCCTTTCCAAGAGGGCAGCAATGAAGAAGCTGGACGGTCTTCTCTACAAGCGTATGAACAGACACACGATTATGTTGTTGGGTTGCAAACAGACTCACAAGGGTTTGTAAATTTATGTGAATCGAAACATGAGTCTTGGAACACACAAAGATGAAGACTCAGAGTTTTTTTTTACTCTGAAAATCGTCTATAAAAGTCTTACTAAACACCTCCCCGAACTTGGTTTATAAAGGAAAAACTGATCCTGAAAAATCTCTGGACTCGAATTTATCCCAGGCGGATCGTTCTGGTATGGATGCGGATCGGTCCGAGGTCGGACTGGTTCGTTTTCTCAAGGAGCTTCTTCGGTTCACATTCGATCTGGGGTCTACAGGTTTCGTGCAAAGCGAATCGGTCCTGGTAGAGGCGGATCATTCCGGGAGCGGACCGGTCCGGCTGATAAAAATTCTAATTCCTTTCTTCTTTGATATTCAGATCCGATGATGAAAATATGATCTTGAATTTCTTCAACGATGTAACGACGAACGACATACATATTAATAATGGACAAAAATGTCCTTACATTGTCTCTTGTGGCTTTTATTTCATGCAAGTTTTTTTATTGAAAATTTAATTATTTGTTTTTATTAAATGTAGTTTTTTAATTGGAGGTGAAAAAATACAACATTTAAATTATATAAACATAAGGACAAAAAATGTCATTTGTCACCCAAAGGGTAGGGGGAGGAGATGTGAGGGGTGAACATAAGGGCACAAGTATCATTTTTCATCCAAAAGGTGTGGGGGACGATGGGAGGGGTGTGAGGATAGCCCCTCCCTATATATATGCAAGACCCATAAATCATTTGTTATCTACAAAAAATTCTAACAGGTATAAGTTTAGCTACTTAGGCAATAAATGATAGCTGATAGTAGTTGTTAAATATAGGCATGGGGCCCAAAAGGTGCACTAACAATTCAGATGGGTAATTCAATCTATCAACATTATTGTGGTTAAAAAAATGTGAGTTAATCGGAAGAGGACTCACAGATTAAATCAAAAAATGCCCAAGGCAAATGGCAGACAAAAATAATAGTAACTGAATAGACACACATAGGACGAAGAAATTAACTCCCTTATGTATGTATATGCTTGTGTGAGATTGAAAATGAATGATTAAAAAAAAGGAAAATCTCATGATGGTAGCATAAATAAAAGAAATAATGCAAATCTCAAAAATTGAACAAGAAAGAGAGAGACTACAACTGTGAGAAATGTAAGGAAAGGGGTAATGAGACTTCAGGACTACTCTTTTCATTTTTGTACTTCCATTACATTTATAATAATTACAATATTTGATATATTTGAAATAGTAGTTCTTTTACATCTCACTCACGTGGGGTTGTCACCCACTCTCTCTAATCCCATCCCATCACCCCCACTTTGTTATTTAGGTGATGTCTAACCAAAATCCATACCTAAAGAAAAAAGGATGGTTAGACATCATTTCTTTACTAAACACTCACCAAAGTTTTAGTATAAACTATATTTTTTTAAAATTTTGTTTTCTTAAATTTTTTATAAGACATAATTTGTAAAAAACTATTTTTTATACTTTATTTTTTATTTTTTTTTATAAAACATAACTTTTTTTTAAAAAAATATTTTTTTTGTAAGAAACTAAGGTGACTTTAATACATTACTAATTTATTTAGACCTTAATACATGACACGAATAATGTGACTTATAATTTTCACACTACATTAAAATATTATTGGACACAAATAATGCGAGTAAAATTATGAATTAATTGTGTCATTGTATTAATGTTAGGTGAAAAAATGGATCCCTAATGACACGATTAATTTGTTCAGTTTTTGTTTAAACAAAATGATGTCCAATTTTTTTGTTTAATATAAGTAATGCCAATTTTTTTGGAATAAAAATAACTTCCATTTATAAAATAAATGACGAAAGTTTTTTTTATTAACATCCATGAAAGAAAATCCTGACATGTACCACATATTTAAAAATGACAATTTCTAATCAACGTGTCAATTTCTTTTCGTGGGTAAAATTCTCAACTACTCTATAACGATCAAAACTAAATACGAGATCTAAGATGGACTATTATTATTATTGCGAACTAAATACGGCGTATGGTCCAATCAACGACGTACACTTTCAAAAAAAATCGTCGTGCCTTTAGGCACGGGCATACACTAGTGTGTGTGTGTGTGTATATATATATATATATATATATCACACATTATATAAGTATAGCAACCATCCCTCAGAGTTATAACTCAATGGATGCAGTCTGTCAGTGCTATCATCTTCCAGGGCATACTTGCACATCATCTCAGGTACCAGCGATTGGACTCTCACACCGACTTGGTAAAAACAAAATCACAACGTATGGGAAGCAACCATAGTTCGTCACTAGAAATAAGACGAATCATACCCAAGACGTCTTACCCCTGAATAAAATCACACAATATAAATAATGGACGACTATGACCTAGGGACTATACGCTCGTGCTCCTCAAGCCAGGGCTTCACCCACATCATGCAACTTTCCATGATAGCACTAGAGGGGTATGCTTCACATAAATATATCATTCACACACATATATATTTAAATTCACATCCTATATCTACTGTCTTTATACCCGTAAGTGTATATATGATATAATTATGTGAACATACCACTCTAGTGCTATCAACAGAGGTGGTGCGATGTGGGTGAGCTTCCCTTGCGACTATCCACATGCTTAGTATCGGCCCCGTATGATAGCGCCATGCATGTGCCCTTGTGAGGTCGGAGTTCAAAGTGAGGTAATTTTGGTATGTTTATGACTTAATGTGGAAGGACTATAACTGCCTCCAATATTTTTACGATTTGTCATGTTAGGTGTGAAATTCCGACTCGGTAGCCCAAGATGATGTGCGTATGCCCTGGTGCATGATAGTATTTTATAGATCCGCATTTAGTGGGATATTACTCCAACGGATAGCAGTTATACACGATATATATGTGTGTGCTTGTTGTATTATGGAAAATACATATATAAATGTGCTGAAAAATATATACGGGCATGAAATATTAAAGTTTGAATTTTGAATTAATAACTAGTGATAGTTATTTCAAATGAATCAATAAATTATAACTGAGGATTGTAATTGTTGAATGTTATTTAAAATGAATTATATAATTATAATTGAGAATAATAATTGTTAAACAGCTGTGGAAGCTAATTATATAAAATACGCGTGGCATACGGTAGCGTATGGACTTAAGGGTATATTGAGACTAGTTAGGCTGGGTAGCATAACTCGAGGTTAAACCGGATAAGTTATGTGTGCAATGTAGTTGAGGGGTGATGGTTATCTCATGTGAGTGCGACAACAATTTGAATATGGAAGAATTTATTCTTAATTATTATGCATTTTAATTACTTGTAAAATATTTACAAAAGGTTTTGGGCTCTGACATGTATCAAAACTATATTAAGAACTTTTAGGTCTTCATCCATATGGACACCAAGCATGAATATCTTTACAGGTTATCGGAGCTATGACAATTGTGGATTGTTGACAGATTTTAAATAGTTGTCTCCTATTTTTGATATTCTAGATAGGTGATCGGGAATAAATATTGTATTTTTATCCCCTTAATTTCGGTATCTTTGTGAACTCGAGCGGTGCAATTGATATAAATTTAACTCGTAATTATGCTACTAACCTTCATTGGCAAGTATTTCATGTTTTGTGTTTCTCTTATGTGTTTTACAGGTGAAGTATGCAAGCAGTGCGAAAGAGAAATCGAAACAATGAAAGAAAGGCTAGGAAGTCAAGTTCAAGGGCATTTTCGTAATTCTACAGCCTGATCCCGGAGGTGGGACCAACTGGAAAGTTGAAGAGTTCGGAACAATGATAACACTAGAAAAAATGACACCCAAATCCGTGCTACGGTAAAAGAGTTATGACCCATTGAAGTTGAAGAAAGGAAGAAAACATGAAAATTTTCTATGTGTTGGAAATGAAAAGACGAAGGCTCAAACCAACAAGTTTTCCCGAACCACATGGTGAACCCGTTCGGGGGGCAAATCAGTTTGGGGTACTTGTGAACCAGTTCGAGGTTCTTGATATGCGAAATTCTCCTAAAATGTTGATTGGTCCAAAGAGTCCTATTATGTTACAAACTCTTCTAAAACGTATTTGTGTCTTTGTATTGACTTAGAAAACAGAGTTTTGAATAGTTTTTGATAGAGAAAAAAAGTAGGAGATTACTCTAGGAACATAACTTTGATTTGGTGCTTCAAGATAAATTAATTTCGGGTTTGATTACAAGTTTTAATTCAATTTTCTTTCTCTCTATTATTGTCCTTGCATGTTTCAGTATACTTTCATCATGAATACTTTCACATGCAATGTAGTTAATGTATGCATAGTTAGGTTCAGTATGTCCAGCTAGATTTTTTAGGGTTAGGATGCATGAACTCAACCCGATGTGAATGTTGCATGTGTATAAAAGTAATCCTCTAAAATTAAGTTTTTATTAGACCGTATTGCATAGCGAACACAACCATTGTAGATCTTTGGATCTCGTTTGTTTCAGGGTAACCGGGATGCTTTAGAATGCAATGCGAGTGTAGCTATCATGTTACCTCTTTACTCGTCCTCTGATTATGTATGGTGCGGGATTGAACCTCATATACGCAATGCTTGGGAGTACTAAAAACTAGGTCTGATTAATCACTTAAATTTACGATTAATTTTATACTAGCAATACACTAGGGCTGAGGGATTGTATTCCCGACCTGTTTTTCTCTTCATAATTATTACGTCATTCATAGTTATTAATCCTTGATTAATTAATTAGTTCCGTAGTCTTAATCTAGTTTCCTATTAATTAGTAGGATTATTTGCAAATCAATCATCTTTTAGTTCTTCTTAGAGTTGAATTTAGGTTGACCGTCTATCCTTTCGTCGTCACAATTTTCTCGTCCTATTTCCCATTAGAGACGATCCCGACTTATCGGGCTTATTACTAATGTGACAAGCTTGCACTTGAGCCTAGAGAGAATGCACTTTAGAGACACATTCTTAGTCGCGTCAAGTTTTTAGCGCCGTTGTCGAGGAATTAGGTAGACGTAGGTTAGATTCCATTAATCTAAAACTTCGGGGAAAAAATTAAGTAAAAAAAAATCAAAAAATTCAAAAAGCACAAATAGATACTTCATCTCTCAAAAGCCTATTAATGCAAAATCCTTAACTCACTCTAACCCCCAAAAATACTCCAACCAGCATTCACGAAAACCAAATAGTTGAGTACGGCCTCGATAGCCCTTACACTCCAAACGTTTCATAATTCTGGGTTCCACCTCCCATGCCTCCACACTCAATTTCAAGTAACACTCCAACATCCCTCTTAGGATACACCACAGAGCACGCTCTGAGCATACCAAGTGAGGATACAGAGTCATTAAGTGAGAGAGCCATGTCTCAACACGCTATGTAGCCGCATGTGAGGAAGAGGTCCTGTATCGCCCTTTGAGAGAAATCTTATATCCCGAGCAAACTGTCACTCCGGGATGCATTTTACTCCTGTATAATGCAGGGAAATTTCTCTTTAGGAATGGAATGATCCAAATACTTCCCAACTATCATGGAATGGAATCAGAAAATCCATATCTCCACATCCGGGAATTTGAGGAGGCGTGCGAGACCCTCGGTGATCAAACTTGCACAAAAGATGTGATACGCCTCAAACTCTTCCCATTCTCACTAAAGGGAAAGGCTAAGACCTGGCTATGGTCTTTACCTCCAAACTCGATTGCATCATGGAACGAGTTGCAATCTAAATTCCTAAAGAAATTCTTTCCCCCACATCGAACGAACTCCATCAAGGCTCAAATTCAAACCTTCCGACAATTAGAAAATGAGTCGTTTGATTAATATTACGAGCATTTTAACAAGTTAATAACTCCGTGCCCTCATCATGGATTTGATAAATTGCAAATCATTTTCTTCTTCCATAATGCGCTGAATATAAATTCCAAACAACTCATTGAAACCATGTGTGATGGTCCCTTTGTCGACCTAGACACCAACGATGCTGAGCTTCACCTGAGGTATGTCGCCGAGACTACCCAAGCATGGGACAGATCTGATCCTAGTACTCATAATCGAACTTTCCAAACGATTACCACTCCATCGGCGTCTGGCCTATTTCACGTAGAAAATGATACTATAACGGACAGTCGACTTGATCTACTTGAGAACAGAATGCGAGAAGTACATGAGATATGTGAAAGAGGACCAACTGGCTCCATCTTAAACCCCATTGAGAAGGTGTGTTCTATTTGTGAGGTGGGACATTCAACAACGGAATGCCCGATAATACCCGCCTACAAAGTTATGCTTCAAGAGCAAGTGAGTGATGTAGAAGGATTTAAGGGTAATTTCGATGCACCGCACGGGAATTCTTACAACCCTTCATGGAAAAAGCATCCTGGTTTTAGCTATGAACAACAAAATGCTGCGATGAATTTTAATTCACATGTTGCCCCTCCCCTACCATCACACTTTCAACAAGCACCACACATGCAGGGACATGTGCAAGCACCACCACCTCCAGGGTCATATATCACTCCACCGCGGAGAGATATTGAGGATACGATAAACCAATTCATCACTGCCCATAATGCAACCACTTCTAGACATGAGCACATGATCAACGACATAATTGCGACTATTTTAAGGATGCAGTCATTATTGACTATCAAAGAGAAGGGACAGTTTTCTGCCCAGGGCCAAAGACCTCTCCAAGGTTAAACTAGTGTTAGCTCCACACCCCATGACCATCTTGAGCAATGTAGCGCAATTACAACTCTATGTAGTGGGAGAGTAGTTGAATTGTCACCTCCCCTACAAGACGTACCTAAAAATAAGGAGGTTTTGCCCGGCACGAAAGAGGCCGAAGATGCCCCTTTAATTGAGAATGATAAAAAATATAACACTGGTAGACCCAAGGTCATGGTGAAACCACCCACCGCTGCCCCATACCCTGAACGGTTGGTCTCTCACTCCAAAGAGAGTTCTCGGGACGATGATTTGGATGTCCTAAAGCAAGTAAAGATTAATTTACCTTTTCTTGAGACTATACAAAAAATTCCCGCATATGCTAAGTTCATTAAGGTCTTACTCATGGTGAAATGCAAGCTAAAGGTAAATAAGAATGTCTTTTTGGCCCAGAATGTCAGTTCGATTTTATCGAGTGACCTTCCCTTAAAGTATAAAGATCCGGGTGCACCCACCATCTCGTGCATCATGAGGAAGAACCGAATCGAAAGGGCGCTAATAGATTTAGGGGCGAGTGTTAATATTCCACCCTATTTCATCTATAACAAACTAGATTTGGGAGCCCTTAAGCCCACAAATATGACTCTTCATCTCGCGGATCGTTCTGTGAAGATGCCTCGAGTAATAGTTGAGGATGTGATTATCCAAATAGAAACTTTCTAATTTCAAGTGGTTTTTGTCATTTGGGACGGGGAGCCCCCCATTCTCTCGAGCAATCATGTTCCCGTTATCCTTGGTCGTCCATTCTTAGCTACGACTAATGCACTCATTAATACTTGGAGTGGGCGAATGCAATTAACATTTGGGAACATCGAGACAAATATTTTTAATAATATCAAGAATGAGGGTGACGAAGGAGAACCGCAAGAAACAGATCATTTAGAAGCAGCACAAGAGCATGGGAGGACCCACATGCAAGAGCCAATAGGGGTATGCCTTGTTACATCAAGTGAGAGCGACGGTTGTAACATGGATCAAAGGGTAGGGGAGGTACGCGTAGTAACTGAAATGAAGAGTGTGAGTGAGCCCTTGAGTGTGAGAGAGAGCGACAATTTAGAGGGCATCGGGTTAGGTTTGTATGAGTTCTTAGAGGAGAACGAATGGTGAGACACGATAGATACTTTTCTCCTAGATTGCTACCCACCCACACCACCTAATAATTTTGAGATGGAGCGAGGAAGGAAGGATGTGGAAACAAGGTAAGAAAGAGAGCTAAAGGAGTTGAGCCTAGCAGAATTTGAGAGAGAATTCGGGCAGGTGGATGAGAGCCTTAACAACGAAGTCCAATCTCTATTGGAATCATGGAGTCATTTAGGAGAGAGCGAGTGGAAAGATAAAATTGATGAGTTTATTCTCAATGACCATCCACCCATGCAACTTGAGTCCTCAGAGGTAATTGAAGATAATACTCAAGTCTCGTCTGACCTAGAGCCCGACCCACGTAGTACGCATCAGGAGGATACTTTTTCGATTAATCACGATGAGTCTCCCAGTCTTTCCTTATTTATGGGCAAGGGCCAAACTTATTCTGGCTATTAGTGTATGACAGGCAGAGGGGAGATACTAGGAGAGAAATGGATCCTGTGCTAGGGGTTATGTGATTTATGGAGAGAAATGAGAGGTCGTCGCACCCCCGACGTGTATGGGGCGAGTTTTGTTGTATTTTTGAGTCATGTATGATTATCATATAGTGTCTTGGTGCATTTCGATAATTTGCTTGTTTTATTTTTTGCATTTATTCTTTTTCTTCTTTAGATTTTATTTCTTTTCATTGAGGACAATGCAAAAGTCTAAGTTAGGGGGGATGATAAGTGTGTCTTTCTAAACCTTCACAAATCTTTAAAATGCTAAAAAAAATTGAAAAATTTTGGAAACGAAAAATATTTTTCTTCAAAATAAATAAAAATTGGAATTTAAATTTTTCAAAAATATCACCTTTATTCTATTTGAAGTCTAAAATTGCTAAATCTCAATTGCACTAAGCCGAAATTGACCAAAGATGGAAATTGTGCGAAATTTGACGACTTAACCAATAAGTGTGGAGATTAACAAAATTGGGTGAGATTTCGAGCCTATCAATCTTTTTGAGTTTTTAAATCAATCTGAGTTAATGGTTAACTCAAAGTTCGAATTCGGCATACTAAATAAGTCGTTGATGATCTCAATTCTTTGTTTTGATCGGTTACGAGAAACATCTGTGATGCTGCCTCGAAAAGCACGCTACAAATCTCTAAATTAAATTAATCTCAAAATGCATATGGTAAATTAATAAGTAATTCGGAAAATGAAGTAGGACATCGTTTGTTACCCAAAAATATTATCCATAAAAAGATGTGAAAAAATATCTTTTGATAACCCAATTGAGCCGAATAAAATTTTTCCTTTTCGTTTGGTAACCTGAAAAACCCAAGTAGCCCGAAATTGTGAAAATTGGTAATGTCATCAAGTAAGCCCAAATAGTGCAATAAAAATGGGCAAGAAAAAATAGTAGAAAAATGCTCAACAGAAATAGAAAGTAGAAGAAATATGCGAAAAAAAAAGAAAAAAATAGAGAAAAAGTATAGAAAATGAGTAAAAGCCAAAAAAAGCACTAAGGGACATCATAAGAAAAAAATTCCAATTTCGAAGTTCCCAACCATTTCCATGTTACCCAATACACCTCGAACCTGAAAAGTCCTACCAAGTCCGGAATGCTAAATTAATTATCGCGTGGAGAGCTAAGACACTAAAAGATAAATAAGAAAGAGATTAAAGGTGTGAACTAGAGGCGATGTTTCCGTTCCTTATAACCGTACTCCGATGATGAGATCTTTTTACCTCAAATAGTTCGTCTTTCCAATTGTGTGCATGAACTTGTGTCCATTATTATTTACTCTTATAAATCATGTATACCGAGAGAATATCCACACTTCCGAGTGATTCGTTTGTGAGAGTATTCGGTGAGATTTTGAAATCAAAATGAATTTTCGAAAAGTAACGTAATGATCAATCGGTGGAAATTTGAGGCTCAATTTTTGGCTTCGCACACACACACGACAAATTGAGATTCTTTTAAATATGAAATTATGGTGATTATTTTCCGAAAAGTTTAAATTGTACAATTTTTAAGTATTTTGATCTTTCATTGAGTATAAGTCAAATTTTGTTGGTATATTCACTGCGAACCTTCACGAGACAACACTCGTCCTACTAGGGTAACCTAGGGGTTTAATGGCTTGTTGCATATGCTAAATGCAATCACTTTCTAGCAACAAAGGTATTCTATCCCAATAAAGTGTTTAGAAGAGTTGTGACGTTATTCTTTTTCTTTTACATTGCTCGGGACGCGCAAAGTTCTAAGTCAGGGGGATCTGATCGGGCATAAATATTGTATATTTATCCCCTTAATTTTGATATCTTTGTGAACCCGAGCGGTGTAATTGATATGGATTTAACTCATAATTATGCTACTAACCTTCGTTGGCAAGTATTTCATGTTTTTTGTTTCTCTTATATGTTTTACAGGTGAAGTATGCAAACGGTGCGAAAGAGAAATCGAAACAATGAAAGAAAGGCTAGGAAGGCAAGTTCAAGGGCATTTTCATAATTCTTCAGCCTAATCCCGGAGGTGGGGCCAACTGCAAAGTTAAATATTTTGGAACAACAATAACACTAGAAAAAACGGCACCCAAATCCGAGCTACGGTGAAAGAGTTATGACCCTTTGAAGTTGAAGAAAAATCCATAGAAGAAAGGAAGAAAACATGAAAAAAATATAAGTGTTGGAAATGAAAAGAAGAAGGTTCAAACCACCAAGTTTTCCTGAACCACATAGTGAACCGGTTCGGGGGGCGAACCGGTTCGAGGTGCCTAAGACGTAAAATTCTCCTCAAATGCTGATTGGTCTAAAGAGTCCGATTATGTGACAAACTTTTCTAAAACATATTTGTGTCTTGGTACTGACTTAGAAAACACAGTTTTGAATAGTTTTGATAGAGAAAAAAAGTAGGAGATTACTCTAGGAACATAACTTTGATTTGGTGCTTTAAGATAAATTAATTCCGAGTATAATTACAAGTTTTAATTCAATTTTCATTCTCTCTATTATTGTTCTTGCATGTTTCAGTATACTTTCATCATGAATTCTTTTACATGCAACATAGTTAATTTATGCATAGTTAGGTTCAGTATGTACAGCTAGATTTTTTAGGGTTGGGATGCATGAACTCAACCCGATGTGAATGTTGAATGTATATAAAATTAATCCTCTAAAATTAAGGATTTAGTAGACGTATTGCGTAGCGAACAAAACCATTGTAGATCTTTGGATCTCGTTTGTTTTAGGGTAACCGAGATTCTTTAGAATGCAATGCGAGTGTAGCTATTGCGTTACCTCTTTACTCGTCCTCTGATTACGTATGGTTCGGGCTTGAACCTCATATACGTAATGCTTGGGAGTACTAAAGACTGGGTCTGATTAATCACTTAAATTTATGATTAATTTTATACTAGCAATACACTAGGGTTGAGGGATTGTATTCCCAACCTATTTTTCTCTTCATACTTATTACGTCATTATTAGTTATTAATCCTTTATTAATTCATTAGTTTCGTAGTCTTAATCTAGTTTCCTTTTAATTAGTAGGATTATTTGTAAATCAATCATCTTTTCGTTCTTCTTAGAGTTGAATTTAGGTTGACTGTCTGTCCTTCCGTCGTCACGATTTTCTCATCCTATTTTCCTGTGGAGACGATCCTGACTTACCGGGTTTATTACTAACACGATTGGCATGCACTTGATCCTGAGAGAATGCACTTCAGAGACACAGTCTTAGTCGCGTCAATAGGACTCCTCTTTACTATTTGGGCATGCTGCCCAATGTCAGACTTTATTTTTCATTATAGTTATTTCAGTTATTGGGATTATTGTATGGATTTATACCGATGGTTTATTCGGTTAATTGACATGTATAAGATTTCAGTATTTAGATTAATTATGTGATTGCGAATTTCATTATTTATCTGAATGTTTTTTTTATCAATGGTCTTATATTTCCGGCATTTTAAGAAAGATTAAAATTGATATGATCTTAATTGAATAATAGGTCGCTATTAATTCATTGGTGTGGTGATGCTAAGGATGAGCCATATGAGACTCTTGTTCAATTTTAGTAGAGGACTAGCCACTCATTATTTTGAATTTGGGGGTGTCACACTAAGTTATGAAATGGGAAGGTGTTAGGAACCTAACCCCTCCCCCCCCCCCTCCCCCCCCCCCCCCCATCGGTCTCTCATGGGATATGATAATATTATCTCTTTTCTCGATAGTGTGATACGTGTGTACATATGTGAGGTGTGAGTAACGAGTGAATCACGTCATGGGAAAGACAGAGAGGAATCATCCTACGGAGTGTATAAAATAAAGAACATAAAGTATAATGTGAGCATCCGTAGAATCATAAATAACTATAAAGAAGTGAGTGGGTATATAAAATGGAACAATAATATGTAGGAGTATGCGAACTTGCAACATTAATAAACACAAGAAAACATAAAATGGATAAATGAGAAAACAGGACTTGAATCCCAGGATTGGCTCGGGATGCCTACGTAGCCCAAAGGGCATCAAAGACCATGTAATTCGAAAACACGCAAGGTTATGTTTAACCCATAAATCCCTAGTTAGAACATCATTTAGTTTATTTTTAGAAAATGTGGGCACATTTAGAAATCATTAAAAATGAGGAAATCCTAATTTAGGGTTTATACGAAAACCTTAATTTTGGCTTCTTAGATTTTATGAAAATAAGTTTTATGTGTACTAAATAATAAAAAGGGAGATTAGATTTGATATGAAGAAATGGGATAAATATATATAAAAAATGGAAAGAAAACAAAATAATCACTACTAATTGAGTGAGTTGTAAATGAATAAGGGTAGACCTTCTAGAGAAATTTAATTCTGATTTTGAAATAGTAGGAGGATGATTTCAGTATCGTTGGATGGTAGTGAGCTAAGGATGGAAAGTAGGGTGCAAATGGAGGAGAATAATGTAAGGAAATGTAGAGAATGTTTGCAAAAATGGAATTTCGACACACTGATTTCGAGGAGAATATTCTTATATAAAAAAGGGACCCTTGAGAATGAGGTCATGGTATTCTTAAATAGTAAAAAATTAGAGTTTCAGGGGGTGCTAATTGGCATGAACCCAAGCCTGCCTATAAGTATAGCCCTACCTTACAGGACAAGGAAAGTACGCCCTATTGATAGGTAGGGGGTCAGGGGTGCCTATAGGTAGTTTAGAATGAAATTTTTTTGGAAAAAATCGGCATAAAATGCAAACCATATGTTCGAAATTTCACATAGACGGGACCATTAGAAAGGGTATTTATAGCCTTATAATAACTCATTGATCCACTCTTGGGTTAAAGAGTTGACCTAACAGAGCTTGGGAGCACTCCAGGGTCTCTGAACGGGGGTTATCGAAGTAAAAAGACAAGCAAGCACAAACCGTGAGGCTGATTCTCGCACAATATGGATTGTTGGAAAGGGGATTCAGAGACCTATGAGATTTTAATGATCTGTGACTGGTTTGGATGGTTGGACCATGTAAAATGAGGTCCAAAATCACTTTACGGCCTCTAGATCATGGTTTAGAGTACAAAGGCAAGTACAGTTGACCGTGAGCAATATTCACGCACGGTGTGGTATAACAACCCCCATTTTCTTGTAAATGTTGGTCAGACACAATACACCGAGGATAGGACTTGTTTAACAATTTATACCATTCTCAACATCAAAATATAATTGACATTTTAATTTAAAACATACACAGAGTAAAACCAAATTAAGAAATACCTGACAAGAAATAATACCCAACTCCCATAAGTCATAAAACATCCATCTTATGTGTAACTTGAAAATAAATGACTAAAATAATAAATCTCAGGTTTATGCCAATATAATATTGAAGAAATAAAGGATCAACCGTTACTTTAATCAATTGAACTGAATCAGCTAATGATCAAGTGCGTTGACAAGTTTGATCTCCTATCAGCCCTGCTATCCCTGAAAACATTTTATAATTTTGGTTAGTGCATAAAGCTTCAATAATTAACTTAAAAAGACAACATATAATTTTTCATTCAATTGATATTACACACCGCCCATGGGCACTCACATGCAGTAAGTATCTCGCCCCTCATTATGTATAATACTATACGCATTCCAACCCATGTCGAAATATGAAGTTTGGTATATAAACTAATTTAATAATAGCAAATACATCTATACATATGTTTTCAGTCCTAATAATAATCCTACAATACTACCCTCATGAAAAAATATAACATCACATTACATATTTTGTGTAGCATAATGTTCATTAATAGTTGTCTACGTCATTAGACTATATGGATTTTTGCTTAATTAATTTATATAAATATATATGTCCTTATATATATACGACACATGAAGGCATCTACCCTTGGTGTCCAGTTCGTGCTCTATCGGTAAGTCCGGAGGAGTCCATCAATAAATGGATGTAAAAAAACACACATAAGCGGGGCAGTCCCAATGCAGTACACCATTGCAAAGTCCATACCCTCGATGATGATAAGGGATCCAAATATATCACTTACCTAATTTCAAGTTGTGCCGTCAGCGTAAGACCCAAAATAACTACCTACACAATTCCTAGCCCACTAACGCCAACGCATGCTTCAATTTTGAAGATGTACACAAAACTAACCGATAGGCCATCCATAAATACGGGTATGTTCACACAATTAATATATATATATATATATATATCACAACATATGTATAGGTAACAATCCCCATAATTTCTCCCAATTAGGTTTCATCAATCTTTAGATAATACCCTTGTCTTAAGAATTAACACTCCAGTTAAATATTAAATTCACGAAATAATGAATAGCAACACAAAACTATTTTTAATTAAATATCTTCTCACTTGGATTGCCTTCCACATACTAAATTGAGTTCATAAAAATCCCCCAAACGTTTCCACGATCAAAATCTAATCCAAACCTAGGAGCCATTCAAACAAAATTAGACCTCGTCCAAATGAAAACTATAGTTTTGTTTCAACGACATCACTTCTCGTTTTAACGAAAGTCTATTCTCGTTAGAACTACTTCGAACGAGCTTTGAACGACTTGACAGAAGCCCAAATTCGCTTGTTTTCTCTACATGAGTTTCATTCCCAAAAATTCAATTTCGTTGCTAAGCTTCTTCCTACTTAAACTCCAAGAACTATAACCTTATCATAGTCAAGAAAAGATGACTATATCATTGTATACTCTATCCCCACATGGTAACCCCTCATAAATTCAAGAAATTGGATCTATGTATTATAAGTTGTCTAACCCAATACAAGATCATAATTTTTATCTAAAAATTTCTAGAATAAGGGAATCAATACATGATTTGAAATGATATAAAAAAAGGAAAACCTATCACATGGATTCTAATAGTAAATCTACCCATAGAAAGATATCAATTCTATGTTTGTCACCAAGTGTTTAATTCTTAAAACAAAATTATTTTCAAATTAGTTCTAAACAACCCTATATTCCATTCCATTTGTTTTCAATCACCAAATAAAGTTTTAACCTGGAATTGTTATGAGAAAGTATGCATATGAATCAATAATGAATTATAATTAGTTTAGCAAGAAAATTCTTGCCTTAAATTGATGGTGTGAGCCTCCTCTCTTGAATCTTGTTCTTTCCTTCCTCGCTAACATGGTAACTTCCTACAAAGGGTGTGGATATGATAGGGAAACTCTGATGTGAATGGGATGTGTGTTTAGGTTGGGTTAGTAACCTAATTTAAACCATATTTCCACATCTTCCTCAATCAACAAATTTTGGACCCCCAAACAAGCCCAAAATACTATCCAGATTGGTCCAATATCTGCCCTAAGGGTATATTTTTTCACCTGGTCCAACTAAACATTTTTAAAAGACCTAAATGAGTTCCCAAATCATTTTTAAATGAACCCAAACAATGACTACAAAAATTTACACATTTTATTATAGTTAATCATTACATAATATTAATTTAAGTAACATACAATTTAATTATTTACGAATATACACATTTGTCATAAATGAACCACATAATCATGCATATCACATTCAAGCATTATATCCATGAAATTTATTTATTTAAAATCTAACTGATTTAATCATTATAAAAATATGGCTCTTTAAACTCTCCCTTCCTAATGACAGAATTCCATCCTCTGAATTCGAAACGTACTTGGCTAAAAGAGTTCCAGAGTCAAAGTCAACCTGGAGCCAAAATCAACCTTGATCTTCATCTTATCAAAATCCTGCTGCCATGCATCATCCCAAACAAATGGTACATGCTTCCTCATCAAATTCACAAGAGGTTTGGCTATCTTCAACAACCCCTAAATGAATCGACAGTAGTACCCTGCTAAACTAAGAAAATTACGCACCTCTGTAGGTGTAGTGGGTTGTCCCCACTCCATCACGGCTGAAAACTTTCCTAACTCCACTGATATCCCCTTCTCAAATACATTGTGGCCCAAGAAATCAACCTCCCTCATACTCAACTCATGGTACCCCAACCTCAAATCAATCTTAGAAAAATACAGTGCACCCCTCAATTGGACGAACAGATCATAAATACGGGGAAATGGATACTTTTTCTATGTAGTGATCTTATTAAACTCACTATAATCAATATAATGCCTCAATGATCTATTATTTTTCTTCATGGATAGAACGGAATCACCCCATGGTGAAGTACTCATTTTTATAAATCCCTAGCCCAGTAATTGATGAATATGATCCTTAAGCTCTCTCATGTCTAATGGAGCCATGAGTTATAGTGGTAACCCTAGAATCTCTCCAAACACATCTGAAAAATCGATGGGTCTCGTACCCATATCAATTCAATAATAAACTCGATCTCCATACTCGATGGTAACAATGTAATCTCTCCAAACACATTTGAAAATTCTCTAACAATGGGGATGGAGTCCTTCAAAACAACGACCTCATCAGAATTCTCCTCCTTAATGTAATATAAATGCATGCTCGACCCTTGCTTCGGGTGCGATATTTTAACCAAGTACATATCCTGCCCTAGAATGGCAAAGATGATGGACCTCCAATAATAATCAACACAAGCCTTGTAAGTACCTAGCCAATCCATACCTAGGATAACGTCATACTTTGACATATATAACACAAGTAGGTCTACCACGAACCTATGTCTCCCAATGTGAATCCCTACAATTCTACACACATAATGTATAGGTGCCCCTCTACCCAGGGGTGAATCAATGTAAAGTACTATGTAAGATGCGAGGTCTATCATCCTTAATGCATGAGTAAAACTAGCACTAACAAATGAATGCGATGCAATAATATCAAATAGAATGTTCCCTATATGCCTAAAAATAGGGAACATACCCTCCATTGCCTATGTTGGCACTGGTCCTTCTCCATGTGTGATGTGGTACACACGCCCATACTGTAACTACGGCGGCTACTTCGGAGGTGGGGCATGTGGATCTTGTAGTACTAGTACTAAAATCCTTGGAGGGGCTGACAACTATTCGCATTGTCCTTATGGTGCCTGATATTCATGTTGTCCTCCCTGCTCATGTGCCCCCCGATTACCCCTAGGGAACCTTTTCTCTAGGTATTCCTTCTCTCCACAAACATAAATATTTTCTTGAAACTAATGCCTTTCTAGCTTTTGGAGCTATTGGCCTCGACCCTGCTACCTTTGATCCTGATGGCCTCTCTACTTATGTCTTTGGTCCTACTAGCCTTTCTTGTTTCAATCATTAGAACCCTTATGTCTCTTATACTGATCTCATACCTCAAACCCCTTAAATTTTTACGACCCCAATTACAATTTCCACTTGTCTTGTCATGAAAGTTAGACGTCTCAAAACTAAATCTCTTATCCCCTTACTTTTCTAAAACGATATATGATCCTGACAATGCAACAAAGTGGCATTCACCAACTGAGTATAGGTGGTAAAAGTCAAATTTCCCCCAAAAAAAATTGAAGTACCAAGTTATACAAGACATAAACCTATCCATTCTTTTTTCTTTAATATTCACCTCATCTTCAACAAATAAGGAAAACATGGTAAACTCCTCCTCATACTCTACTATAGTACGATCCTTTTGCTAAAGTTACATAAACTTCCTCCTCATCTCTAATTTCATAGAGAGTGGGAAATAGCTTCCCTCAAACTTTAACAAGAACTCATCAATAATTAATCAGTATTGCTCCTCAAGTGTGGTGAGAGACTCCTTCTACTTTATGGGTGCCCCTACTAGTCAAAACGAAGCTAACATCAGCACTGCCATGCAATAAACCATCCTCAAATGTCATTGAATGTCTTTCTTCAACTGACTGGACACTATGATATCTATACTCCCAGCAAACTCTTGTGTGTGGCCTTTAGTGAAGGGCTACCTGGCTCTCTCCTAAATCAATATGGGTGCATTAATGGGTAGCACCACTTTTTTCCCGGGGGGGGGGGGGGGGGGGGGGGATTTATGGCTACTACTATGGTTGAAAGTGTTGTATCGTAGCAACCATCATCGTAAAAACATCTTGCATCACTATCATGCAAATATCTACGAGAGTAATCATGGGTGGTACTTATGGTGGTTGTGGTGTGGCTACGTCTCCTACTGAGCCCTATCCTCTGTAGCCACAGTGGTAAAATGTCATGATCTACCATGTATACCTCTTTCCATCAGAAAGAAAATAAGATTTGTATTAGTAACATCGTAAAGAGTACAACGATTTCTAATCACAGGGCACTACATACCAAAGAAATGCAAGGTTGGATGTAATGAGAGCAACATAGATCCTAAAGACGTTAAAACCTGGATGCTTGATATAAAATGTAACAACCCACATTTTTCGCATAAAGGTTGTCCATACAAAATATACTGAAGATGGGGCTCGTATAACAATTTATACCATTCTTAACATCAAACACTAATTGACATTTTAATTAAAACATAGACAAATAATAAAACCATATGAAGAAATAACTGACAATAAACAATGCCAACTCCCATAAGTCATAAGACATCCATATCATATGTAACTAGAAAATAAATGACCGAATTAATAAATCCCAATCTTATTCCCATACAATCTCTAAAATATTACAATGATAGAAATAAAGAGTAGCAACCTATGGCAGAATCAATCGAACTGAATCAGTTAATAATCAAGTGCGGTAAAAAATTTGATCTCATGTTAGCCCTGTAGACACCCCATCCTAGGACCCCCTAATCACCTCCTTAGGTCCCTCGAACTCACTCATTCACCGCAAACCCTAGGTTATACCCTAAGTACCGATCTAGAGGCCACCAGGAACTCTTGGGCCTTGTATGACTCCAGTTAACTTCCTCTCTTGAGAGAAATATCAATGAATCTTTTAAGGGCTCTGAATCCCCTTTCTAACAACCTGCCTCGTGCGTAGATAGGCCTGCAGTTTAAACGAATGATCCGTTTACTATAAAAACAAACTAATCTGGAGGCTACAAGGCACTCCCAGCCCCATTTGGATTGACGTCAGTTCCTCGTGTGTTCAAATACTTAATGAATCTTCAAAGGTCTCACAATATCCTTTCCAACAATTAGCCCCATGTGCGAATCTGCCTTATGGTTCAGATTAATGATTCCTTTTATGCTGAAAACTGAGCTGGAGTCCAACGGGTGCTCCCAGACTCCATTTGACTCATGTGAACTCTTCCATTCAAAGAGACTAAATTAATCTTCAAAGGGCTCTGAATATAGCCTTACGATATGGACGAATGTTCCATTTTAATTCAAAGGGTCACCAGGCACTTACGGGCCTCGTTTGACCTAAGTCAGATTTCATAACCGGATAAAGTTGAATGAAATATCAAAGGGCACTGAGTACTCTTTCCAATGGTCTCTATCGTGCATGAATCGGACTTACGGTTCAGATGAATGATCCATTTTCCTTCGATAAATTTCTTTCTAGTGACCAACGGGCGCTTTCAAGCCTCATTTGACCTCGGTCAACTCCCGAAACCAAGAGTGGCTCAATGAATTCTTGAAGGTCTCTGAATACCCTTTTTAAATGGTCCACCCCGTGCAAATTTTGATGTACGGTTCATATTTTATAATAATTTTTCAAAAATTAGGCTCACACTACCAATTGGCAACCCTAGGACCTTGCTTATCGACAGTGTGTCTAGGGTTCTATGTCAACAGGTAGGTCTAGGAATAAGCCGATCGGCACCCCCTTGGATCTATAAATAGAGGCCACGACCTCATATTTAAATACACACCTTAGGATATCTGAACATCCCTTTTAGCAATTTAATGAGAATTCCCTTGAATTCAGAGTTTCTCATTTTCATACTCTTTTGAGTAAATTCCCACCCACCTCCTAAAAACACCATCACCTCATCTTGATATCAACACATCTACAAACAATATCTACTTCAAGTCTTCACAAGGAGGTCTATCTCTTCCCCTTTGCTTTTTAATTCTCTTAATTTTGCATTAGTTACCTCATTTTCTCTTTAGTATTTTAATTCATTACATAACACATCTTAATTCCAAACTTTTTAATTATTATTATCCGCACAAACTTTATTTTCATATAAAAAAATATAAAAACAAGAAAAAAGAGGGTTAACCACTAAATTCCAAATGGGGATTTCTCATCACATTTTCACACACTAAAACACTTTTTTCTACACACACACATATAATAAAGTCCCCGGTTTAATTTATGGGTTAAACCCCAACTTGTATTTTCTTTGAACTACATGGAGTTTGATGCCCATAGGCTACGTAGGCATCTTAGGTAAATCCCTAGACTCGATTCCTCCCACATACATTTGTTGTTTTATTCTCATCATATATTCATGATATATACATTGTATATGGTTGTTTGCTTGTGTCTAGTCCGATATATGCAATCGTTCCTTCATAACAATTTATAAATCAACAAAAACTTACATCATATTTTTTATTACTATTTTGTGAAGACTCCTAAGGATGATCTCACTCCACCTTTATCCATGACGCGAATCGAGCGATTCCGTCCTCTATTTATATTATGCACATAAGAACACACGTCACGGAGTTCTACAGTAGAATATTAACACATGCCCATGAGGGACCAAAATGGCGGGATGGGTTCCTAACACTTTACCATTCTATAACTTAGTCCCTGGACCCTTGAACTACTTAGTTTCATAAGCGTCTGTTTTGTCATTGATGTCATTCTCTTGAGGCGACAACATTTATTTTGCCTGTTTTTTGTAAAATAGGCTAGCGACTCTATCTCTACATATTACCACACATCGACAGTGGTCGATCACCCCCAATAAAGGATAAAATCCCATGCACACGCCAGAAAAGGGGAAGGAATGAGGGATCCACCTCCAGAGGCCGACCCCTCGGGATGGCCAGAGAGGCGACTCTGTTGGGGATTCTCTCCTCTTTTTACCTTTTTGTATATATCTCTTTCATGTATATATAACTTTTACTCACTTGTACACTTCACACATTTGTATATACTCTCTATATACATTTCACGCACTTTTCACTTTGCACTCACATGCTTCACACACCGCTTAGAATATTCATAATTAGGCTTCACTAGAACAAAACCATCTTTCGACACTTGTACATATGCTAACTTACACATGTGAAACACCACTTGTAGATGATTCATGTATAGGTTCACTACCACACACTCACTTGTATATATTCCCATGTCACCTACTCACTCACAGGTATCCATGTGTAGTATAGTTTCCACGCTAGATTTACTTCTATATGCTCCCCATTAGTGTTGTTTTCCCCTTACTTATCATGATAAAAATAAATAAAAATACTCTATATCCATAATATGTTAATTAAGACTCATGAATTTTCATAAACTACATCACCAAGAGCATGGTTATGTTGACTAAAATTGTGTCCCGTACTTGGGGGTCACTTTGGAATGGTCGTTGGTCCTGCGAGCCACGGTTAGCCTAGGCGATATGACCTTCACCTTCAATTAGCCTTGTACATTCGATGTATATTGAACAGTTCCCCCCACATTGTATCGCTTAACCAAACTCATGATGGGAGGTATATAACAGGGAACTCATTCACGTACGTCGAGTATATAAAATTTTCTCTCACATGTACTGTCCCACGAGCTATATAGTGTGGTAATTCACGCACACTTAGGTATATCAAATGTCTTATCCACATGTATCGATGAATGATTACCTTTATAGGCAAGAGGTATATCGTGGAAGTCATGACAAAAGGGGTAAAACCTTCCACTAACCCAATAATTTCATAAACCTCATATAGGGTCAAACCTAGGACACTCATATTTAGTTTTCTGGTTACCTTGTGAAACTCTGTTGACATAACACCCAAATTTTCATGCGATCTCACCTTTTTTCCTAAATAGGACCGTGTCCATGAGCCTAGAAACAGGTTTGATCGTGTCTTTTTTAAAACCCTATTTTCCTAGGCTCAGGTCGTGTCCAGCATTTCTTCGACATTTAGGTAAACCTAATACAAGTGAGAACCTAATAATAACATTAATAATAATAATGCAGAGGTTCCTCTCCTTTTTCCCTCCTTTTCCAAATGTATTGAAAACATTTTTCTCGTCCTTTTGAAATACCCAAGGCTTTCTCCCTCCTTTCAAAAATAAATTCGAACCATTTTTCCTCATAGGTCGATCGCATACCCGATTTTGTCCTCGCTCCCTATTGGCTTCAATATTTCATCAAACCACCCGAAGTTACGTCGATTCTTCTTCTACCTCATTTGAGTTTCGAATTGACCTTCAAGATATCTTCATGGAGAATGCCGACCAAGTACCGAATGTGCAACCTAATTTGATGACTATCTTAGCCCAGCTCAGTGCTAAGATTAATAACCTTCAAACCAAGGTCCATGACGTAGCACGCCACCAAACACAGATTTATAAAGAAACCGAGGTTTTCTTTCCTCGTGTTGTGGGTCGACCCGATCTTGATCTTGTTTGGGTCCCAGAAAAGTATCAACACACTCCTCATGACCCTCCTTCCAATGGGCTATCTCCAGCTTAATTCCTTGTTCCTAACCCTGCCCATCTAGGGGCTAACCTGCCAGTACCCACAGACACTAAGGAAGATGAACTGAACAAGGTGAAGGAAGACCTCAAGTTGTTGTCGAAGAAGTTTCATCAAGTTAAGGTATTCAAGAACTACATAAACTACACCCATATGTCTCCATATCCCAAAACCAAACTGCCATAGAAGTTCATAATGTTATACATCGAGAAGTTCGAGGGAAGCAGACCCCCCAATTATTCACCTTCAAATACATCACTGAGCCATAACACTACTTGGTACCTATGAAGAGATAATGGCCCAGATGTTCTAGCAGACCTTGAAAAAAATCACCCTTCGTTGGTTTCTACCCCTTAAAGAATACAAAGTTCGTAGTTAAAAGGATGTCACCCCAGAATCCATGTCACAATACAAGTATAATGAGGAGCTAGAGGTTATGCATTGAGATCTAGATCTTTTGAAGCAGAACCCTAGGGAAATAGTTAGTGGCTTCATAGGAAGGTAGAGAGAGAAAGATGATACCATAACCAACAGATCCTCTAAAAAGGAACAAATCAATATTGTGAAGAATAACTTTTTGCCTCATATCCAAGATTCCATAGGAGGACAGTACTATCCACACTTTTGAGAGCTTTGGAAAGTTGGTGTACAAATTGAGGAAGGCATTACCAAAGATGAATCTGAGCCGAAGAAAGTGATCGAACAGTTCACTCCCCAAAAATATGAGAAGTCTGCCACTGCTATGGTCTTAACCATCAATAACATTTCCCAACCTAGTACCTCTTGGCCACATAAAAATCTCCCCAACCCTACCAAGAAAGAGTATATAGAGCTCCATGCCCCTATCAAAAGCCGACTAGGACCTGATAAGACCCAACCTTATTAAACCCTTGGCCCCTTTTCCACTACTAAATCCACTACCTAAAAATTTCAAAGCTGATGCACATTGTGATTTCCATCAGTCTTCTAGCCAACTACCGACCAGTGATTCCACCTTCGAAGTGTGATCCAAGGTAGAATTGACTGGGGTATCAGTTCCCCACCCACAAATCCTAAACCCAACCCCACTCATAACCCACTTCCAATCCATACAAATGTTATATTTCTAGAGAGTGTCCTAAAATTTGATCCATCTTCTTAAATTATGCCCAGTAAAGAACTCATCATACCCATAATCTTACCAAAACTGCTCAAAGTTTGCGTGTATTTTCTCTTACATCCTACCTTCTTCATCGATCAAGATTTACCACTCTTTACAAGGGCTTGCATTATCATTCATACCCGATCTGAAGGGAAGGATATGGAATTAACATCTATGTTGAACTAACTCTTTAAGTTTGGGTTGAAATTGCTCGCCGAGATGACGGTTGATTGTCGTAAATTCAGTGGCTTATTTATGGAAGCTCAAAAATAGGCTCAGGAGTCAGATGAATGGGTGGTATTCATTGATGAAGTCAATCTAGATGACGTAGTACAGATTATGTCAGATGCATTTCGATAGATATGAAATTTACAGTATTGATGAGCTACTCACCACCTTGAACCTTCAGGGATAATTGGTCCCTTCACTCCTATACCTCCTCGTTGAGTAGGAAGATTTGTATAATGAAGTCATTGAGGTTATTGAATATATTGATTTCTCTTGGCATGAGGATATAGTCTCCACCAGATGGGGAGACAACTTTGACAGTTCAGATGACGAACCCAATCTAGAAGACACCAGTCTAATAGTCAATTTGTGTGGAATGATATCCATTTAAGATCTGCTAAGGGAAATTAACAAGGCATCCATTCAACTAGAAATAGATAAAGACACAGGGTTCTTATTCTTCCTCACCTCAGTAAATCACATAATGATATCAGTGAGACACTACAAATATCCAAATCCTCATGTGACTTAGAAAGATAAGGATAAGGGAGTTACCGAAGAACTTCTCATGCCATAAATGACCATCGAAAAAATAAAGTCCTTAACTAGCTCAAGAAAACCCAAGACAACATCGCCTTATGAGGACTCTTCATGTCCTCCCAATTTCACATGAATTCTTTGATAAAACACCTCACCGAACCTATAGTCTCTCCTTCCACCACACCCAAAGAAGTCGTAAACATAGTTAGGTTCTTAACTCCTTCCAGAATCTTATCCTTTTCTGAAGCAAAGATACTAAAGAATAGTCCTAACAACAGTTATGCCCTCAGCATCTCCATTAAAGTATTAGTAAAGACACTCCTACTCTCACTTGTTAATAACGGATCTACCTTTAATGTTTACCCTCTCAAAACCTTCAATTGCTTGGGCTTGAAAATTGGTGATCTCACTCCCACTACCGTCATCGTGCATGCTTATGACAATACCCGCTAAGAGGTAATGCAGTCCATAAAACTCATAATAGGGGTTGTCCCTATCAATACTATCATCGAATTCCAAGTCATTGACATACTTATATGTTTTAATCTACTCTTTATCCGTCAATGGCTTCATATCATCCAAGGGGTATCGTCTTCTCTTCATCAGAAACTCATATTCTTTGGAAATGGAGAGGTTATCACCATCTTGGGGAATGATGACAGTTCAGACACCACCAGTACTAATAACCCGATATTAAAGATCCGGTATGGGAAAAATGACATGATCCACTCTGGCTTCAGAGTTGACCTACTTCCCCTTCCAACCGAAGAGAGTTTTAAAGAATTGGTATGTCCGAAACACAAACCTCGCGGTAATGTCAACGTCATTCAATTGTTCAAGGACATGCACTTTATACCCGGAATGGGGCTAGGTAGACACCAACAAATGATCCTTGAACCAAAAGTTATGAAATAAGACTTCACCCCATGTGGCTTAGGCTACCAACCCTCACCATGAGAACTCAAGTTCCCCCGACGACCACGACCAAAAAGAAGCGTGGAAGAATGAAGGACTATTTTGAGATACTCTTTAAATGGAAGGTTTTTCGTGAAGGAGAAGACTTTTCTTTCTGCGACTTCCCCAAACCATGGTATGACCACGTTGATAAGAAGATGGAATCAGGGATGGAAATATTCTTTCAATACATCAACCCTTGGGGGGCAGACTGCTAACATGAAATTCAAACTCTCATTGAGAATGTTGTGATAGTTATCTGGGTTTTGAGGAATGCGACTTCGAGGACTCATTCAATATGTAGGCACTCAGAATAAGTCTTTTCATGATCCATTCTGATATTGTGATGTTGGACCCATCTACTCAAATCAAAGTTGCTAACATACCTCTCCTCAACAGGAATGTTGTGCCTATCCCACCTGCCCAGATTCAAGTCGAACCTGCTATCTACCCTATCCAAATCTCTTCATTTGATGTTTTTGTTCCTTTTTCTAATATCAATGTAACTAAGACCTCTTTTGACGAGGTTCTCAATTCTGTTTTTCTTAAAAATGAAATAAATAAAGATTTTGAGTATCTTGTTGCTCCTTACATTAATTGTCTTGATTTTATTCAAACTCTTGATGAGGATGATTTAACAAATGAATAATTCTTAACTGATATTAATAATGATAATAACAAAAAACATAATGGCATTTAAATTAATTATGATGAATCTATTGTTATTAGTCTCGGTTCTAGTAACTATCAGCGTGAGATTAGGATAGGATCCACCCTTAACGTGCATGAGCGTGCGCAATTCAAAAATCTATTGAAGGAAATTTTGGACGTCTTTGCATGGCCTTACGATGACATGCCCAGTATTAACCAAAAATAGGTTAACACAAGATTCTAACATTGCAAAAATGCAAGTTGACCAAAAGAAGCTATGAAATCTCCGTACCGAATGATAGCTCAAAGTCAAATAACAAGTGATCAAGCAACAAAATGTAGGTTTCATTAGAATAGTCGATTATCCTGCATGGCTTGAACACATCGTCCATGTACCAAAGTCAGGAGGAAAAGTCTACATGTACGTCGACTTCAGAGGTTTGAATAAAGCATCCCTGAAGGATGATTACATATTTCCCAATGCTGAATTGATCGTGGACAACACAACTAGCCATGCCCTTAAGTCATTTATCAATGGATTTATTGGCTACAACCAGATTAGGATGCAGCCTAACCATCAGGAGAAAACTTCCTTCAACACCCCATGGGGAACCTTCTGCTACACTGTCTTGCCATTTAGACTAAAAAATGTCAGGGATAACTACCAAAGGGCTATCGTACCCATCCTTCATGACCTTATTCACAAAGAAGTCGAAGTCTATGTGGATGATATGATCACCAAATTTAAGACTTAGGAAAGTCACATATTCCTACCCTTTGAATATTATTTTAGTGACTACAGCTATACCAGATGCGATTAAATCCATTAAAATACATTTTTGGAATCACGAAAGGAAAAATCTTGGGATTGATGGTCAGTAAAAGGGAATCAAAGCAGACCCTTCTAAGATGAAGGCCATACTTTAGATACCACCACTACGAATGGAGAAGAAAGTATGAGGATTCTTGGGTGAACTATAATGCAGCAGTCAGTTCATCAGCCAGTTAACTTCTATTTGTGAAACCATTTTTAAGCTTCTCTAACAGGATTCTACTAAATTCTAGAATAAGTCCTGCTAAGAAGCCTTTGATAGAATTAAGTTATACCTTACCCGACCTCCGGTTCTTATGCCTCTGCAGCCAAGTCTCCCCTTCCTCATATACTTAATAGTCATAAACATTACAGCAGGGGCTTTGCCATCCCAATAAATTGAATAATCCCATAAAAAAAGCTAGTTACTACGCCAGCTAGAAATTAATCGGGTATGAAGTCAACTACATTGCTTTGGAGAAAGCATGTGTTACCCTGGTCTGGGTCACGCAAAAATTACGACATTACATACTTACCTTCCCCATCAATATTATATCTCGTATGGATCCTATCAAGTACTTGATAAAAAAGTTTGCTCTGTCTAGCGAAATGGCCCATTGGTTGATGTTGCTAATAGGATTTGATATTTTATATGTCATACAAAAAGCTCTGAAATGGAGAGCCATCTCCGACTACCTTGATGATTACTCTACGAAAAAAATTGATGTTGGGTCTCTGAATTCATGTACGAAGATATTATCTTCACCTGTAAAGAGGACCTCATATGGAAGATGTTCTTTAACGGAGATGTGAACATAAAAGGATAGGCATTCGGATACTCCTGATCGCGCCTAATGACTCTTACACCCCCATTTCCATTAAACTAGACTTCCCTTGCACCAACAACATGTCCAAGTAAGAGGCATGCACTGTAGGCCACAAGATCGCCCTCCAGAAAGGAATCTAGCACCTAGACATCTATGGAGACTCTGCCCTTATAGTCAGCCAAATCCTCAAAAAATGGAAAGTCAAAGACGAAAATCTCCTACCATTCAAAGCCCACTTAGAATAACTGGTCTCCTAGATTAGTGATGTCAACTTCCACTACTTGCCCCGTGTAAAGAATAACTTGGCTGACACCCTTGTTACCCTAACCTCCATGGTCAATATGCTTGAGGGAAAATAATGGCCCCTTTTATGGTTCATAAACGGGATAAGCTTATTCACTACAACCACATTGAACTCATTACCAAGGAGGATTCTGATAAAGTCGAGTTATAGTACTATAACATTTGGCACATCCTCAAACATGGTATGTATCCTCAAGACGCCGATAAAAAAACATTGTGTGGCCCTTCACAAAATGGTTGCCCAGTATATCATCTATGACAAAGCGTTGTTCAAGAGAAACTTTGACATAACCCATTTGCACTGCATTACAGGGGATACTTTTAAAGAAATGATGCAAAAGTTCAATAATGGGGAATGCAGGCCCCACATGAATGGTCATATGCTCTCCAAGAAAATCATCTATCAAGGATATTATTGGTCCACAATGGTTTAATGTTGCACTGACTATGTTCAAACATAACTCAAATGCCAACAGTTTGCCAATCTCTAACACTTTCCTCCTCATGAGCTATACAACATGACCTCTACCTTGTCCTTCTCCACCTAGGACATTCAAATCATAGGGAAAGTTATCCCAAGGCTTAAAGCGATCACAAATTCATCATGGTCACCATTAATTACTTCATTAAATGGGTCAAAGATGAGTTATATGCGATGGTGAATGATAAAAAAGAGGCTAAGTTTATCAAAAAAAAACATCTATCGATATAGAGTTACCCACGAGTTAGTATCAGATAATGGGCTCCACTTTACAGCTGAGTTTACAGAACTAGTCAAAGAATATGGGATTCGAAAACACAAATATTCTCCTTACTGACCCCAAACCAATGGTGATATCGAAGCCTCTAATAAAATACTCAAAACCATAATCAATAAGATGATTGAAAGTTACAGAGATTGGGCTGACCAAATCCCTTACGCTCTCTCAGGCTATCACACTTCAATCAAAATGCCTACTGGCGCTACCCCTTATTGTCTAGTATACGACATGGAGGCAATCCTACCCATCGAGATGGAAATACCTTCCCTTCTCATCTTTCTAAAAATAAAAATTAACAAAGAAAAATAACATCAGAGCCGCTTGGATGAATTATCACTCTTGCAGGAAAAGAAACTGAAGGCTCTGTACCATATACAAGAGTACCATCTCTAGATAGAACAATCATTCAACAGGAAAGTCAAGTACCGTGGTGTCTAGGAAGGAGACCTTTCCCTCAAAGAGATCATGGAACCTGTCTAGACCCCATAGGAAATTGAAGACCAATCTATGTGGCCCTTACATCATGAAGAAGATTCTCTCAGGAAGTGCTGTTATGCTCACAGACCTCGATTGAGAAGAGATGGAGCGTCCAATCAACCTAGACCGTCTCATGAAATTTTACCCTTAGTCTAAAATCTCGGTGAGCTATAACTCTTCTCATCCCCCTTTTATTCTTAGAAAAAAATATTCATTTCCCCTACTTAGAACTATGTGGGACCTGATCCTCTCAAAAACATTTTATTTTCAAAATGAAACTCAGGAAATTTTCAAAACCCCCAGAGGTACGTAGGCAGCCAATACACCATACATGGGTCTGATCCCCTTCTTTTCACAAATTTTTATTTTTTTTCTAACCTCTAAGAATGGTAATCCATTTTGTTATGTACATGAACAAAAGGATTATGTGTGCCTTAGTGATTGGTATAGATAACACAAATGCAAAAACTTACCAAGGGTCATAATAAAATATGTTCAAAATCAACGTTTATTTCTTATTAAGGAGAATACAACGGTGCTACACGTAGTATTGGCGAAGGGAGACAAGCCAACCACCCCTATTTGCTGACAAAAATGTTCATAAACAAACCTAACCCTAAACCAAGCTACACAAAATTACCCCCAAACCCCAAATATAAAAGCACCCAATCATCATAGATTCTGAAAAATCACAAAAATCTTCACAAGACACTTCCTTTAAGTATCGGATGGCCCTTTTACATCATCGTTACTAAACCCTGGAGGTCCCTAAGTTTCCCACTCCTAATTAACATTCAGTAAATACTTTATGTAGTGGTATTCTCTGACAAACCTGGACAAAACCACAACCTCATCTTCTATTATGTCAAAATCCATAAACCACCTTTAACAGATCTCTTACGCCATGACTTTCTCTACTACCCGCTTCTATTGCCATTTCATGTAGTCCCCAAAAATTTCATGCCCCTCTTATAGATTGTGACGGACGGATAAGCGGACAACGACCATGCCATAAAGATACCATCTTCATCCTTGGAGATTCAGTTGAATCCTCCATCGGGAAGAAGTTTGTTATATGAGGGGGAACAATATGTTCCCACCCAACTTGGCATAAGAACTACTAGGGTAAATAGAAGGAAATCTAATGAAGCCCACTAACTGTACATACTAATAATATACCAGCAGAAAGACATGTAATAAGTCCCCCACCATGTCACTGACTAGGAAGACATCGGGCTCCATGCTCTACAGGATAGTTTATCCAACTCTCTACACATGGTTAGAAGCTGAAGAAATGTCGGACAAAGAAACTGGTTATAAACGCTAAAGGGTACTCCGTAAGGGCCTCCAAATGAAACCTTTCTGCAATCCACATATATAGCATTATAGGTATCCCCCTTAGAAAGTCATAACAATCCTCCTTCCAAGCATACTAGTCGTTCACGGTCTCAGCAAGAACCACCATCGTGGGATTATGGCGGTAAGACATCAAGTCCGTTATTGCAGCAACCTGGAAATATACAGTCAAGTTCCCCATATCCAATAATAGTCTCGTAGTAAGGCCTAAGGTGAAAGCAAAGACGACATCCTCAAAACCCCTTAGACGCATTAAATACATAACTTCTTGAAGAGAAATGGTCCCTCAAGTAACCAACGGTCTAGCCACCGAGGGAGAAATGTGAAGCAACTCCGATAAAAACAAAACAGGAAGAACTAGAGAAATTAACCATAACTGAACCCCCAATATGGCCAAAAACTCCTCATAAGTGGGACATAACTCATCCAGGAAGAAATGGAAGACATGATCTTCACGTTACCAGAACTATATGACTGCTTCCAATAAGTTCCAGTTTATAGCGCGATTATGCAAGAAAAATACTTGGCACATGTTGAAAGCGTCAGAGACAACATTATACAAGCACATGTTCTCCAGACCATCAAGGTATGAAGAAAATACTTATGTGACACCCTGACTAATTAAATACCGGGTAGCTACTCCTTTATTAAATTAATTCAAAATGCCAAGTTGGTTCAGTTAATAGCATCACTGTCGAAAACATTTTAATAATTACTAACCACCTAGTATTTAAAAAGTAAGTGCCAAATTTTAAGTTAAGTCTGATTAACATGCAATAAAAGAATAATGGAAGAACAACATAATCCATTCACCATAACGAAGTAATGAAATAACCAACAATAATAAGAACTCCGGAGGAAAACTCCTCACAACAATCCCAACAAATGAAAAAAATACTACAAGTCTGAATCCTGAATAATTACATGCCAAAAGTCTGAATAACTGAAATAGATGAAATGTCTCTAAACGAGTGGGCGACATGCCCTACAATTGATAACTGTTGAATATAGAGTCAAAGTAGATGAAGCGTCTACAAGCAAAGTCCTGTAACTTCCACAAACAGCTACAGCTCGTCACCTGAATGAGAATCCTATGCATGGTGTCCTTGTGGCTGGGCACCTAAAATGGCTTTTACAAAAATAGATTTGAAAGAAAATGGGTCAGAGCCCGAAAGTGGAAAACATTTTGAAAACAGCAAGTGTTTTAATAACATTAAAACATTAAATGCAAAATACATGTTAGGACGTGCACTCACATGAAATTCTCACCTCTCGACTACATGTGCACTCCTAACGTACCGTACCCATCTATAAGACATCCATATCTTACCAACCCGTAATAAGTTCTACCCCTTACTACTCGATTCCCACAATACATTCTAGCGTTATCAAATAAATAGAGGGCTTTACTTAAACTCAGATTCTCAATATGTAATACATTTCACTATCGGTTAACCCGTTATGTTTTCTCAAAACAATACCATAATTTTATTCACAATATTAACATGAAAGTTCCCATTAATTAAGTGTATATTATTCGCATCATAAATATACAATACAAGCACCCCGAGACTAGCTGCGGTGCACACATACTCTGCTATCCATCCCGGTACATCACGTACATAAGGATCACATATTCCAAATCTCTCAGGAATAGTTCACAGATAACAACATCACAAATAATGGAGGCGAACACAGTCACATCACATGGGTCACGCACATACCTGCGCTCCCACGATCAGCAGACTTATTAACATCCCAATAAGTCCTTCTCTGACCTATGTTCATCGAGGTAACCAGTCTAAATCCGGGCAACACAAGGATTAGAGGGCCCTAAGAGAACGCAAACCTCCCGTGATAGCAAGTATGGTAGGTATGTCATACACATAAAATCAATACATATACTAAGTATGCACACGTCTTAGTAATCACCATAATATATTGGTGCATATCTCTTCTCGTACTGACATATAATACTACACCATTTATATGTTCCCGGGTAATATAATTAATTAGGCCGCCAATAGCTCACATCGTAATAGACACTCACGTCCTACTTCATATTTTCCCTTAGGTTCAAAATACACTTCTAGGTTTGACTCCTCATTATATCCCAAACATCCCAAATATATCAATTACTCATCAAGGAAAGGCTATCTCTACCTATACACAAGGTTACGGGGCACTCGGGATCAAAACGGCTAAAAAGCCTAAACTGTCAACTCGTTCGAAGTCTCGTTCGAACGAGGCTGTTCGAACGAGACTTCGTTCGAACGAACTGAGTCTTCTAACGAGATCTCGTTCGAACGAAGTGGGCTTTCTAACGAGATATCGTTCGAACGATCTCATCGAACGAACTTCACCCTCGTTAGAAGTCAATGGTCAACTCGTTAGAAGCTCGTTCGAACGAGGTCGTTCGAACGACCTGGGCAGGTCTTCTAACGAGCGACCAGATTCGAGCCCAGATTTCTTATTTTCGTTTTTCCTATCTCTCTACACCTCAAATCTCATCCAAACATTACTCCAACGATTGTTTAAGGTTCCTAATCGTCCCTAAACATCCTTAGGTCACATATTAACATGTTTGGGGGTGTTAATTTATCCTAACGTCATTCAAATATCAAATCTCTACATATTTTTCCCCAATTTTAAAACTATGAACCCTAGAATTTATGAATCATCAAAGAACTGAATTAAATCCGTTTTTGGTTTCCTACTAATTGTAATATCATCAGAATAATCATTACACACCAATCTACATGAGATTTCCTCATTAAAATGTACTTTCTATTTCCAATTTACATGGGTTTTTCATTAACTCCCAAGAACAATATGATTTTAATAAATTCCTACACATGGAAGAAGCATTCTTTGAAATAAAAGAAATTAAACCACTTGCCTTAATGGTAACTCTGGATTTGATGACGAATTTGATGGATGGTTCTCTCTCTCTCTGCAGAATCCTTCTATCTCTCCTTCTACAAGCTTTCTTCTCCAAGTAACAATGGTGGCTAGGGTTTTGTGCTTTAGGAACTCTTTTGGAACAAGTTTCAATAACTTCCGTAGCCTATTTGGGTATTAGTGGGCTTAGTGGGTTAATGCCAAATCAGATATTAATTCCCAATTTTCGTAGGTTTTACTTCCCCAAAATTCAAAATTACCAAACTACCCCTATACGTTGTCGGTATGGCCTAAAAATACCCCGGGACCCAAACCAAATCCCCGGCTAGTGTTTTCTGACTATTCCGACCCTTCCGGACGCGTTGGCGCACTCAAAACGACCATACGGATAATAGAAATAAAATTCACTTTTTTAATTATCATAATTACATACCATGACGCGACTGTCACACGCGTCTCAACAAAATTTCAAAATTGTCGTATTTCAATCTCACGAAAAATTTCATAATTCAAAATTCATATATAATCATATATGCACATATAATCAAATACCAACTCGCATCTCGCTAGTATTTTTAATCCGGATTAATTTCTAATTTAATACGCATTTAATTTAATTAATCCCATAAAATAAATATCACAAAAATACGGGGTATTACAACTTCATGCATGGGAAGAGCCATTTAAAAATGAGTAATATGAAGAAATAAAGAAGAATGTGGGTATTGGTGGAGAAAACCTATCCCACGCCCCCCCTTTATACTTAAAAATTTTGGCAAAAGACAATAACCCTGGAAAATCGTGTAAAATTCAACCCCACCAGAGTACTCTGATGTGCAATAAAGTGAAATAAAATCCTAGGGATGATTTGAATTTACCCGTATGTCGATATGAAGGTCAAGGGGTATGACGATCGGCGACCTCCCTATTTTGGAAATTTTCGTCTTTCCTATTTTATCAGAATCAATTTCAGAAAAATCCTCATTTTGAAAAATTACCCCCGTGTAATTTACTCAGTTTTTTATCTCAAGAAAATTATTTTCTCTTTAAAATTCCTAATCCCTTTATCTGAGTTAATAAATTTTACTCGTTTTAATAACAACTCTTACGCCATTCATTTATACTTATCTTCATCTTTGCATAAAAATAAACAATCTTGGGAGAAAATTAAAAATGTATATAGAATAAATCACTAAATCAAGAAAATAAAAGGTAAATGCGTATCTTTTCATATATATTTCTTCATTGAGTTACATTTTGCAGATGAAAGAAAAATAAATAGGACTCTTCTTGAACCCACAAACTCTCTCACTCTCTATATCTTAACCCCCACGCTGGACGCTCTTTCCCATGCGACGAGCAGTGGAGCCTCCACTCCCAGAACCCGTTCCCTCATCAGAAGTGGTAGGAAGCAAAAATCACGAAGAAGCTGAGCTCTTAATAAACTCTGACAGGGATGGCATCCATTCCTTTATATCCCTCAGCCAAGTGGTCGATACCCGAACATACTGCAAGCAAAGAAGTAACAAGCAAAAAATAAAACAGTTAAAAAGCGAAGGAAAGTCAAAAAAACAAAAGGAGAAAGAAAATGACACACCTCAGGCCGAAAGGCATCATTCGTTAGCTCTGTCAATCAAACGCTAATGACTAAGGGATATGAGTCACATTGGGTGACTCCTTAATATTCAATTGGAAGTTGTAGGAAGGTGGAGTAACCTGAATAATAGGAGTCTCCTCTACTGTTGTCGTCGACGTGGCACTATTTGCGTTATGGGTCGATCCCACTGGTACACTAGTCCCCTTCTCGAAGTCATGGTGGTTAGAGGTATGTTCTCAATGTCGTAGGTACAAGAGGGCATCAACCAGCTCATCACGAAATCTAAATAATCATATCTTCTCATTGTATCTGTATAGAGTGTGTAGGGGGTAACCAATCATCGCCTCCACCCTATAATCATCCAACAACTCCCTCACCCGCCTCATGTACACAGGGGGTGTTGATGGTGGGACCACCATATCCTCCTTTATAATCTTTCCCACTAACCTCTTCCTTAGTTACCAGACGTACCTAAACTCATGCGCAATCAATCACCGCATTTGCGCATATAGGCTCGTCTCCCTCCTATCATGCAGAGTTGCCCCCATGTGTAGAAGGTCACCTACAATCACCAATATATAATCAGTATCAACTCAAGGAATGAAGATTCCAAAGGAATAAAAAATATATAAAGATAACCAGATCGCTCGTCAGGGCATTCGGAGCCCGTCGCACATCCGCCATGGAAAAAGACCAATTCGACTTCCAGTTGCAATTCTACCATCAGAACATCCGACAGAAGTCCACCAATCCATCCATCATCCTTTAGAGCTATCAACCCTATAATACACCTGATTTCCTTGTAAGACCTCGTTTATAAAAGACAAGAATCAACAAAAAAAGAAAACCAACGAAGAATGCAAGAAAATGTATAAAAGGGAAAATGGATTCAAAACTACCTGCAAACGATATGTAGCTCCTGTAAAAGTTTGTTAGAAGCATTGATTGAAATTATCCAAGGAAGAATAGAGGGGCTCCAAGATCAGACTCCCCCAATCATACATCCGTAGGTAAGAAATCATCCTCAAAAATGGAAAGAACCGGAGATGGAGGACGCCGCCTCTTGTTACCACCAGAAATCCACCCAACAGAAGAAAAATAAACAAACAGACTGTCTGCCTTACCTTCCACTAGTCAATCACATCCTCTCTCCTCTTTAAGAGAGTATCCTTCAAAGAATAAATACGGATCGAATCCCCAGAAACTCCTAAAGTTATATGCACCGCCTCCAGAGTCACCCTAAGTATGAGGTCCACCACTATTTCAAACCCCTGGCAGTCAACCCCTGTCTGCTGCTGAACATCTATATGAGTAACCATCATCTCCCCAAATCCAAGTTTGAAAGCATGAGTAGTGTCCCACCACCTCTCTCTCAAAGCACGAAAAACTATAGTAGAGTGCGGCGTCTCATCCAAAGCCTCCGCTGAGCGATCAAAACCCGCATAGGAGACCATCCGGTGTACCACACTAGGGAGCTTCTCCCAAACCTCCTTCAACCTCGTCATCCCTTGAGACCAGATAGACGAAGGAGAAATGTCAGCCTATAAAATAAGAGGAAGAAAAATCCTTCATTAGCATAAAATAAGAAAGATAAAATGAAATGGAACACCAAAAGTCATTGCACTTACATGGCCACTAAGGTTCCACACCTCAGACAAACGGTGGTATGCTAGCTTGAGAAATAGAGTATTTCATCATCCACAGGCTCAAACATATCGAAGAAATTTTTGTTACCAAAAGCAAGAGGCACCCTAGACATCTACTCTAAGCCAGCCTAGTCATCGATAGCTAGCCACGAATTATCGTACACCACACTTGAACTAGACATTTGGAGTCTTGAAGCAAAAAGGACTTAGAAACAATTTTTAAAGAAATAAAACAGAAGAATCAAACACTTGAAGGTGTGAAAAATGAGGAGGATTCGCCCTTCTTTTATAGAAGGCTAAGGGGCCTACCGATCGATTTCCCCCTGACCATGTTGGTCGGAAGTCGTCTTTTCCCTTTCCTAAGAAATCCCAGTAGTCCATGCCCTTGTCGATTGTCTCCCCCCCCCCCCCCCCCCCCAAGAATGCGTATTGGCACCCCCTCCAAATTTCGAACAAAAAATCCAGAATAATCCTAAAAAATTTTGACAAATCCCAGAAAAATATGAAACCTCATTTTTCTTAAGAAAGTAACTTTGGAAGAACTAAGCCCCTTACAAGACTCTCGAAATACACAGTAGTATTAATCTCACCTCCCTATCCCTAGGATAATCCCCAACCGGATTAATCTTACAAACCTATCCTCAATATATTCCATAAGCAGAACCAACAATGCATCTGCATCCAAGTCTACTATTCCCCAGCCTAAACATCCCCCAGAGGAGTCGGGCGCCTTAAAGATAAGTCCTTCCCCGGTAGAATCTTAAAATAACACAATCCCCAGTGAAATCACAGATGCATCTACACCCCCAAGATAATTTAAAATTCCCAAAGAGAGCAATTCCCCGTGTTATAAATCAATGTCTACATAATCAATCTCTGCTCGCAAAATTGGTCACTATAACTTTAGGTCTACGAAATTAACCTCGGCCCTCGGAATTGGGTGCTAAGACTTAAGGTCCACAGAATTGACCCCTGCCCTTAGAATTGGTCGTCATAACTTTAGGTCCTCATAATTGATCCCGGCCCTGAGAATTAGTCGCCATAACTTAAGGTCCTTAGAATTGACCTCAGCCCATAGAACTGGTCGCTACCACTTTAGGTCCTCATAATTGACCTCCGCCCTCAAAATTTGTCGTCCCAACTTTAAGTCCTCATAATTGACCTCACCCCTCAGAATTGGTCATGACAACTTAAGGTCCTTAAAATTGACGTCACCCCTAAAAAATTGGTCGTCACAACTTAAGGTCCTTAGAATTAATCTCATCCCTATGAATTTTTTGTTATAACTTAGGTCCTTAAAATTGACCTCATCCCATAATTGGTCATTCTTAGTATAAGTGACATTGACCCACTGAATCGGTCATCCTCATTTCCTCAGGTCTTCAGAATTGACCTCGACCCACTGAATCAGTCATCCTCATCTCCCTAGGTCCTCAAAACTAACTTCATTCCGCTAAATTAGTTATCCTCATCTCCCTAGTTCCTCAGAACTAACCTCGACCCGTTGAATCATTCAAGATCATCCTCTAGGCCCTCAGAATTGTCTTGAAAAACCTCTTTCCCAATATCGATGTGGTGTCTATCATTCGACGGCCTTCACTTGTTCCAAGTTAATCCATCAAAGGCCTTTATATATAAACCCCATCTTAGGACCCCCCCCCCCCCCCCCGAGCACCTCCTTAGGTCTCTAGAACTCACTCATTCATCGCAAACCCTAGGTCATACACTGAGTATCGATCTAAAGGCCATCGAGCGCCCTCGAGTCCCTCTTGACTCCGATCAACTTCCTCTCCTGAGAGAACTCTCAATGATTCTTCAAAGGTGTCTAAATCACCTTTCCAATTGCCTACTCTTTCATGAATCGGTCTTATGATTCAGACAAATGATCTGTTTTACTATCAAAAGTTGATCTATAGGCCATTAGGAGCTATCGGGTCCCATTTCGACTCTGGTCACTTCCTTGCCTGAGCAAATGCTCATCAATCTTAAAAGGTTCTAAATAATTTTTCTAATAGTCCTCTCCATTTGTGAATCAGCCTTATGGTCCAAACGACTGATTCATTTAACCCAAAAATTGATTCGAAGGCCATCGGGCGATATCAGGCTTTGTTTGACTTGTATCAATACTTCAGCTTAAACACGAATGAATGAATCTTCGAAGGGCTCTAAATAACCTTTCTAATGATCCGTCCCATGCATAAATTAGCCTTACAGTACAAATGAATGACCCGTTTTACTCAAAGGGTCACCGAGCACCTTCAAGCCCTATTTAACCTAGGTCAACTCCCCCAAATGAACGAAGCTGAATGAAATCTTAAAAGGAACTTAATACCCTTTCTAATTGTCTATCATGTGAATTAATCGACCTTACAGTTTGGATAAGCGATCCGTTTTCCTTAGGGAATTTTTTATCTAGTGACCAATGAGCATTTTTGGGCCCCATTTGATCTCGATCCACTCCTAAAATCGAGAGTGGTTCAATGGATTCTAAGGTCTCTAAATACCCTTTCCAACGTTCTGCCTCGTGTACAATTTTCATGCACAGTTCATGTTTTACGACCATTTTTTCAAAAAACCCATCTCAGACTGCCAAGTGACAACCCCAGGACCCTAACTATCGGTAGTGTGTCTAGGGTTTTATGTCGATGGGAGGTCTAGGACCATAATGATCGGCACCCTCTTGACCCTATAAATAGAGGCCATGACCTAACTTTAAAACACACACCTCATGATCTCTGAACATCCCTCTCAGTAATTCAAAGAGAATTCCCTCGAATTCAGGGATCTTCTTTCCTTAAAAGCCCATTCCCACCTTCTTTCCATCATTTTCATACTCTTAATTTTGCATTAGTTACCTCCTCAAACCACCATCACCGTATCTTGAGATAAGCACATCTACAAGCAAGATCCACTTCAAGTCTTCACAAGGAGGTCTATTTCTTACCCTTTGTCTTTAAACTCTCTTAATTTTGCATTAGTTACCTCATTTTTGCTTTATTATATTACCTCATTACATCACCCATCTTAATTCCAAACTTTTTATTATTATTATTATCGGCACATACTTTATTTTCATAGAAAAAAGAGGGTTCACTTGTAAATTCCAAACGAAGATTTCTCATCACATTTTCTCAGACTAAAACATCTTTTTATACACACACGCATGTAATAAATTCCCCAATTGGATTTATGGGTTAAACCCCACCTCGTATTCTCTTCGAACTACATGGAATTTCATGCTTCTAGGCTACTTAGGCATCTTGGATAAATCTCGTGTCTCGAGTCCTCCCACATACATTTGTTATTCTATTCTCATCACATAATTATAATATATACATTTTATATGTTTTTTTACTTGTGTCCTATCTGATATACTTAGTCGATCCTTCATGATGGCTTGTGAGTGGACAAACACTTACAGCATTTTTGTATTACTATTTTGGGAACACTCCTAAGGATGACCTCGCTCTGCCTTTATCCACGACATGAGTCGAGATATTACACCCTCTATTTATATTAAGCACATAATCACACACATCATGTAGTTCTACAAGAGAAGATTAACACATGACCGTTCCATATCTCAGTTCTCGGATTCTTAGACTACTTGGTTTCGTAAGCATCAGTTTTGTCCTTGATGTGGTTCTCTTAAGGCGGTAAATTTCTTTTGCCTGTTTTGAGAAAAATAGGTTGGTGAATCTATCTCAAAATATCACCCCACATCGATGAATACTAAGTTCCCAGATAAAGGACGCGATCCTGACCACATGTCAAAAAAGGGGAAAGAAGGAGGTGTCCACCTCCTTAGACCAATCCCTCAGGATGGCCATAAGGCTTGTTGTCCCTTTCTAGGCAACCTTGGGTTGAAAACATATTATAATTTCGGTCAGCACCCTAAATTTTTAGTTATTTAATTATAAAAACAATATATAATTATGTAGTCAATTCACATTACACACCACTCATCGGCACTTGCATGCCCCTTGTCTAAGTGTAATACTATATGCATTCCAACCCAAGTCTAAATGTGAAGTGTAGTATCTACACTAATGTAACAATAACAAATGCATCTACACACATGATTTCAGTCCTAATAATAACCCCACAATACCACCCCTAAGAAATAACATATCATCACATTACACATTTTGCTTACCATTGTGTTCATTAACAGTTGTCTACATCATTAGACTATATCGAATTATTCTCTATTAATTTATATATATATATATATATATATAAACGGACCAAGAAGACATAGATCCTCGATGTCCAATTTGTACTCTATTGGTATGTCCGGAGGAGTCCCTCATCAAACGAATGTAAACAAAACACACATAAGCGGGGCGGTGCCTACGTAATACACCATTGCTAGGTCTATAACCCCGAAGATAATAATGGATCTAGATAAATATCTTACCTCATCGCTAACGGTGCCGCCACCGTAGGACCTAAATAACGACCTTCACTATGCCTAGCCCACTAGTGTCGATGGATGCTATGGTCCAAACGACATACGCAACCCCAACGGATAGGTCGTTCATGAGCACGAGTATGTTCACATAAGTAGTAAATACATATATGTAGCACAACATATGTAAAGGTATCTATCCCCATAATTACCCTCAATTAGTTTTCATAAAACTCAAGATAATACCCTTGTTTTAGGAATTAACTCTCTAGTTAATTATTAAATTCCTCAAATAATGAATAGAGACGCAAAACTATTTTCAATTAAATATACGCTCCCTTGGATAACCCACAACATACTTGCTTGAGTTCATAAAAATCCTTTGGATGAGTCCACGGTTCAATCCCGACCCATACTCAGGAGTTGTTTGAACTAAATTAGACCTAGTTTGAACAAAAATAACAGTTTTCTTCGAATGAGATTCGAAGGACTTGGTAGAAGCCTAGATCTGATTGTTTTCTTTACACGAGTTTCATTACCAAAAATTCAATTTAGTTCTTAAGGTTTTTCCTACTTAAATTTCAATAACTATAACCCTATTATAGTCATGAAAACATAATTACCTCATTGTATACTCCATCCACGCATGGTAACCCCTAATAAATTGAAGAAATTTGATCTAAGCATTATAGGTTATCTAAATCAATTCGAGATCATAATTTTTATCTAAAACTTCCTGAATAAAGCAATCAATACATGATTCGAAATCATCTACAAATAGAAATCCTATCACATGGATTTTAATAGTAAATTTCCCATTAAAATGATATCAACTCCTGTTTTTTCATCGAAGTGTTTAATTTTCTAAACACGATTATTTTCAGATTAGTTCTAAACAGTCCTAGATTCCATTCCATTTATTTACAATCACAAAATAAACTTTTAACCCATAATTGTTATGAGAAAGTATGCATATGAATCAAGAAACAGTTGTAATTATTTTAGAAAGTAAATTCTTTCCTTTAACTAATGATGTGAGCCTCCCCTCTTGAATTTCATTCTTCCTTTACTCTCTAACCTTGGTAACTTCCTTCGTAGGGTGTGGGGTTATTAAGGCAACTCTAATGTGGATGGGATGTGTGTTTAATTTGGGTTATTAATCTAATTCAAACCTTAATCACATATCTCCCTTAAACCCCCAATTTTAGGCTCCCATACAAGACTGATATACTACTCGAGTTGGTCCAATATCTATCATATGGGTATATCTATCCCCTAGACCCAACTTAATTAAGATGTTTAAAACGACAAAACAAGTTCCCAAATCATCCTTAAACAAACCCAAACAGTGTCTACAATAATTTACACATTTTATTATGTTTAATCATGACATAATACTAATTTAAGTAACATGCTATTTAATTATTTACGAATGCACACATTTGTTATAAATGAACCACATAATTATACATATCACATTCAAGCAATTTATTCATGAAATTGATTCATTTAAAATGTTATCAATTTAATTATTATAAAAAACGGTGTCTTGCATATGGACTATTGGAAAGGTGATTCTGAGATGTATGAGGTTTCAATGGGTTCCCTTGATTTGGAGAGTTAACCGAGATCAAACGGGGCTCGGGGCGCCTAATGGCCTTTAGATAAGGGTTGGGATTTAAAAAATTAAGTATGCACAAACCGTGAGATCGATTTGCACATGGTATGGACTGTTAGAAAAGATATTTAGAGAATGATAAAATTCAAATGAGATTCGCTCAATTTGGAGATTTGATCGATGTCAAATGGAACCCGAGAGTGCCTTATGGCATCTGGACCAGGGTGCTACGTAGGACCTAGGGTCTTATAGTGGTAAGAGAGTGTTAGGGACCTAAGGAGGTATTTAGGGCATACGAGAATGGGTTGTCTATTGATTCCCTTGACGGGCGAGCTTGGAAGAAGCATTGGTTGTAAAAAAATAGATTCCTCATAAATATTCAAGGACTGAGGCCCCTATAATGGGTTATGATACGGTTGTTCAAATGTTTGAAGTCGATTCTGAGGACCTAAAGAGTGGATATGACCGATTTAAAGAGGTAAAATCAATTACACGGATGTAAGGAGTTGAGATGACAAGGGGTCAAGGTTGATTATGTGGACATAAAGAGTGGAGACGATAGATTCAGAGGTTTGAGGTTGATCCTGGGACCTATGGAGTTGAGACAACTCATTCATGGTGTCTAGGTCAATTCTTCAAATGATTGATTTAACGAGTCAAGGCCTATTTTAAGGATCTAAAGGGTTGAAATGAATGATTCAGTTGGTCAAGTCCTATTATGTGGGCCTAAAGAGTTAAAATGACAAATTTAGAAGGTTAGGGTCGATTCTGTGAACCTAGGGAGTTGAAATGATTGATTTAGAGGTTCGAGGTTAATTTTATAAACCAAGGTTAATTTTATAGACCTAAAGAGTTGAGGTGGTCAATTTAGATAGTCAAAGTCAATTTTGAGTACCTAAGGAGTTAAAATAATCAATTCAGGGAGTTGAGGTTAATTCTTAGACTGGGTCAATTATGTGGATATAGAGAGTTAGGATGACCAATTGAGAGGGATGAGTTTGATTCTTATGAGCCTAAGGAGTTTAGATGACCAATTCAAAGGGTTGAGGTCGATTATGCAGGCCTAAGGAATTTAAATGATGATTTAGAGGGTTTAGGTTGATTTTACAGACCGATTCATAGGTTCGAGGTTGATTCTGTGACCCCTCCTGAGTATCCTCTATTGAGTCTTCCTAACTTTTTTCCTTAGCCTTTCTTCAGCTTTAGCTCAATGATAGAAAATTAGGTAAACTGACTTGTAGAGCATGCGCCCTAATGTCTTCGTTGGTCCTTTCATTAATGGGGGAATTTTAAGCTTATCTTGAAACTGGGTGATTATCGATATGTAAGGTTCATGGGTCTTCATCAAAGTACTTTGAACGTTGCATAATGACTTCTTCACCAATTTGGATAAGAGAAAATTATTTTTTTATTCATAACTAACTTCTTTCATGTGTAGGACTTGACTAAGTCTTTGAGGATGATATCCATGGCAGCATTGCAGATCATTTACCCATCCGTCATAATCCGTTAAAGAGTCTAAGTTCATATTGGGGGACTACTTGATATGGTCGTGGAAGTAGGTGTTGGAGAAGATTCTAGTTAAGAATTGGACAGAAATAGCTTATAATGTTTGCCACTTTGAAAGAAGGTGTTGTGGTTTCATCTAATCTTATAAATTCCTATCACTGCACGAAACGCATTCGGAGCCATTTGTTATATGATTATTTTTATAAAGTGGTATTCTTAAGGTCCTCCAGAAACAAGTAATGACAATGAAGCTTGTCCTTCCGACAGTTGAAGATAAGATCTTAGGTAAAAGAAGTTTTTGTAGGTTTTGAGAGGTTTTTAAGAAGGTTTTATATGATTATTTTTATAAATCTATGTGTTTTTAGGTTATATGTTTTTATGAAGGTTGTAAGGGAGTGGGTTATTTTTCATTCCCATCACTGCTATCTCATGTAATAGTTGTATCCCTATTTCTAATAAATAAATAAATATTTTGACATATTTTTTATGTCCTTGATGAATTTCATATTTAAACTATCTACACAAATCTCTAAGGCATACGTAATCCTTTTGTTAGTTTAAATAATGTGGAAGGTGATACGACACAAATATTGCGTATTTCACCCATTAACCTACGCGTTATTAGCCCCCTTGGGTATCTTAATCCCTATACATATGCTCGTTAACCAGAAAACCTCAAATTTCTATATATACATGCTTTGCAGGGGATAATTGAGCTTTTGTAGGTATTTGGATGCTTAGTATGAAGTACGGACGCTTTCTGGAAAAATTTCGTCGACTTTTGCCGCTTCGGGGCATTTTAGTAATTTCAGCATTCGAGTTTGAATCCCGAGATCTTCACGGAAGTTGAAGCCCTATGATTTCTCTTCACGTGACCACCGATGGTGCATGAATCCGAGTTGTATCGAAGGAGTTATGGCATTTTTGGATGGTTTTTAATTCAAATTACACTCAAGGGCACATTCAAGGGGATTTTAGTCATTTCATGTTTTGGTTTTTTATCCCAATCTCTTCTTGGATGTTGTGGTCCTCTGATTATCTTCGCGTAGCCTCCGATTGTGCCTAATTTTGAGTTATAACGAAGAAGTTACGGCATTTTTCGTAAAGTTGGACAAAGCTGCAGGTTGCAGAACTGTAGGGGAGAATCGATTCGGCCAGTCCAAATTGATTCGATTTGGCACCAAATTCTACTATTTTAATTCCCCTGTTTTCGAATCAATTTCGTCCTACAGATACAATTTTAATTTAATTGCAATTATGCCACTATGGTTTTGGTATATATGGATTTCTCCTCTTCATTTGAAGAGATATATCTTCATTTCTAGTTTAGATTCAAGGGTTTGTTTGGGAGCTCTTTTCAACCTCCTCCCATTTTTCTTTCGGTTTTTGCCCACTTTGTAAGCTTTTCTTGTACTATTTATCTTCTTCCTTAATATATTTGTTATTTATGCTTTATTTCCATTTTTTCATTTTATTTCCTTGCCTAGATTAACTTGTATTTCATTTATTTATTATTTTCTTAGTTTTAATTTAGTTTTATTCATGCTTAGTCCTTAGATAAATAGTTTCGGGTTGTGTCCCCCCATTAATGGACCTCGAGCTCCGAAAGTTATTTTTTTGGGTAAAATTATGTTTAATTGAAACCTAGCGTATCAAAAGCGGATTGTTATGCATTTAACTTTCTTTGTCACGCAACGTTAGTATTTAAAGCGACAATCTGAATTTAATCCGCGTGTGACCATTTTTTATTAAATATTTTATCAAGAAACTTTGGGTTAAATTCCTTCTTGCGTGATGTTTATGCTTGATTAAAATGCTCGGTCAAATAGCTTTTGAGTCGTAATTCTGATTAGTAGTTGTTTCGATCCGTGTGGTAGGATGCGATCCCGATCCTCGCTTTAACTTTGTGTAGTGTAACTCATTCTTTTCTTTTGTCTCCATTCCCAACCATCGCATTTTCTTTTATTTATTTTACAATTTTATTCCTGAAGTTATTAAACAATTAAAATCTAAAATTCAATCACTCCCTGTCGATTTCTTATGATACCCGACTTACCATTGTTCTTGCCTCGCAAGTGTAGTAGTAACTTAGGTTTTTGAATGTAGAGCGGGAGCCGAAATCAACGACAATGTCCTTACACTAACACTCGATTTTCCTCTCATCAAAATGGCACCGTTGCCGGGGATTTTGTTTTAGATTGTAATTGTTTTATTATTTCGTAGTATTTTTCCTTTTGTATTTGTATTCCTTGTTTTATTTTTTTGCAGGATTGACTATTTAAGCGCTAAGAAACTTTGATTCGCGGTTGCTCACTTTCTTGCTCCGATTCTCCATCTACAAACAATTCGTAATCATGTCCTACTATTATAGTTATTACAGTCATTCTAATGATTCTTACTTTGGGGATAGTTTTCAAGTTTTCCATTTTGAAGATTTTTTTGAGATTGAAAGACTTGAAAATAATTATCGGAATGATAATCATTATTGGGAGCTTGAGCTGGATTCATTATTTGAATCCAATGACGATTCTTATTTCGATACTTTCGATGACGAGTTTCAACCAAATGAGGAATCCGGGGCTCTTGAGCCGAGGAAGCCTACTTTGGAAGAAACTTTTCTTCTTTACTCCCAAGGTTTGGAAAGCCTAAATGGTGTTGGGATGAGACTTGGAGAACTTTGCGATGAGATGAATTCTTATGAACAAAACAACAAGGAGGTGGAAACTTGTGTTTCACCTAAATTTTTCAAAGAATTTCTCATCGAATGTGAATCTCTCTCCCCCGAAATTCAATCTCCTTTTGACGATATGTTGACAGAGACTGAATTTATTTCATTACCATATACATTTTCCGTCATTGAACAATTAGAATAACCGGTTGATTCCTATGAGTCGGTAGAAACTTTTAAACCTTCTACACTTTTTGCCGATGAGGACTCCTTGCCAGACTTGTTTTTTATGGATGTTATCCCCACGTGTGAACCATCTCCCATTCCAATTGAAAAACTTTTGGGAGATGAGTCAATTTTTCTTGGACCTCAAGTGTATCTTTCCTCCTTACTATCCAAATCCCCCCATTGTCCCCTAAAAATTGATAATTGGCGATGGTTCATTTCTTATGCCTTACACATGCCTTCCGTTGTTCAAACGGAATTCCTATTTTCTGGGAGGCATGCATTCTAGGGAGGGTCCATCGTTGATCCTCCAAAGTCAAATCGTAGTTTGGGTGGACCCTCAACTATTTAGACTTGTAGTGTATACTTAGTGTAGGGCATAAATAGTAGGTTGTAAATAGTTAGCTTTTTAATTTTCTTTGTTTCTTTTTTTTCTTTCCTTTTAATTTATTCTAGTGTAATTAGTTAACTCTTTGTTATCTGTTTTTCCTATGCTCGGTACTAACTTGTTTTGTAGATTCGTTTGGAATCGTGCTTATGGAGATCGCTCCAATTTTGGGTAATATCGTTATTTTCCTATCTTTGTGTTGTGTTCTTAATGTGCATTGCGGACAATGCAACATTTAAGTTAGGGGGTGTAGGATATTCTATCCATTTCATGTGTAGTCCATTGATTTGCTTACGTGTTAGTTACTAAGTATGCCTTTTTGTTAAAATTTGAAATTTTTCTAAAATATTTTCTTTTTTTTTCTCCTTTGTTGGGCATTTTGCCTTGTTTCCGATGATAAATTTCAATAATTGCCCGATCCAATAGACAACTCAACGATGCATGTTCTCGATTTTAAAAGTAATTAGACTTTAGTCCTCAAATCATTGATATTATTAATAACTTCATGAATTAAACTTTATCCCTTGAGCACATGCATTTTTCTTGTTATATTGATTTGGTGTAAGATTTTTATAACTCGGGAATCCTTTTTTGCATTGTATATACTTACACCGAGTAAGCTTTGTACCCTTCATCGTTTATAAGTTTTATACCCTATTTTTTCCTCATTGAAAACATTACTTTCATTGGTAATATCTCTATTCTTTCATTGATCGTTCATTAATTGAGTTTATATCTTGAAATGTGTTACTTGAGCATGATTTTCAAATATTGTTTTGACTCGAGAATTGTGTAAACTTTAGGAAATGATCATAGGCCATCTTTGTTATATCACCCATATTTTCCTTGACCTCACCTTTTTTTATATTTTCCCTAGTCAACCCCTTTTAACCTAAATATTTATCCTTTCATTTGATAAACTCAAAATCCCATAACCAACTCCTAATTGGATTTTTAAAACATATGTATTACCTTACTTACCTTAGTTTGGAATGTTGATTGCGACCGAATGATGTTGTGTAGTGTGGTTGCAATTTAAGCATATGAAAAGAGTGATGAAAGAAAATAAAGTAGTGAAAAGGAAAAGAAAAGGCAAAAAGCAAAAGAAAAGAAAAGAAAACGTGAGAAAAAGAAGAAAAGAAAAAGAAAAGAGAAAGTTGTATATGTTGTAGAGTTCAATAATCCTTGTTACTCTCCTATTGTCATATTTAATGCTTGATTATGGAACTTTCTTTCCATTTTTGATATTGCCCACATTCTTTCGATTATTCCAAAATTTTCCTCTCCGAACACTTTGAATCCGTACATACATTACTTTCATTTCGTACCTTAGCCTAGCCTACATTACAACCCTATGCAAGTCCTATGTGATCTTAGGGTAAATTTAATTTAAAAGTTGAAATAGTTTTGATAATCTATGAAAATGTATTTCGCCTCTTTTAATGTGCGATATCTTTCATTGAGATTACACCTTTTTATTTTCTATATAGAGTTCTTCATTTGTGACATGCGCGCGGCCTAGTTTTCATTTACATTTAGTCTTTATGCCCGCATGTTTAGTGTGTTACCTCCATGTTTTGAATGAATTAATTTGATGAGTGTAATGCCCATGAGGATTGAATATATGCTTTCTTTTATGTTTACCCAGATTATTTAAGTTTTTTCGAATTCACGTATGACAACCCGCCTAATAAAATATCGGGCGATCACTCCTATATCAAATTTAAACAGCAGTCGCATATGGATAATTCTTAGCATCACTGTCGAAAATAAATTTTATTACTAAGAACCTATTAGGCCGACATCAAAATTTTACTTAACTACTCTTTTTAAAACACTACAATTTAAAACATCCACACAGTTTATATGAATGAAACTGAAATGAAATAAAATAACTGAACACTCGGTTCAAATATGATACAACCAAATCGAATGTCGTACTAAAAGAATAAATAAATGCAATTGGGCCATTGGCCCGAATATTTATACAGTACCTCCTATCAATAGTACAAGGATAGAAGCATCTATCGAGAACCTGCATGCATCCACAGCTGCTGCAGCAGACGTCTCACTCGAAAGAAGTGTCATCCAGGCATCCCTGTGTCTGGACACCTATAATATATATATATATATATCAAGAGAGGAAAAGTAGATAAACGGGTGAGAGCCCGAGTTTTGAAAATATTTAGCAAGTGCATAAATGCCTTTTTTTTTTTAAAACAGGTTTTATCTCATATTTAAATTTGGTATCGCACTCCCGTGAGATACCCCTCACCTCTCTTCTAACAGTGCACTCCTAGCGCATCCCTCTAAATATCCTAGTCAGACCACGCTAACAAACTAAACCGTCACCCATCTTCTAACCACCATAATCATACCAAGTACTAAGGGATAAACTTCTCCCTAGTCTCAACACTATGCCAAGTTCGTGTGTGAGGTGTCTCGCAAAGCGAAATCCAAACAAGGAACCCCCCGATACACTACTACGCGGCAAGGCTGATCGTCGAGATCCATTAAACCCTCAGTACACAACGTATATACATACTATATAATAATATACATATCATACTTACTCTAATATACATAATTCAATATACATCCGGATAATATCTCCCGAACTGAGGTTTACTTTATATTCATTATTTATAATACACATCCGGATCTATCTCCCGGAATGAGAATTCATTTACAAAATGTTTACCAATTCAATACCATTTTTATTTTTCATCTCAAAACTCTCCATTTCCTTTCTTCTATCCAGGAAATGTATTTAAAAGCCAATATTATTATCATAAAAATGCTTTTTCATCTCATATGCTCCCATTTCCCTTCTTCCATCTAGGAAATGTATAGAAAGCCAATTCATTTATCCCATTTCCCTTCTTCCATCCAGAAAATGTATCTAAAGCCAATTTATTATCATAAATTGCTTTAACACCAATAATGTCCCACATTAATGATAATAGTTATATTACATATCATATAACGTTTCTAAGACCGCCCGTCCAGGTTTCCCCACTGTGCGCGCCCCTAAATGGCTATCATCTTCCAGGCCCTATCAATCAAGACAACCTAGGATCCTACAATACAAGACGTCGGGAATCGGCCATATGCCTGCGGGAGAGTCATAACCACACCCAGAATTACCTCACCATCGCAGAAAAACATATAATAATCGCTCATATGGCCTAGGACTATATCCACCCTGCATTCATTAGCCAGGGAGCTTCACCTCATGCGCGCAACTTCCCTTATGATAGCGATTTAGAGAGGTGTGTATACATAAATTATCATTTATGAAAATCATTTCTTTTTCCAATTTGAAAACATTCATATTTTACATTCTCAAAATCATTTATATCATATCATATATATACTTTAATCACATAGTATATATGTACCATATATTCCTACTCGAATATATATATATATATATATATATATATATATATATATATATATATGATCATAATTGCCAATCACATCTAGCGATGGCCAATAATCCCAAAGATTCTCTCAAAGAATCATATACATACATTCACATACTCACGATACCATACTGGAAGTATTCCCTCACTTGATAAATAATAAATACCTTATTCCCATCTAAGGATTTAGCGGATATCTCCAAATATACTGATTCACTCTAAGTGAATACATATATTCCCAATTCCATCCTAATAATCTCATAGGATTCGCTCAACCAAAATCAATATAATTATGATATCCCGAATGTATAATCATATAGGCCAAAATGGCCACTGAAACTATCCCAATTGATATTCGTCCCCGAATACCCTAAAATTTAATAGGTTGTGAATTTCCTTCCCACAACCCAAGGACTACATCTTGTCCAATTAATCATTTAGAGGTCCCCACCTATTTTTAGGAACTCCTAATATTTATCTCCAAACAATTCTAGCCTTAATTCTCCCAATATCAGGTTTGATTTCTAACTAACGATTTCGACCTCAGACAGCATTCTGTAGAAAAATCATTATAAATCCAAAAAAAATCAGAAAAATATGTAGTTGCTGCCCACGCGACCGTGTCGAAAATATCTACCATTTTTATTTTTTGACCACGAGTCGAATCGATTCGGCTCTAGGCCGAATCGATTCGACAAGCACGCTGGGTACTGTTCATCATCTTCTCCGAGACTGTTTTGGCCATTAAAGCTTCTCCCAAGCTTTTATCTCCTCTCCCGACAGCCTACAACCTCAACCAACAACATATACACATATAAAAAGGGTTCTAAACATCCTATAACCCTAAACCAACAACTAATTTCGATTAAATCCTAAGATTCCCGAATTGGAAAATTATTGGGGTTTATTCGTTTTAACTCCCAAAAACCCGTTTTATCCACGAAAACCCAACCCAAAATCTTTAGGGTTTGTTAATACCAAACTACGATATGAGATTTATGCTTAAAAGTAAATAAAGCAAGTAAACACTTGCCTCGTGGATAAAATCCGACGATCCCGAGTCGAGTCCGGCGAAGTTTGGCCCGAAATCTCCTTTTTCTCTCCACTTTCTTCCTTCCTCTCTCTCTTCTCTCTTTTCTTTCTCTTTTCTTTCTATTCTTTCCCTCTCTCCCTCCTTATATAAGGAGAAAAGGGTTTATACCCCTTAAAACCCAAAAATGACTTGTTTACTCAATTACGAGCCCTTTGAACTCTAAAATTTCCCGAAACTCCATTTCGACAATCGGACACTCTTTTTCGACTATCTCGGCCATTCCAAGACTCACGGCGCAGTCGAAATTTCCATCCAAAGTACTTAACCGAATCCCCCTATTTTAACCCATTGCATCTCACTGCGGGTTTTCTAATTAAAATCTTACATTTTGTCGCTTTACTCAACGACGACATATAATTAAAATACTTCAGCATATTAACTTAATCCCAAAAGTAAATACATCACCCATAGACAATCATATAATCCTTGAAAATCCCAAAAATCATTATTTCGCGAAATTCCTCAAATTTCCAATTTATACCCAATTATGGAATTTAATTATCCCCCAAAAGGACGGGTTGTTACATGCTCCCCTCATTACAATGGAATTTCATCCTCGAAATTCGGATATAACCTACACCACCAACCTAGGATCACAAATTCCACTACGTCTTAGTACCCCAAAAATCAAAACGGTGCTAACACGATGGTCCCTTACCATATTCCACCTAACTCAAGGCGTACTCCAAAGTACTAGCTTCAACTTTATATACTATGCCCCTTCTATTTCAGGCGATATATAAACCAACTCACTAAGGTGCCCATACACCTTTTCAACCCGTGCACATCTGCACATCCATTCCAAACGTCTGACACATAACACTCTCTCTAAATAAGGACCTCCTTTCCTCGGTGTAATACTCACACATGGGTCCTCCCAGCCGATGAAATTCAATTCTCCTTACATCAGCGCCACTAAATCTATTGAACTTACATCCTAATAATGCTACGGTCTATGCATTACCCTACCTACGCGAAATGAGTATAATCCTAAGTATATCCCTAGTGCCCAAGGCCTCTCTCAACTTCTGACATTTGCTTGGTTTCATGCGCGGGACGTCTCGCAGAGAGAAATCCAAATAAGGAACCCTCCCGTTACACAACTCCCTCGTGTTGTCGGTCCTCGAGATACAGTGACCTAAGGCACACCAGTGGGATGTCCTAAATCCTACCTCGCTAACCTATGGATGCATTTCTACTATTCTATCCTCCCACCTGAGCAAAAAGGGAAAATCTAACTAATTGAAGTGCCAACTCTCTACAAATTCGTTACGAACATCATACCCAAAACATATTTCCTCAAAATTTGCCTTTTAATTAAGGCATGTCTATAATCCTCAAATTAATTTCTCTAAGTCCTACTTCACCCACCCACTTGTGGTGAGAGGACCACTTTAGTGCTTTTCCATAGCACAATATTTCCATAAGCATACCATCATCATACGGCTCATAGTCTATAGTGTTTCATCCACACTATATGACTTATCAACAAAACCAACATCCTCGTACCCTATAACATCTCTCCACTCCCGACGTTGTTAAGGTTCATGCGCGGACCGTCCTGCAAAGCAAAATCCAAATAAGGAACCCCTCTAATTACACTACTACTTAACTTTGTCGGTCGTGGAGGTCCGTCAACTTCAAACATGCAATCGGGATACCCTATCCCCTCTGTTAACAGAATGTGATCTGAACTCCTTTCTTCTATCCAGGAGCCATACCACTAAGCGCTCGCACTACACTCAGTCCTTGCACAATCAATAATGAGCTTAAACTCGCAGCTCAGCAATTAGCCCGGCACACCTCAAATCACATCTATAAGGTTGCCACATGCTCAAATCACGATAATGAAACCTCTTCACATTGAAGTTCCATCTATACACATAATAAAGGCGAACTCAACCTGTATCCAGGTGAGATATCGCAGCAACAACCAGTTCCACCCTGGAACTGCGAACACGATAGTCTTGCCATCATTAACCTGCTATCGCTCCGAACAACCATAACATATTATACTCACCATAATACCATACTTGTATAAACATATAAGACGAGTATCACAAACTTAATATATATATATATTCAAAATATCAACACCCGCCTTTATGGCGAATGAAGAAAAATAAAACTCCGTTACTGCGAAAAATACATAGGCCTACATTATATAATGTTATCGAGACCGCCACAAAACTCAAATTACACACACGAGTCTAGGGCTAATGAACACCGCTACTTTATCTAGCCACGCCACTTATACCTCTTCCTTCTGAGGTGAAACTCATAACAATAACTTTGCCCTACTCCTTACAATCATCTTACTAGTCCTCTTAACTTCTCCGTTAAAAGGAAACTCCACTACAAACTTCAATTCTATTTCAATAAATTCCCCGGGTCGATGTCCACCAATGGGATCCATGAATACACACATACTCCATATCACTCTTTATCCACTGTCGGCCTCTGACCGATCCTTATGTGAATAATCCAAAACAGCATTCTTTTCAATCCTACTAAATCATGGGGACTCACGGTTAAAACTATCCGTAAGATCCCTTTCAAACCCTTATCGTCACTAGGAAATTAAACTTTAGTACCACTCTCTACTACGGCGGTACTACGGTACTCGTAACTACTATTCTTTAGTAGTACAGCCAAAATCCTTAACAATTTCCACAAGGGAGTGACCTCTACAGCGGTCCTAGTCCCCAACTTCAACTCATAGCTCCAACTAAGCGCCACCTCCTGCCGCCTTCCTTAATCAGCACGCGAATCTTGAACGAGCACGCAAAAGATTACTATAATCTTATAACATGGCAGGAGAACGAAATCTCACAAGAGAAATCAACAATCCTAATTCAGAGGCTCTATAAAAAATCGAGAGCAACGCTGAAAGCGTAGTACGTCCGTACAGATTCCTAAGGACACTAGAACCTGATGCTATGATACCATCTGTGAAAACCCGCCTAATAAAATACTGGGCGATCACTCCTATATCAAATTAAATAGGAGTCGCAAATGGATCATTCTTAGCATCACTATCGAAAATCCATTTAATTACTAATAACCTATTAGGCCGGCGTCAAAATTTTACTTAACTACTCTTTTTAAACCAGTACAATTTAAAACATCCACACAGTTTATATGAATGAAATTGAAATGAAATAAAATAACTGAACACTCGGTTAAAATATGATACAACCAAATCGAATGCCGTATTAAAAGAATAAATAAATGCAATTGGGCCATTGGCCCGAATATTTATACAGTACCTCCTATATATAGTACAAGGATAGAAGCGTCTATCGAGAACCTGCATGCATCCACAGCTGCTGCAGCAGACCTCTGACTCGAAAGAAGTGTCATCCAGGCATCCCTGTGTCTGGACACCTATATAATATATATATAGCAAGAGAGGAAAAGTAGATAAACGGGTGAGAGCCCGAGTTTTGAAAATATTTAGCAAGTGCATAAATGCCTTATTTTTTTTTTAAAACAGGTTTTATCTCATATTTAAATTTGGTATCGCACTCCCATGAGATACCCCTCACCTCTTTTCTAACAGTGCACTCCTAGCGCATCCCTCTAAATATCCTAGTCAGACCACGCTAACAAACTAAACCGTCACCTATCTTCTAACCGCCATATTCATACCAAGTACTAAGGGATAAACTTCTCCCTAGTCTCAACACTATGCCAATTTCATGCGTGAGGTGTCTCTTGAAGCGAAATCCAAACAAGGAACCCCCCCGATACACTACTACGTGGCAAGGCTGATCGTCGAGATCCATTAGACCCTCAATACACAACGTATATACATACTATATAATAATATACATATCATACTTACTCTAATATACATAATTCAATATACATCCGGATAATATCTCCCGAACTGAGGTTTACTTTATATTCATTATTTATAATACACATCCGGATCTATCTCCCGGAATGAGAATTCATTTACAAAATGTTTACCAATTCAATGCCATTTTTATTTTTCATCTCAAAACTTTCCATTTCCTTTCTTCTATCTAGGAAATGTATTTAAAAGTTAATATTATTATCATAAAAATGCTTTTTCATCTCATATGCTCCCATTTCCCTTCTTCCATCCAGGAAATGTATATAAAGCCAATTCATTTATCCCATTTCCCTTCTTCCATCCAGGAAATGTATTTAAAGCCAATTTATTATCATAAATTGCTTTAACACCAATAATGTCCTACATTATTGAGAATAGTTATATTACATATCATATAACGTTTCTAAGACCTCCCGTCCGGGTTTTCCCACTGTGTGCGCCCCTAAATGGCTATCATCTTCCGGGGCCTATCAATCAAGACAACTTGGGATCCTACAACACAGGACGTCGGGAAGCCGCCATATGCCTGCGGGAGAGTCATAACCACACCTAGAATTACCTCACCATCGTAGAAAAACGTATAATAATCGCTCATATGGCCTAGGAATATATCCACCCTGCATTCATTAGCCAGGGAGCTTCACCTCACGCGCGCAACTTCCCTTATGATAGCGATTTAGAGAGGTGTGTATACATGAATTATCATTTATGAAAATCATTTCTTTTTCCAATTTGAAAACATTCATATTTTACATTCTCAAAATCATTTATATCATATCATATATATACTTTAATCAAATAGTATATATGTACCATATATTCCTCCTCGAATATATATATATTGCCATAATTTCCAATCACATCTCGCGATGACCAATAATCCCAAAGATTCTCTCAAAGAATCATATACATACGTTCACATACTAACGATACCATACCGGAAGTATTCCCTCACTTGATAAATAATAAATACCTTATTCCCATCTAAGGATTTAGCGGATATCTCCAAATATACTGATTCACTCTAAGTGAACACATATATTCCCAATTCCGTCCTAATAATCTCGTAGGATTCTCTCAACCAATATCAATATAAATAAGTTATCCCACTGTAATACCCCGTACTTTTAAAGATATTTAAATTACAAAGGTGGGCGTAATTTGGTAAATTGAGGAATTACTGTGAATAGTAATTATGGAATTTATGAGTGAAATTGAATAAATTCAGAATATAAAGTAAATAGTAAATATTAGTTTGTAAGTGCCAGATTAATATTTACATGGATTATTTTTAATTACATGTCGCAAGTTGGGTAAAGCGACAAAGAAAATATTTTAAATTGGAAAATACGCATATTGAACATGTTGGGGCAAAATTAATGAATTTTAGTTAAGTACCTCGGATGGAGATTTCGACTGCGCCATTAGGTTCGGAATGGCCGAGATAGTCAAAATAGACTACCCGGGGGTAGTATTTGGGTTCCGGACATTTTTGGACTAGTAGGGGCTCGTAAACGGGTACACGAGTCATTTAACAATTGGGCATTTACCCAATTTCGGGTTTAAAGACTTAAGCAGCCCCCTTTCCCTTTCATTTCTGCCCTAAGAGAGAGAAGAGAGTAGAGAGAAGGAAGAGAAGAAGAAGAAGAAAGAAAAGAAGAAGAAGAGAAGGAAAATCCGGCCAAATTCGCGGGATTCGACTCGAGAACGTCGGATTTATTCCACAAGGCAAGTGTTTAACTTGCATATTGATTTAGTGTGTTAATTTCTCATATTGTAGTTGGTATAAAACTAAAGATTTTTGGGTTGAAATTTCGTGGATCAAAGGGGTTTTCGAAAGATTAAAACGGATATAACTCGATTAATACCCAATTTGAGAAACTTGAAATTAATTGAAATTAATTGTTGGATATGGGTTCTAGGATGATTGGAACCCTTTGAATGTGTGCATTTATGGTTATTTGAGGTTGAATGACGATGAGAGAGGAGATAAAAAGCTTAGATGTGTTTTAATGGAGGTTTGGATTTTTGGAGAAGAAGGTGAATAGTGACCAGCCCACTTTCGGGCTGTTTCGGACAGGAAGACAACCGATTCAGCTCTCGGTCAAAACACGAAAATTGTAGATAATTTCGATACGGTCGCGTGCGCGCTTACTGCGTATTTTTCTGATTTTTCTTCGAATTGTTATGATTTTTACAAGATGGCAGTTCCGGGGTGAGATCACCAACTCGGAAATGCACTCGGAAATTGGAAAAATAAAGGCTAGAATTATTTGGAGATAAATATTTGGGCCCGGAACTGCCATCTTGTAAAAATCATAACAATTCGATGAAAAATCAGAAAAATACACGGTTGGCGCCCACGCGACCGTATCGAAATTATCTACAACTTTCGTGTTTTGACCGAGAGCTGAATCGGTTGTCTTCCTGTCCAAAACAGCCCGGAAGTGGGCTAGTCACTATTCACCTTCTTCTCCAAATATCCAAACCTCCATTAAAACACATCTAAGCTTTTTATCTCCTCTCTCATCGTCATTCAACCTCAAATAACCATAAATATACACATTCAAAGGGTTCCAATCATCCTAGAACCCATATCCAACAATTAATTTCAATTAATTTCAAGTTTCTCAAATTGGGTATTAATCGAGTTATATCCGTTTTAATCTTTCGAAAACCCCTTTGATCCACGAAATTTCAACCCAAAAATCTTTGGTTTTATACCAACTACAATATGAGAAATTAACACACTAAATCAATATGCAAGTTAAACACTTGCCTTGTGGAATAAATCCGACGTTCTCGAGTCGAATCCCGCGAATTTGGCCGGATTTTCCTTCTCTTCTTCTTCTTTTCTTTCTTCTTCTTCTTCTCTTCCTTCTCTCTACTCTCTTCTCTCTCTTAGGTCAAAAATGAAAGGGAAAGGGGGCTGCTTAAGTCTTTAAACCCGAAATTGGGTAAATGCCCAATTGTTAAATGACTCGTGTACCCGTTTACGAGCCCCTACTAGTCCAAAAATGTCCGGAACCCAAATACTACCCCCGGGTAGTCTATTTTGACTATCTCGGCCATTCCGAACCTAATGGCACAGTCGAAATCTCCATCCTAGGTACTTAACTAAAATTCATTAATTTTGCCCCAATATGTTCAATATGTGTATTTTCCAATTTAAAATATTTTCTTTGTCGCTTTACCCAACTTGCGACATGTAATTAAAAATAATCCATGTAAATATTAATCTGGCACTTACAAACTAATATTTACTATTTACTTTATATTCTGAATTTATTCAATTTCACTCATAAATTCCATAATTACTATTCACAGTAATTCCTCAATTTACCAAATTACGCCCACCTTTGTAATTTAAATATCTTTAAAAGTACGGGGTATTACATACTTCCCCCCTTACAACAGAATTTCGTCCTCAAAATTCAGATATAGCCTGTACCACTACTCTAGGATCGGTATATACATTACGTCCTAGCTTAACCAAATTTAGATATAGCCTAACACAATGGTCTCTCACTGTATTCCACCCATCTCAAAGCATATGCTCATATATATAGTCTCATCATCTCTATATATTTTCCCTAATCTTGCACTCTTTTTGTTAAGACCACTTAGCGTAAAGTATTTATTATTAATACCATATCTACTAGTCTCACACAGTAGAAATATTCGTAAATCCATATATATACACATATAGTCACATCATCCCTATACATATATATATTAATCCTGCACCCCGGGTTAACACCCATTAGCGCACTTAATCAATAATGTTCTTGCACCCCCGGGGTTATCACCCATTAATGCTCTTAATAATAATATCACATAATAGGCATACACACATCCTATTAAGATTCATAGGCATATTCCCATCCTAATTGTACACTTCTCATATGTGTTTTATTCTCATCGCTACGTATTATATAAATATTCAGATTACTATCTCTCTTGTAATCTACAAGGTATATTCCCTATGCAGAATAATTAAAGTATTAACTATCATATACTTTTCCGAAATTTGGTACTACATACACTCCTTTTTTACTTGGAGTATGCTAACCATACAGTCACGCGCAAGCCACTCTTCAATACTCGCTTGAGTAAGACCCCGCTCCACTTTCTCACAATAAATTGGGTAACCTTTTATAAGGAGGTACTTTTTTTTAAATGACTTTCCACAGCCTTTCAATCCCATCTCAGGTGTGTTAGCTCTCGTTGCACATAAATATTTGCATTATCATCATTCTCGCACGACATTCAATACGCTATACTGTTTAACCTTGTTTATAGCTGCCCTTCAGGCATATACTATACATATATATTTTCACATCTTTCAATCTCGGACATTTTTGGGATTTACTAATCAGGGTACCCATACCCCCTATCATCCGTGCATATATGCACCACCATTGCAAACGTTTTGATACATCACACTGACTCTAAATAATGAACCTCATTTCATTGGCCTGGTACTAACACATGGGTATCCCTTAACCCGAATAATTCGAAATTTAATTCACCCGATACTTGGAAATTCAATCCTTCTTAAGATTATCCCATCGATCGTCTTGTGGTTATCTTACAATAGTCTTCGTATATCAGTGCCTTATTGCCCTTACTTCGTGGTAGTCTTAAGATTAAGGTGTCTCTAACACACGTAATATGAGTACTATTCTAAATATTTCCCTAGTGCTCAAGACCTCTCTCAACTTCCGACATTTGCTCGGTTTCATGCGTGGGACGTCTCGCAAAACGAAATCCAAACAAGGAACCCTCCCGTTACACTACTCCCTCGCATCGTCGGTCATCGAGATATAAAGGTCCAAGGGACACCAACGGGATGTTCTAAATTTTACCTCGTTAACCTACCAGCGTACTTCTACCACTATATCCTTCCATCTTAGTGAAATGCAAAATCTAACTAATTGGGCACCTACTCTCTGCAAAAGCGCTATGAACATTATACCCAAAATGTATTTCCTCTGAATTTGCCTTCTATTCAAGGCCTGAATAAACGTCTCAAATCGATTTCCTTCACCTTAACTCACCCACATACTTGCGATGGGAGAATAATTTTCAGTGCTTCTCCGTAGCACTTATAACTCTATATGATTATACCGTCATCAAACGGATCTCACTCGATAGTGTTTGCTCTACACTAGGTGAATTATCGTCAAAACTAGCATCCTTGCATTATATAACATCTCTCCACTCCCAACGTCATTAATGTTCATGCGTGGAGCGTCTCGCAAGCGAAATCCAAACAAGGAACCCCTCCTATACACTATTACTTAACTTTGTCGGTCGTGGAGGTTCGCTAGTTCAAATATGCCAATCGGATAATCCCATCTCTCCTATCGACAAAATGTGGTCAAAACTCTTAATTCTTTCCAGGAGCCACACCACCAAGCGCTTGTACTAACACTAAGTCCTTAGCCCAAACAACAATGAGCTTAAACTCACAGCTCAATAATAAAGCCTGCATACCTTAAATTGTATCTATAAGGTCCCCATGCATTCAAATCATGGTAATGAAACATCTCCTCATCAAATTTTCATCTAAACAAGTAATCAAGGCGAGCTCATCTAGCATTTATCTCGCATTCCATGCGTTATTATGTTCGTATATATATGTTTCACATCTTAAATAAATATATATACATTATACTATACACATTAAGTATATCCGTACTTATATATCACACACTATATAAGTATAAATAACCATCCCTCAGAGCTATAACTCAATGGATGCAGTCTCTCAATGCTATCATCTTCCAGGGAATTACTCACACATCATCCTGGGTACCAGCGATCGGACTATCGTACCGACTTGGTAAAAACCAAATCACAATGAATGGGAAGCAATCATAGTTCCTCCGAGGAAATGAGAACGAAGCATACCCACCACGTCTCATTCCTGATAAAAATCACACAATATAAAATGGACATTATGACCTGGGGACTATATGCTCCCTGCTCCTCAAGCCAGGGGCCTCACCCAAAATGCATAACTTCCCATGATAGCACTAGAGGGGTATGTTTCATATAAATATACCAATCACATACATATATATTTAAACATATCACATATACGTCTCAATATGCTCGTGTATATATACAATATAATCGGCTAATCGTGTATATATACAATATAATCGGCTAATCGTGTATATCTCTCGTAACATTAGCCCGTATTTCCCGAATAAACATATTCGATTTTTATCCTATAAGTATTCACTTACTTATAACATAAATAAATATTAAGCTTATCACAACTAGCTCGTATCCCAATTATATCCAAAATTTCAATTCGAATCCCAAGAGTCTTTATCCCATTTGACTCTTAAAATCACAAAGTCTCACAACTTTAATTTTTTTTTATTTTTTTTTTTTTTTTGCATATTTCACACCTTGCACTAAAATAAATATAACTCACTCTACATAAGTCCAATTACTAGTGAGTCTATCATTCCACTGGAGAAGCCTCTTCCTCCCTTATACCTACCTTACTCCGGTACTAACTTCACTTATCCATGTCACTCTTTATTCACCGTTGGTCTCTGACCGATTCTTATGTGAATAACCTAGAAACTTCATTCACTTCATTCTAAATCACGGGAATTTTCATTTTAAAACCGTCTGTAAGATTAATTTATGAGCGAAATATTATGCTCCTCTATATATGGTGACCATCATTCCCACTATTTCACATTGCTCCAACGAGTGAAAAAATTTTCCTCAAATTTTCACATATGGGTATTTCCATACCCAACTCTAGGCCCAAGCTTTCGATCCTTCAACTTCCTAGAAGTGAAGTTACACTATTTTCGCCTAGCTCAACTTCAATGCACGATCCTCATCAAAGACCTCTTAAGCTTTTTCCCCATCTAACTTCACTGGGAAATTCAAGTTTAGCACCATTCTCTACTATAGCGGTGCATAGATAATTATAACTACTATCCTATAGTAGTCATTGCAGCAATCAATGACAATGCCGCAAGGAAAATGACCTTTACCGCGATCCTCATTTCCAACATCAACTTATAGCTCTAACTAAGCCCCGTCTCCTCCTGCCCTCACAATGGACTTCCATGGTCGCCCTTCGTCAATCAGCGCACGAATCCCGAATGAGCGCGCAAAAGATTTACTATAATCTTACATAATGGCAGGAGAACGAAATCTCACAAGAGGATATAAACAGTCCTAATCATAAGGCTCTATATCAAATCAAAAGCAACGCTGAAAGCGTAGTACGTCCGCACAGATTCCTAAGGACACTAGAACCTGATGCTCTGATACCACCTGTGACACCCCGCCTAATAAAATACCGGGCGATCACTCCTATATCAAATTAAAACAGGAGTCTCATGTGGTTCATTCTTAACATCACTGTCGAAAACCAAATAATTACTAATATCCTATTAGGCCGACGTCAAAATTTTGAATTAACTAATCTTTTTAACCAAACCATCCAAATACAATAAGGACAACAGTTTATATGCAACAACTGAAATAAAATAAAGTAAAATAACCGAACACTCGGTCCAAATAATACAACCAAACCGAATTCCGCACAAAAGGCGATAAATGAATAAATGAGTACAGTTGGGCCATTAGCCCGAATATGACTACAATACCTCCTATCTAGATCTCAATGATGGAAGCGTCTACAATAAACCTGCTTGCATCCACAGCTGCTGCAGCAAACGCCTGACTCGAATGAATTATTATCCAGGCGTCCCTGTGTCTGGACACCTATATATATATATAGCAAGAGAGGGGAAAAGTAGAGAAAATGGGTCAGAGCCCGATTGTTGAAACTATTTTAGCAAGTGCATAAAATCCATATTTTAAAATATGTTATTTCTCATATTTTAAACTGGTATCGCTCTCACATAAGATACACCTCACCCCTCTTCTAACAGTGCACAACTAGCGCATACCATTTTAGACAACCTAGTTAAGCTACCCTGCCTAACTAATGTAATTACCCATCTTCTAATAAACCTCATCGATTCGGGTACTAAGGACTAAACTTCTCCCCATTCCCAACATTACGTTACGTTCGTGCGTGGGGTGTCTCGCGAAGCGAAATCCAAACAAGGAACCCCCCCCCCCCGATACACTACTACGTGACAATGTTGATCACCGGGATCCATTAGGCCTTCAGTACATAACATATTTATACCATCTCGTATTTATTAATAGTTCTCATTAGAACCTATTATTCGCATTCATATAAATCCGGATATAAATCTACCGGAAGTAATATCACACTTTATTCATTCTTTTCACTTTATACAAGGTTAGGTTATATGATATCTCATCTCATATATATCAACAGTATACTATACGCAACAAGTATATTAATCATCCACCGAACTATAATATAAGTGGCTTAGTCATTCTCATTTACTAAGCATCCGTGAATTATCTCAAGTACACATATATGTTAATCGCAATACATATATAGAAATATAGCACCCCTAGCCTCAGCTGCGGTGCACTCATACTCTGCTATCCAATCCAAGTACATCTCGTACAAAAAGGATTACCCGTTCCACATCACTCAGGAACTGTAACAATACAAATCACACGTATTGGAGGCGAACATAGTTCACGTACCTACGGGTCACGCACATACCTACGCTCCCATAAGCAGCGGACTTATCAACTCACAAATAAGCCTTTCACAGCCCTATGTTCTTGAGGTACCAAATCTAAAATCCCCCCGAAGGCAACACAGGATAAGATTGTCCTCTTCCGAACGTCAACCTCCCGTGATAGCAAGTATGGTAGGTATGTCATACACATAATAAAAAATCATATAGGTACACATTCCACCTATATACATATATCATCAATTTGGTATTCACACAACCATATTATAATTATAGGTATTTCTCTCACCTATACATAATTCCCCATAGGTAATTATTTAACCCATGTATATAATAACATTCGAGCATACGCACAACCCGTATAATAAATTTCCCATGTAGTATATTTATCTCTCGAATATCCTACGCATTAATCAATTTTAACTAATCCTCAATACATCATTTCCGATATTTTCTCACCGCACGATGACAATACCAACGACACCGATATATATTATTTATCTATTCTCAATCTTTTATGGCTATAATCTCCAAACTCTCGTAATGATAGCCAATAACCTTGAATATTCTCAATCACAATAATACAAGCCTTCACACAATTAAAACACTACCCCAATACATGTTCCCTTATTTAACATTCAAATCACACTTAAATACCCCTTTAAGTATTTTTCCTCACGAACACCCCTATTTGGGTAAATCTTGGATTTTACTTTCAACTAACCCAAGGTACACGCCTTACTAAAAAAAAATATTTAGAAGTCCCCACACTATTTTTAGGAACCCCAAATATTTATCTCCAAATAATTCTAGCCTTTATTTTTCCAATTTCCGAGTGCATTTCCGAGTTGGTGATCTCACCCCGGAACTTCCATCTTGTAAAAATCATAACAATTCGAAGAAAAATCAGAAAAATACGCGGTCAGCGCGCACGCGACCGTATCGAAATTATCTACAACTTTCGTGTTTTGACCGAGAGCTGAATCGGTTGTCTTCCTATCCGAAACAGCCCGGAAGTGGGCTGGTCACTATTCACCTTCTTCTCCAAAAATCCAAACCTCCATTAAAACACATCTAAGCTTTTTATCTCCTCTCTCATCGTCATTCAACCTCAAATAACCATAAATACACACATTCAAAGGGTTCCAATCATCCTAGAACCCATATCCAACAATTAATTTCAATTAATTTCAAGTTTCTCAAATTGGGTATTAATCGAGTTATATCCGTTTTAATCTTTCGAAAACCCCTTTGATCCACGAAATTTCAACCCAAAAATCTTTAGTTTTATACCAACTACAATATGAGAAATTAACACACTAAATCAATATGCAAGTTAAACACTTGCCTTGTGGAATAAATCCGACGTTCTCGAGTCGAATCCCGCGAATTTGGCCGGATTTTCCTTCTCTTCTTCTTCTTTTCTTTCTTCTTCTTCTTCTCTTCCTTCTCTCTACTCTCTTCTCTCTCTTAGGGCAGAAATGAAAGGGAAAGGGGGCTGCTTAAGTCTTTAAACCCGAAATTGGGTAAATGCTCAATTGTTAAATGACTCGTTTACCCGTTTACGAGCCCCTACTAGTCCAAAAATGTCCGGAACCCAAATACTACCCCCGGGTAGTCTATTTTGACTATCTCGGCCATTCCGAACCTAATGGCACAGTCGAAATCTCCATCCGAGGTACTTAACTAAAATTCATTAATTTTGCCCCAACATGTTCAATATGCGTATTTTCCAATTTAAAATATTTTCTTTGTCGCTTTACCCAACTTGCGACATGTAATTAAAAATAATCCATGTAAATATTAATCTGGCACTTACAAACTAATATTTACTATTTACTTTATATTCTGAATTTATTCAATTTCACTCATAAATTCCATAATTACTATTCACAGTAATTCCTCAATTTACCAAATTACGCCCACCTTTGTAATTTAAATATCTTTAAAAGTACGGGGTATTACATACTTCCCCCCTTACAACAGAATTTCGTCCTCGAAATTCAGATATAGCCTGTACCACTACTCTAGGATCGGTATATACATTACGTCCTAGCTTAACCAAATTTAGATATAGCCTAACACAATGGTCTCTCACTGTATTCCACCCATCTCAAGGCATATGCTCATATATATAGTCTCATCATCTCTATATATTTTCCCTAATCTTGCACTCTTTTTGTTAAGACCACTTAGCGTAAAGTATTTATTATTAATACCATATCTACTAGTCTCACACAGTAGAAATATTCGTAAATCCATATATATACACATATAGTCACATCATCCCCATACATATATATATTAATCCTGCACCCTGGGTTAACACCCATTAGCGCACTTAATCAATAATGTTCTTGCACCCCCGGGGTTATCACCCATTAATGCTCTTAATAATAATATCACATAATAGGCATACACACATCCTATTAAGATTCATAGGCATATTCCCATCCTAATTGTACACTTCTCATATGTGTTTTAAAATATGGATTTTATGCACTTGCTAAAATAGTTTCAACAATCGGGCTCTGACCCATTTTCTCTACTTTTCCCCTCTCTTGCTATATATATATATATATATATATATATATATATATATATATATATATATATATATATATATAGGTGTCCAGACACAGGGACGCCTGGATAATAATTCATTCGAGTCAGACGTTTGCTGCAGCAGCTGTGGATGCAAGCAGGTTTATTGTAGACGCTTCCGTCATTGAGATCTAGATAGGAGGTATTGTAGTCATATTCGGGCTAATGGCCCAACTGTACTCATTTATTCATTTACCGCCTTTTGTGCGGAATTCGATTTGGTTGTATTATTTGGACCGAGTGTTCGGTTATTTTACTTTATTTTATTTCAGTTGTTGCATATAAACTGTTGTCCTTATTGTATTTGGATGGTTTGGTTAAAAAGATTAGTTAATTCAAAATTTTGATGTCGGCCTAATAGGATATTAGTAATTATTTGGTTTTCGACAGTGATGTTAAGAATGAACCACATGAGACTCCTGTTTTAATTTGATATAGGAGTGATCGCCCGGTATTTTATTAGGAGGGGTGTCACACCCACATGTATAATCATAGAGGCCAAAATGGCCACTGAAACTATCCCAATTGATATTCGTCCCCGAATACCCTAAAATTTAATAGGTTGTGAATTTCCTTCCCACAACCCAAGGACTACATCTTCTCCAATTAATCATTTAGAGGTCCCCACCTATTTTTAGGAACTCCTAATATTTATCTCCAAACAATTCTAGCCTTAATTCTCCCAATATCAGGTTTGATTTCTAACTAACGATTTCGACCTCAGACAGCATTCTGTAGAAAAATCATTATAAATCCAAAAAAAATCAGAAAAATATGTAGTTGCTGCCCACGCGACCGTGTCGAAAATATCTACCATTTTTATTTTTTGACCACGAGTCGAATCGATTCGGCTCTAGGCCGAATCGATTCGACAAGCACGCTGGGTACTGTTCATCATCTTCTCCGAGACTGTTTTGGCCATTAAAGCTTCTCCCAAGCTTTTATCTCCTCTCCCGACAGCCTACAACCTCAACCAACAACATATACACATATAAAAAGGGTTCTAAACATCCTATAACCCTAAACCAACAACTAATTTCGATTAAATCCTAAGATTCCCGAATTGGAAAATTATTGGGGTTTATTCGTTTTAACTCCCAAAAACCCGTTTTATCCACGAAAACCCAACCCAAAATCTTTAGGGTTTGTTAATACCAAACTACGATATGAGATTTATGCTTAAAAGTAAATAAAGCAAGTAAACACTTGCCTCGTGGATAAAATCCGACGATCCCGAGTCGAGTCCGGCGAAGTTTGGCCCGAAATCTCCTTTTTCTCTCCACTTTCTTCCTTCCTCTCTCTCTTCTCTCTTTTCTTTCTCTTTTCTTTCTATTCTTTCCCTCTCTCCCTCCTTATATAAGGAGAAAAGGGTTTATACCCCTTAAAACCCAAAAATGACTTGTTTACTCAATTACGAGCCCTTTGAACTCTAAAATTTCCCGAAACTCCATTTCGACAATCGGACACTCTTTTTCGACTATCTCGGCCATTCCAAGACTCACGGCGCAGTCGAAATTTCCATCCAAAGTACTTAACCGAATCCCCCTATTTTAACCCATTGCATCTCACTGCGGGTTTTCTAATTAAAATCTTACATTTTGTCGCTTTACTCAACGACGACATATAATTAAAATACTTCAGCATATTAACTTAATCCCAAAAGTAAATACATCACCCATAGACAATCATCTAATCCTTGAAAATCCCAAAAATCATTATTTCGCGAAATTCCTCAAATTTCCAATTTATACCCAATTATGGAATTTAATTATCCCCCAAAAGGACGGGTTGTTACATGCTCCCCTCATTACAATGGAATTTCATCCTCGAAATTCGGATATAACCTACACCACCAACCTAGGATCACAAATTCCACTACGTCTTAGTACCCCAAAAATCAAAACGGTGCTAACACGATGGTCCCTTACCATATTCCACCTAACTCAAGGCGTACTCCAAAGTACTAGCTTCAACTTTATATACTATGCCCCTTCTATTTCAGGCGATATATAAACCAACTCACTAAGGTGCCCATACACCTTTTCAACCCGTGCACATCTGCACATCCATTCCAAACGTCTGACACATAACACTCTCTCTAAATAAGGACCTCCTTTCCTCGGTGTAATACTCACACATGGGTCCTCCCAGCCGATGAAATTCAATTCTCCTTACATCAGCGCCACTAAATCTATTGAACTTACATCCTAATAATGCTACGGTCTATGCATTACCCTACCTACGCGAAATGAGTATAATCCTAAGTATATCCCTAGTGCCCAAGGCCTCTCTCAACTTCTGACATTTGCTTGGTTTCATGCGCGGGACGTCTCGCAGAGAGAAATCCAAATAAGGAACCCTCCCGTTACACAACTCCCTCGTGTTGTCGGTCCTCGAGATACAGTGACCTAAGGCACACCAGTGGGATGTCCTAAATCCTACCTCGCTAACCTATGGATGCATTTCTACTATTCTATCCTCCCACCTGAGCAAAAAGGGAAAATCTAACTAATTGAAGTGCCAACTCTCTACAAATTCGTTACGAACATCATACCCAAAACATATTTCCTCAAAATTTGCCTTTTAATTAAGGCATGTCTATAATCCTCAAATTAATTTCTCTAAGTCCTACTTCACCCACCCACTTGTGGTGAGAGGACCACTTTAGTGCTTTTCCATAGCACAATATTTCCATAAGCATACCATCATCATACGGCTCATAGTCTATAGTGTTTCATCCACACTATATGACTTATCAACAAAACCAACATCCTCGTACCCTATAACATCTCTCCACTCCCGACGTTGTTAAGGTTCATGCGCGGACCGTCCTGCAAAGCAAAATCCAAATAAGGAACCCCTCTAATTACACTACTACTTAACTTTGTCGGTCGTGGAGGTCCGTCAACTTCAAACATGCAATCGGGATACCCTATCCCCTCTGTTAACAGAATGTGATCTGAACTCCTTTCTTCTATCCAGGAGCCATACCACTAAGCGCTCGCACTACACTCAGTCCTTGCACAATCAATAATGAGCTTAAACTCGCAGCTCAGCAATTAGCCCGGCACACCTCAAATCACATCTATAAGGTTGCCACATGCTCAAATCACGATAATGAAACCTCTTCACATTGAAGTTCCATCTATACACATAATAAAGGCGAACTCAACCTGTATCCAGGTGAGATATCGCAGCAACAACCAGTTCCACCCTGGAACTGCGAACACGATAGTCTTGCCATCATTAACCTGCTATCGCTCCGAACAACCATAACATATTATACTCACCATAATACCATACTTGTATAAACATATAAGACGAGTATCACAAACTTAATATATATATATATTCAAAATATCAACACCCGCCTTTATGGCGAATGAAGAAAAATAAAACTCCGTTACTGCGAAAAATACATAGGCCTACATTATATAATGTTATCGAGACCGCCACAAAACTCAAATTACACACACGAGTCTAGGGCTAATGAACACCGCTACTTTATCTAGCCACGCCACTTATACCTCTTCCTTCTGAGGTGAAACTCATAACAATAACTTTGCCCTACTCCTTACAATCATCTTACTAGTCCTCTTAACTTCTCCGTTAAAAGGAAACTCCACTACAAACTTCAATTCTATTTCAATAAATTCCCCGGGTCGATGTCCACCAATGGGATCCATGAATACACACATACTCCATATCACTCTTTATCCACTGTCGGCCTCTGACCGATCCTTATGTGAATAATCCAAAACAGCATTCTTTTCAATCCTACTAAATCATGGGGACTCACGGTTAAAACTATCCGTAAGATCCCTTTCAAACCCTTATCGTCACTAGGAAATTAAACTTTAGTACCACTCTCTACTACGGCGGTACTACGGTACTCGTAACTACTATTCTTTAGTAGTACAGCCAAAATCCATTCCAAACGTCTGACACATAACACTCTCTCTACTACGGAGGTCCCCACCCTATTTTTAGGAACTCCTAATATTTATCTCCAAATAATTCTATCCTTAATTCTCCCAATATCATGTTTGATTTCTAACTAACGATTTCGATCTCGGACAACCTTCCGTAGAAAAATCATTATAAATCCAAAAAAAATCAGAAAAATACGCGGTCATAGCCCACGCGACCGTATCGAAAAGATCTACCGTTTTCATTTTTTGACCATGAGTCGAATCGATTCGGCTCTAGGCCGAATCGATTCGAAAAGCACGCTGGCTACTGTTCATCGTCTTCTCTGAGACTGTTTCGGCCATTAAAGCTTCTCCCAAGATTTTTTATCCTCTTTCGACTGCCTACAACCTCAACCAATAGCATATACACATATAACAAGGGTTCTAAACATCCTATAACCCTAAAGCAACAACTAATTTCGATTAAATCCTAAGTTTCCCTTATTGGAAAATTATTGGGGTTTATTCGTTTTAACTCCCAAAAACCCGTTTTATCCATGAAAACTCAAACCAAAGTCTTTAGGGTTTGTTATTACCAAACTATGATATGGGATTTATGCTCAAAAGTAAATAAAACAAGTAAACACTTGCCTCGTGGATAAAATCCGACGATCCCGAGTCGAGTCCGTTGGAGTTTGGCCCGAAATCTCCTTTTTCTCTCCACTTTCTTCCTTCCTCTTTGTCTTCTCTCTTTTCGTTCTCTTTTATTTCTATTCTTTCCCTCTCTCCCTCCTTATATAAGGATAAAAGGGTTTATACCCCTTAAAACCCAAAAATGACTCGTTTATTCAATTACGAGCCCTTTTAACTCTAAAATTTCCCGAAACTCCATTTCGACAATCGAACCCTCTTTTCCGACTATCTCGTCCATTCCGAGACTCACGGCGCAGTCTAAATTTCCATCTGAGGTACTTGAACGCATCCCCCTATTTTAACCCATTGCATCTCACTGCGGGTTTTCTAATTAAAATCTTACCTTTTGTCTCTTTACTCAACGACGACATATAATTAAAATACTTCGACATATTAACTTAATCCCAAAAGTATATACATCACCCATCGACAATCATCTAATCCTTGAAAATCCCAAAATCACTATTCCGCGAAATTCCTCAAATTTCCAACTTATACCCAATTATGGAATTTAATTATTCCCCAAAAGGATGTGTTATTACATCATGCTTACATGTGCTCTCCCCCTCCCACTTTTAAAGTTTCAATTCTATTTGGTGAATTCAACCAGTTAATAACAGCGGGCTTTAGCTTGAATTCATTCCATATGATAATAACTTGTTTGAAATCTTTTTCATTGTTGTTGAGTTTATAGAATGTTGGGTTGGGCATATTTTGAGGAAACCATTTGATGTTTATGGTTTTCATCCCTGAAAACCCTCACGAGACGACACTTGTCCACTAGGGTAACCTAGGGGTTTAACGGTTTATTGCATACACTAAAAGCAATCGTTAACCCATGAAAGAGGCCTTATCCTTTTATTGCTTTTTCTTCCCATTTTGTTCTTGTATCCTGTCTTTGGTTTACTTGTAGTTCTTGTTTCCTATTTCATTGTTAGGGACTAGCAATGTGTAAGTTAGGGGGTGTGATCCAATGCAAATATTATGTATTTCACCCGTTAACCTACGCGTTATTAGACCCCTCGGGTATCTTAATCCCTATACTTATGCTCGTTAACCAAGATTTCTATATATACAAGCTTTTCAGGGGTTAATTAAGCTTTTGTAGGAATTTGGATGCTGAGTATGAAGTTCGGAAGCTTTCCGAAAAAGTTTCGTCGACTTTTACAATTTCGAGGGCATTTCAATAATTTCAGCATTCGAGTTTGAATCCTGATCTCTTCATGGAAGTTGAATCCCTATGATTTCTCTTCGCGTGGCCACCGACAGTGCATGAATCTGAGTTGTATCGAAAGAGTTATAGCATTTTTGGATGGTTTTTACTTCAAATTCACATCAAGGGAAAATTCAAGGGAATTTTAGTAATTTCAAATTTTATTTTTTTATCCTAATGTCTTCTTGGATGTTGTGTTACATTGAGTTATCTTTGCATTGCCTTCGACCGTGCCTAATTTCGAGTTATAACGAAAAAGTTACGGCATTTTCTGTAAAGTTGGACAAAGCGGCTGATTGCAGACTTGTAGGGGCGAATCGATTCGGCCAGTCCGAATTGATTCGATTTGGCACTAGATTCTGCTATTTTATTGTCCCTGTTTTCAAATCGATTTGTATTCTTTCGAATCAATTCGGTCCTACAGATTCAATTTTAATTTAATTTCAATTATGCCACTAAGGTTTTGGTATATATGAATTTCTCCTCTTCATTTGAAGAGATATATCTTCATTTCTAGTTTAGATTCAAGGGTTTGTTTGGGAGCTCTTTTCATCCACCTCCCATTTTCCTTTGTGTTTTTGCCCACTTTGTAAGCTTTTCTTGTACTATTCATCTTCTTCCTTAATATATTTGTTGCTTATGATTTATTTCCATTGTTGTCATTTTATTTCCTTGCCTAGATTAACTTGTATTTCATTTATTTATTGCTTTCTTAGTTTTAATTTAGTTTTATTCATTCTTAGTCCTTAGATAAATAGTTTCGGGGTTCTGTCCCCCCATTAACGGGCCTCGAGCTTCGAAAGTTGGTTTTTGGAAAAAATTGTGTTTAATTGAAACCACGCATATCAAAAGTGAATTGTTATGTGTTTAACTTTCTTTGTCATGCAACTTTAGTATTTAAAGCGATAATTCGAATCTAAACCGCATGTGATCATTTTTTATTAAATGTTTTATCAAGCAACTTTGGGTTAAATTCCTTCTTGCGTGATGTTTATGCTTAATTAAAATGCTCAATTTATTAGCTTTTGAGCCGAAATTATGATTAGTAGTTCTTTCGATCCGTGTGGTAGGATGCGATCCCGATCCTCGCTTTACTTTTGTGTAGCGTAACTCATTCTTTTATTTTGTCTCCATTCCCAACCATCACTTTTTCTTTTATTTATTTTACACTTTTATTCCTGAAGTAATTAAATAATTAAAATCTAAAATTCAATCACCTCATGTGGATTTCTTACGATACCCGACTTACCGTTGTGCTTACCTCGCAAGTGTAGTAGTAGCTTAGGTTTTTGAATGTAGAGCGGGAGTCGAAATCAACGAAAGTGTCCCTACACGAACACTCGGTTTCCCTCTCATCAGAAGGCCATCATTCTCAATAAGAGAAAATAATAGCATTTTGTGAGAGAGAAAGGACTGTGCCCATGTGTGTCTTGTGGGCTACCTACGTACCTCTGTGGGTTTTAATGCTTGTGAGCTTCTTTTTTCTGAAAAGGGGTTTTGAAGAGGATCAGCTCCTACGTCGTTTTGAGTAGAGGGGAAGAAAGAAACATTTTTATATTATATGAGGGTTCAGAAGATTCATAGTGCATCAAGAGTACGAAATAAGGGTAAAACTTCTTGAGATAGTCCAAGTTACTAGACATGCCATTTCTTCTTCGTTGAGATCTATGAGAATAGCAATGCCATAATACAGTATTTTCTTCATGATGTATGGGTCACTCCAATTGGGCCTGTTCATTCCTCTCAGATCCCACAAATGTTCCATAATTTCTTTGAGTATAGAGATTTAACCTCTTTTTTCTAATAGTATGAGTTCCCTGTAGTGGTTTTAATGCCACTCTTCTTAACTTACTTTACTTTTGAGCATAACATATAGATTAGGTATATTAAGTTTAATAGGAAAAACAACTTCCATCTCGTATACCAAAGAATAAGGAGTGCCCCCTTTGGGTGTTCTAATTGAGGTATGGTAGACCCATAAGGTATGTGGGCTTAGGTTGGCCCAATGTCTATAGCTTTCGATCATCTTACTAATAATTGTCTTATGGGTTTTGTTAGCGGCTTCGATAGAGCCATTACTTTGTGATCGGTAAGTAGTGGACTTTTGCCTTTGAATTCCATATTCTTTAACTATTTCTGTGACCTCAGCCTTGAAATGGAGCCCATTGTTTGACACCAGATCGTGGGGAACTCTGTAGTGGTAGATAATGTTATTCTATTGAATATTCCACTTTTTTTGCATTCAGTATCACATAAGACTCGACTTCGACCCATTTTGTGAAGTATTCCATGGGGACTAGGATGAATTCATGCATATTCGAAGCATTAGGAGTGACTTTCCCTATGATGTCTATTCCTCGGGTAGAGAAGGTCTAGGGAGAGTGAAAAGTGGTGATCACTTAAATAAGCTTTGATACCAATTTAAGAAAACGTGATTGTGTGATAATTGATTAAATTCGCAATTTTCTAATTTGGTACACTCATTTAATTAGTGTCTATTTTTAAACCAAAATAAATCAGCCCCAAATCATTCAACTGCGAGTGTGCGTGTGTCAAACCATAAAATAAATAAAGCATGCGACACAAGCTTAAGGAAAAATCCCCGCAGGGCAAAACCTTTTATTTCTAGAACTTTGAAAAGTTTACAAGACCATTGACTTACATACCATCTTGCTCTGGCCCACAAGAGTAACTCACGGTGTCTTCGTCAAACCTTCAAAGCAACGGCTAGAAATCTGCAGTGGTTCACGCGCAGCTGTACCATAAGGACCGCAATCCTAGACACGCAGTCTGAAATCTTCACAAGGACTCCCTCCATAATAGCACGCAGCTGTCGGTTGTAGAGCTCTCCCCACAAAGAATAAACAAGGGAAAAAGTTGTGTTCTTGAACACCAAAACAATTCACTAAAGCATATAGGAGTTTTGTGAATTGAAAACAAAAAGGGATTAAAACCCTAAAGGAAGAAGCCTAAAGAATTCTGCTTTCGCAGTTTTTTTGTTCGTCAAAACGCTATGACTTCTTAATGAAAACGTTACCATTTAATGAGTATTTATACAAAAATGCACCGCCTCGAAATCCGAGCTCGTTCGAACGAGATCAGCAAGTCGCTCGAACGAAGGACAGATGTCGTTCAAACGAGATCGCGAGACATGCTATCTCACGCGACCGACATGCTATGTCGATCGAACGACTGTTGCGAAAAAATCATTATTTTAATGTCCGCTTCAACAATTAGAAAAAAATACTCATTTTCAATATTTGACGAAAAAGTCCGGTCCAACCCTTAGAAAATATTTTGTAAAAATCTCCCAAAATCTCTAAGTGAAAAGTAAAGGTATTTAAAACTTAACCTTACTAAAGTAAACTTCGCGGAGTCTTGAATGATGAAGAACTTGAATAATTTGGATCCGTCTTTGATGTAGATGTCTCTTGAATGCTCTTTGACGGTGTAACGGTATATGACATAATAAATTGATAACGGACCTATGAAATATATCCTTACAAATCTCCCCCTATGTCTATGCCGGTACATACATAAAAAATCTGAATTATCAAAAAACAAAATGCCTACACAAATCCACCCTCCCATGAATAAATTTGCAAGACTTCAAAACTGTTCTTCAATCATCTTCGTCAAATCTCAAACCTTTTCTCATCAGGGTGTGCAACATCATGATCTTCAATATTTGTACCTACACACATGCGAAAAAGCAAAAACCTTCGTGACGCATCGAGTTTGAAATGATATAAGAATAAAGCATTAATAATCAAATCTCCCCCATAATGCAAAAACACCCCCATAACTGATAATTCTTTCTCCCCCTTTTTATGATGTCTCCAAATAGATAGATAAGAAGAAACAATCAAAACATGGAGTGTCATTAAAAAATGCATAGCAAACAAGGATCAAACTACGCGCATGCAAAGGAGTATCTCAAAATTTTCACAAACCATTTTTCAATTTTTCAATTTTTTTCATACAAAAACAGGATACAAAAAAATCACACCATGGATTTAAACTCAAACAACCAAGTCATGGAAATGGAATGAATGGGTGTGAACACATTCGATAGGTAAATAAACTCAATCAATCATATGTGCACGATGCATATGTGTACCCCTAACGAATGAACATCAAAAGTATACTTAGGTGTAAAAATTTGTTGAATTTAAATGACATCGTCTTATGCAAATCAACAAATCAAAGTCTAAATGATTTTCACACCAATAACGTCCAAAACTATTTAGCGCTTTTTTCAATATTTTCAAGGACGTGCAAACCCGTTTAAAATCTCCAACCAAACACCCTCATATATATTTACTTTTAGAGGTGATAAACTAAATTCTCAAACTTTGGAGAATTGGTGCAAAAACCTAAATGGCCCATATTTGGCATGAATTTCTTTTTATTACCTTTAAATTTTTTTCGGGCTCTTTTAAACCTCTTTCAACCCGGGATAATAAAATTTCTCCATTTTTTAGGTCCAATTTAATGGTGGCTTAGTATTCGCAAAGGCAAAATGAACCTTTTGCAACCCTTCCCCGTTTTCAAACAAAACACACAAACTCACAAAATGGTTTTTATATGCACAATTTCCTTATCAAAATTTATCGCGGTATGTTCGTTTTAAAGGATAGGATTGAAATGAAAACACCCAACCAACATGTGATAAGACAAGCACAATAATCAAACAAATCTGTGCATGTGTGCAATAAAGGAAACATGAGTCAAACATGTAGGAAGTAACACTTAATTACATTCTAATGACTCCAAACATTATAAAGCACAAGGATAAATTGACCTATTGTCTCAAAACACTATCAAATAGTCACATGAAGAATGGAATGATGTTGTGACTTGGCCATCCTAAGTGTTTATCCATAAACGGTGCAAACAAAATACAAAAATCTTTTTGAATTTTCAAATTTGACCAAAACAAATATGAATGGACATTCAAAAAAATAGAAAATCTGTTTGCATTTTTCAAAAAAATTCAAAAAAACAAAAATTTATACAAAAAGTACATGTCACTACACTAGCAAATATATATCATGAAACCATAACTAGTGTATGACAAACATGCGAACACAATCATCTATATGATATGGCAAGAGAAGAATCATGTGCAAGCAAATGAGAATCAACTATTCTAAAATCTAGCGTATCCAAAAGTGATTTCCTAACCCAAGTGGATGTAACATGTTGACACGGGGTTTTGGGAACCAACAAAACACTAGACTTCGAATTCCTAGGGCCTCTTCCAAGATCAAAACAAAATCTCCTAAGGTGTCCTTTCCTACCACAATATGAACATGTGTAAACGGGTGGAACGACACCTAAAGTGTGATATTTTCTAACATCCTTGGAATTAGTTGACCCTCTAAAACAAATAATGGTATTGGCTTTAGCATTAGAAGCATGAGAACATGATGAGCCATTACCATCACTATCAAACCTACTTAAGTCTGTCAAATCATTTTTTAACTTCAAAATTTTTTACTCAAGCAAAGAATTAGACTCTTCCAAATTAAGGTATGCCTTTTTCAAGTTTTCAATAATTCCAAAAATCGTATCTCTCTCTCCCTCAATTAAAGCAAACTTTTTACTAAGAGTCTTTTCACGTGCCACAAACTTATTGACTGAAATATTTTTATCGTCTTTGGCACAAACACAAACCATCGAATTTTTAAGGTCCTCCAATTCTTTCTCTAAAAATAGGACCCTATCATCACATTCCTTCTTGGACAATTTTAAAACAACAAAGTCATGGTCCAAGGAAACAAATTTTTCACGATAAAAGTCTCTTTGATTTTGAACCGTTTGCAAAAGATCCGACGCAGATTTAAAACGGGAATTTTCTTTTTCCAAAAAATCAATTATTTTAGCAAATGTCAAATTCAAATGATTTATATCATCAAAACTCTCGCTCGTGTCATCAAAGGGGGGTATCCGATTAGATAAGTGTTCCATTGAAAAAAAATGCGAATTTTCACAAACTTGATTATTCAAAAAAATCAATATCACATAAATTTTGCGAAAAATAGGAACACGCGATAAATTAGCCTAATCCGCTCTGATACCAATTTGAAAAGTGGTGATCTCTTAAATAAGCTCTGATACCAATTTGAGAAAACGTGACTGTGTGATAATTGATTAAATTCGTAATTTTCTAATTTGGCACACTTATTTAATTAGTGTCTATTTTTAAACCAAAATAAATCAGCCCCAAATCATTCAAATGCAAGTGTGCGTGTGTCAAACCATAAAATAAATAAAGCATGCGACACAAGCTTAAGGAAAAATCCCCGCAGGGCAAAACCTTTTATTTCTAGAACTTTGAAAAGTTTACAAGACCATTGACTTATATACCATCTTCCTCTCGCCCACAAGAGTAACGCATGGTGTCTTCGTCAAACCTTTAAAGCAACGGCTAGAAATCTACAGTGGTTCACGCGTATCTATACCACAAGGACTGCAATCCTAGACACGCAGTCTGAAATCTTCACAAGGACTCCCTCCACAATACCACGCAGTTGTCGGTTGTAGAGCTCTCCCCACAAAGAATAAACAAGGTCAAAAGTTGTGTTCTTGAACACCAAAACAATTCACTAAATCATATGGGATTTTTGAGAATTGAAAACAAAAAGGGATTAAAACCCTAAAGGAAGAAGCCTAAAGAATTCTGCTTTCGTAGTTTTTCTGTTCGTCAAAACGCTGTGACTTCTTAATGAAAAGTTACCATTTAATGAGTATTTATACAAAAATGCACCGCCTCGAAATCCGAGCTCATTCGAACGAGATCTGCAAGTCGCTCGAACGAAGGACAGTTGTCGCTCGAACGAGATCGTGCGACATGTTATCTCGCGCGAACGACATGCTATGTCACTCGAACGACTATTGCGAAAAAATCATTATTTTAATGTCCGCTTCAACAATTAGAAAAAAATACTCATTCTCAATATTTGACGAAAAAGTCCGTTCCAACACTCAGAAAATATTTTGTAAAAATCTCGCAAAAGCTCTAAGTGAAAAGTAAAGGTATTTAAAACATAACCTTACCAAAATAAACTTCACGGAGTCTTGAAATGATGAAGAACTTGAATAATTCGGATCCGTCTTTGATGTAGATGTCTTTTGAATGCTCTTTGACGGTGTAGCGGTATATGACATAATAAATTGATAACGGACCTATGAAAATATGTCCTTACAGAGAGGTCATGTCGTATAGCTCTTGAGGAGGAAAGTGCTTAAAGTTGACAAATTATTGACACTTAAGGCATCTTAAAACATAAGCAGTGGAGTTTTAAACAAAAGTGGTCCAGTAATATCCTTGATAAATGATTTTCTTGGCAAATATGTGACCATTCGTGTGGGGTCCACATTCCTCACTGTGAATTTTTTGCATCATGTCTTCAATCCCAATAATCCCAACACTTTCTATGCAATGCAAGTGGGTTCCACCAAAGTTTCTCTTAAAGAGTGCTTTGTCACAAATGATGTATAAATTAGCTAGCATGCAAAGAGTCGCACGCTCTTTCTTATACTCATCTTAGGGATACCTACCATGTATGAGGAGGTGAAAAATGTCATAATACCACAATACTTCCATGCCCAGATCTTCTTCTGTAATGAGCTAAATGTATTAACAGTGAGTGGGTGAAATCTCTTTTTAGACTAGAAAGGGGGATATTGTTATTTTGTAAGGCATATTGACCATAGAAGATAAGGTTTCTAGTGCGTCGGGGATGACATTCGTCAAGCAAGGGAGGGAATGGAAGATGAAGTCCTTGAATTGGGAGGTGAGCATTTCTAGGTGATCATTAAAGTGTAGGAGATTTTTGTCTTTACTTTCCATTTCTCGAGGATTTTCCCCATGAAAAGGGTCAAGTATCCATAGATGTCAATGCATTTGATTCCTTTCTTGAGGAAGATCTTGGTCCTATGGTGCATGCCTCCCACTCTGTTATGTTTTTGGTGCAAGGTAAATCTAACTTAATAGAATGGGGGAATGAGAGCTATCGGAGTATCCTGATACCATACCCTTTCTTGTTTGTAGATCCGTCAAAAGAACATTTTCCATCTGAGTTCTTCGTGAGAGGTGTAGAGGATGTCTTCGTTTGGGAATTCAGAGATCCAAATCTTGGTTCCCTCCATAGGATCGTAGAAAAGTTAGTCAGGGATGAATCTCTCTTTTTTAGCTTTTTGCATGACGTGAAAGATATCAAACTCGGCTAGTAACATCAATTATTGGGTCATACGGCTAGATAGAGCGAGCTTCTGTAATAGATATTTCATTGAATCCATTGGAACACCAATTTGATCGGGAATGTAGGCATATAGTGTTAAAGATTCTGTGTCATCCAGACTAAGGTGACACACACCTTCTCTAATACAGTGTAGTTTACTTCGTACCCGACTAAATTTTAACTTGCATAGTAGATTGCTCTATCCTTATCAGATTTCATAATTTATTAGGACGGAAGAGCCTCTGTTATAGCCTAAGTGACAGTAAAGTAAAGGAGGAGGAGGAGGAGGAGGAGGAGGAGATCTTAGTACATAAGCATGAGTACCGAATGACGGGTGAGGTAGTGTTTGATCTTATCGAAGGCTTATTAACATCCCCAGTTCCAAACTTCAGTTTAATCCTTCCAGAAAAGTTTGAATATGGGATCGTAAATAGATGTTGGTTGGCTAATAAACCAACTGATGTATTGCATCGTACCGAGGAATTCACGCACTTCTTTCTCCGTATAGGGCCTCTTTCTTGCTAACCTTAAATTTTAGGAGTTTCCCTTGGTGGAATCGAAGATGAATTTCCAAGGATTGAGTCATATTTCGTAATGTTATAATCGCTCAAATAATATTCTCAATGATGTAATGTGACCTTCTTGGGTCTTGGATTTGATGATATGGTCATTGACATAAACTTTGAATTCCTTATGGTTAAGGTCATGCAGAATGGTTGTAATGGCCCTATGGTAGGTAAACCCAACATTCTTGAGACTTAATTGGATGATCGTGTAGCGAAAGGTCCCCATGGGGTAATGAAGATGGTGTTTTCCTAGTGGTTAGGTTTCATCTTAATCTCATTATACTCTGTAAAACCATCAATCGATGACTTGAGAGTGTGACTAGCAATTTTGTTTGTGATCATACCCATATTAGGAAGAGGGTAATCATCCTTTGGGGATGCCTTGTTCAGATCTTGATAGTCGATGTACATTCGAACTTTCCCTCCTAATTTCGGCATGGGGACGATGTTTGCAAGCCACGTAGGGTGTTTGACCATGGAAATGAAGCCTACATTTAACTGTTTCACCACTTCATATTGGACCTTGGGTGAGCATTATGTTTGGAGCATTCTCAGTTTCTTCTTGATAGTTTTGCTCTATGGTAAGATAGGGGTCTCATGTTATGTTATTTCTGGGTAAATGTCTGGCATTTTGTCGAAGGACCGTGCAAAGATGTCCACTAACTCTTTTAGAAACTTTTAAAATTGTGAATGCTCATTCTTGTTGAAAGAACAATTTTTCCAACATTTTTCTTATCATATCTTGAAGCTAGTTTGGCATATCCCGTTACAAATCATCACGTACCATCAGGACGAACCAAACTCGAGCATCTCCAAGTTTGAAGACTTCTCGACATCCTGATAAGGTATAAAATAATTTAGAGTTTGAATTAATTAACTGAATTATATTTTGGGATGTTTATTTTTAATAAAAAAAATGAAGAGGGATTTTTATTTTCGAAAAGAAAAATGTTTTTCCTAAGGTTTATTGTAGGCGGAGTTCTTATTTTCTTTAAGTTCGTTCAAATAATTTCCACATGTCATTCTAACGACATTGTAAGGTCGTTCGAAGTCTGCTTCAAACGTACATAAAGTAAGAGCTTACTGTATTTATTTTTTCATGATTTTAGAAGCGAGAGAACTCTAGTTCGAATGCGATCTATATTTCGTTAGAACGACTGCTTCATATCATTCGAATGACATGCTACCTTAAAGTTTTTATAAATACAAATTTCATGTTCAAAATGTTTAAGACTTTTGCCAACTTCATTTCTGTATTACTTTTGCAAAAGTTCTTCATGGTTTTGTAATTCAATACACCGTTTAATTCACAATAAAACATCCTTGAATATTGTTCTTGTGAATTCATTTAATCCCTATAGAGTTTAGTATCTTTGCAAACACCTTGTGGATAGGATCTTCATAGATGACTTGTGATACCTATAGGGATTCACTGCTGAAGACTAAGGCTGAGGCTGAAGGAGGAAGACAGTGGTAATTGTGGTTCTCGAGGGAATCATTGATGTCTGATGCGGTCATTATGGTTCTTATGAGAATCATTGTTGTATTTCACTTGTAAGTTTGTAAGATGCGATTTGTAATTATTACTAGAATAAAAGGTTTTGCCCTGCGAGGATTTTTCCTTAAACCTTGTCTTAGTTGAATGCTTTGTTAGATTTATCTATTTTATCACAATAAATGCATGTTTAGGATAAAAAGATAAAATCTATTTAAAATTGGCTTCCACATCTATATGTGATATAAGAGCATGAATTATTTCGTCCAAACAATTGGTATCAGATCAGGTCGCTCCAAGTTATCGAGTGACCCCAAGTTTTCAAAAAGGGTAGTTTCGATGACTTAAATCATTTAAATTTGAAGTTTTCTAAAAGAATTGAAATTCTTGAAAAAGAAAATTATCGTTTTATAACCGTGTTGGAACTTGTATAAACTGTTCAAAATCAAAGATTTATTTCGTGAGATACTTTGTGGACATGGATCTTGATTTTAGAAAATTAGAATTTTCCAAGAATAAGAATGATGATAGACTTCGGTCTTTGGAGAAAGAATTAAAGGACATTAAAAATTCTAGGGCAGATGTTTGTGCCGTTGGGGAAAATGTTTTAATTAATGATTTTAAGTAACATGAAAAAACTCTTAGGGATAAGTTTGATTTCATTGAGGGGGAGTGAGATAACTCTCTAGGAATGATTGAAAATATGAAGAAGGAGTCCCTAAAACTATAAGAGCAAATTTTTTGCTTGAGTCAAAAATTTGAAGTTAAAAGACTCGATTAGTGTTGGTAGTAATGGTAATGGATCACGTGTTTCTAATGATTCCATTATTAAAGACAAAACCATTGTTTGTTTTATAAGGTCAAACAAATCCAAGGACGTTAGAAAATGTCAACCCGTAGCTAACATTCCTTACTTTTACACATGTTCGCATTGTGGTGTGATAGGTCACCTTAGGCATTTTTGTTTTAATATTGGAAGAGGTCCTAGGAATTTGAAGCCTAGTGTCTAGTTGATTCCCAAAATCCGTACTCATCATTTCACATCTAATTGAGTTAGGAAATCACTTTTAGAGGCTCTAGATAGTAGAGTAGTTGATTCTCGTTTGCTTGCACATGATTCTTCTCTTGCTATGTCTTATGGATGATTGTGTTAGAATGTTCGTCATACTCTAGTTGTGCTTTATGGTATATTCTTACTAGTTTTATGAGGTGTACCTTTTTGTATTATATTTTTCTTTTATTGAGTCATATTGAGAAATGAAAAAAGATTTTCGTTTGATATTTTTTGAAAAATGCAAAAATATTTATGTTTGTTAGTTTTTGAAACAATACAAAAAAAATTGGTTTGTGTATTTAGTTTTGCACATATGGTGTGGCATATTGGTGTGTTTGAATCCAATACACTGCGCAATTTCCATCTGGCTAGGATATTTGGTTATGACTTTGGATACTTAGATTGTTCTTCAGCATGTTTATGGAGTTATTTTGAAATTGATTTGCATTATGGATTTGACATTGTATATGCCTCCGCACGCACAAGAACAATTTGTTGGATTTTTACTTCACCATGTATATTTGATCTTGGTGATATGTTCTCCCATAAATTTTGTCGTTTACATGTTTAATTGACTATGGTGAGTTTATGAATGTAAGAACCGTTGCCTGTGAGAGTTTGTTTAATATTGAAAAATATGAGTGACGCTGGAAAGGGTTGTGAGAAACAGGTCGACACGTCATGAAATCCACCGTTTGAAAAGCTCCCAAAAAAAAGTAAAGGCAATAAAAAGAGCAAAATATGCCCCAAAAAAGGGCCAAATAGTTAAGTTTTTTAATCTTGCAAAAGATATCACTTCAAAAGAAAAGAAAAGAAAAGAATAGAAAATATGAATATGTTTATCTTTTGAGGGTGTTGAGTTGAAGATCAAAGGGTTTGCACGCTGATACCTAGTTATGCTTATTTTGTCATGACGCTATTGATTTGTAGAATCATCAATAATCTAGGATCATGTTCATTGTGCTTATTTTTTTCATTAAGTTCAACTTTAATTGTCAATTGAGGTCAAAGCTTAGTGTGAAAAAGTTGTGCGGTTAATTAGAACTTCTTGAATATATTTGAGTGTTTGGGTTATAATTCTTTTATTACCACTTTACGCCCATTCATTCCATCCCATATGTTTGGATGCATCGATATTATGCTAGTGTGTAAAGATTATGTGTTTTTATCATGTTTTGTGGTAATTTTTACCTATATATGTATGTCGAATTTGCTTTGATATATTTTGCATGTATTATACCTGGTATTGTATGTTGTATTTATGAAATTCATTTTTTGTAGAAAAATTGGAGATTTCAAAATTAGTTGGTTGTGTTTGCCTTTGTGATGATCATTACAACGGCATGATTTATATCTTTTTATGACGATATCCAATTTTCTACATAATACTTCATATGTCATGTTTATGTTTCTACTTCTTTGTCTATTTCAGATAAAAACAAAGGGGGGAGAAAATTAAAAAAAATGTGTTTTGATGAGTTTTATTTGTGGGGAAGAATTTATTTATGAGTTTTACTTTGTATCAAACACTATGCGTCATGAGGTATATGTTTTTATCTCATGTATGTAGGTACTTAAAGAGGAATTCTAGACACATTGATGAAGACAAATTGGGTGAAAGGAAAGAAGAAGAGGTTTCAAGACAAACATAGCTTTACGCTACCTTAGCGTATCCCATTACAAATCGTCACACACCGTCAAGACGAACCAAACCAAGCATCTCCAAGTTTGAAGACTTCTCGGCATCCTGATAAGGTATAAAACAATTTAGAGTATGAAATAATTTACTTAATTATAATTTGCGATGCTTATTTTTAATAAAAAAAATGAACAGGGCTTTTTATTTTCAAAAAGAAAAATGTTTTTCCTAAGGTTTATTGTAGGCGGAGTTCTTATTTTCGTGGAGGTCGCTCAAATAATTCCCACATGTCATTCTAATGACATTGTAAGGTTGTTAAAAGTATGCTTCAATAATACATAAATTAAGAGCTTACTTTATTTATTTTTTAATGATTTTATAAGCGAGAGAAACTCTAGTTCAAATGCGATCTATATTTTATTAGAACGACTGCTTCATATCGTTCGAATGACACGCCACCTTAAAGTTTTTATAAATAAATATTTCGTGTTCAAAATGTTTAAGACTTTTGCCAACTTCATTTCTGTGTTACTTTTGCGAAAGTTCTTCATCGTTTTGTGATTCAATACACCGTTTAATTCACAATAAAAAAATCCTTGAATATTGTTCTTGTGAATTCGTTTAAACCCTATAAAGTTTAGAATATTTGCATACACCTTGTGGATAGGAACTTCATGGCTAACTTGTGATACCTACAGGGATTTGCGGCTGAAGACTAAGGCTGAGGTTGAAGGAGGGACACTTTGGTGTTTGTGGTTATCGAAGGAATCCTTGATGTCGGCTGGGATCATTATGGTTCTTGTGAGAATCATTGTTGTATTTCACTTATAAGTTTGTAAGTTGTGATTTGTAATTATTTGTGGAATAAAAGGTTTTGCCCGACAGGGATTTTTCTTAAAACCTTGTCTTAGTTGAATGCTTTGTTAGATTTATCTGTTTTATCACAATAAATGCATGTTTAGGATAAAAAGATAAAATCTATTTAAAATTGGCTTCCGCGTTTATATGTGATATAAGAGCATGAATTATTTCATCCCAACAATTGGTATTAGAGCAGTTCGATCCAAGTTATCGAGTGATCTCGAGTTTTCAAAATGGTTTTTGGGTGTTTTATTTTTCTCTCGATGGATTCTCATAGTTTCGACGACTTAAATCATTTGAATTTGAACTTTTCTAAAAGAATTGAAATTATTGAAAAAGAAAATTATAGTTTTATAACCATGTTGGAACTTTTATAAACTGTTCAAAATCTAAGATTTATTTCGTGAGATACTTTATGGACATGGATCATGATTTTAGAAAATTAGAATTTTCTAAGAATGAGAATGATGATAGATTTATATTTTTGGAGAAATAATTAGAGGACATAAAAAATTCTAGGGTTGATATTTGTGTCGTTGAGGAAAATGTTTTAATTAATGATTTTAAGGAACATGAGAAGACTCTTAGGGATAAGTTTGCTTTCAATGAGGGGGAGTGAGATGACTCTCTATGAATGATTGAAAATATGAAGAATGAGTCCTTAAAATTAGAAGAGTAAATTTTTTTTCCTGAGTCAAAAATTTGAAGTTAAAAGATGATTTAAAAAACTCGAGTAGTGTTGTTAGTAATGGTAATGGCTCACATGTTTCTAATAATTCCATTATTAAAGTCAAAATCATTGTTTAATTTATAATGTCAAACAAATACAAGGACCTTAGAAAAGGTCGACCCATAGCTAACATTCCTTACTTTTACACATGTTCACATTGTGGTATGATAGGTCACCTTAGGCATTTTTGCTTTAATCTTGGAAAAGGTCCAAGGAAGTTGAAGGCTAGTGTCTAATTGGTTCCCAAAATTCCCTAGTCATCGTTTCACATCTATTTGAGTTAGGAAATCACTTTTAGATGCGCTAGATAGTAGAGTAGTTGATTCTCATTTGCTTGAACATGAGTCTTCTTTTGCTATATCTTATGAATGATTGTGTTAGCATGTTCATCATACTCTAATTGTTCTTTATGGTATATTCTTACTAGTTTTATGGTGTGTACCTTTTTGTATTACATTTTTCTTTTATTAAGTCATATTAAAAAATACAAAAAGATTTTCATTTGATATTTTTTGAAAAATACAAAAAAAAAATTGTTTGTTAGTTTTTTTTAAAAAATACAAAAAAAAATTACTTTTGTGTATTTTAGTTTTGCACCTATGGTGTGGCATATTGGTGTGTTTAAATCCAATGCACTGCGCAATTTCCATCTGGCTAGGACATTTGGTTATGACTTTGGATACTTAGATTGTTCCTCACCATGTTTATGGAGTTATTTTGAACTTGATTTGCATTATGGATTTGACATTGTATATGGCTCCGCACACACATGCACGAGTTGTTGGATTTTTACTTCATTATGTACATTTGATCTTGGTGATATGTTCTCCCATCAATTTTGTCGTCTACTTTTTTAATTGACTATGGTGAATTTATGAATGTAAGAACCGTTGTCTGTGAGAGTTTATTTAATATTTAAAAATATGAGTGACACTGGAAAGGGCTATGAGAAATAGGTTGACGCGTCGTGAAAGCCACCGTTTGAAAATAGCCCAAGAAAAAGTAAAGGCAATAAAAAGAGCAAAATATGCCCCAAAAAAGGGCCAAATAGTTAAGTTTTTTTATCTTGGAAAAGAAATCACTTCAAAATAAAAGAAAATAATAGAAAATATGAGTATGTTTATCTTTTGAGGGTGTTTGTTGAAGATCAAAGGGTTTGCACACTAATACCTAGTTATGCTTATTTTGTCATGACGCTATTGATTTGTAGAATTATCAATAATCTAAGCTCGTGTTCATTGTGCTTGTTTTGTTCATTAAGTTCAAATTTAATTGTCAATTGGGGACCAAGCTTAGTGTGATAAAGTTGCCCGGTTAATTAGAACTTCTTGAACATATTTGAGTGTTTCGGTTATAATTTTTTTGTTACCACTTCATGGCCATTCATTCCATTCCACATGTTTGGATACATAGATATTATGCTAGCATGTAAAGATTATGTGTTTTTTGTCATGTTTTGTGTTCATTTATACCTATATATGTGTGCCAAATTTTCTTTGATATATTTTGCATGTATTATACCTCGTATTGTATGTTGTATTTATGAAATTCATTTTTTTTAGAAAAATTGGAAATTTCAAAAATAGTTGGTTGTGTTAGCCTTTGTGATGATCATTACACATGCTTGCTTTATATATTTTTATGATGATATCTTTTTTTCTATATAATACTTCGTATTTCATATTTATGTTTCTACTTCTTTGTCTATTTCAGATAAAAACAAAGGGGGGAGAAAATTTAAAAAAAAAACAGTTTTGATGAGTTTGATTTATGGGGGAGAATTTATTTATGAGTTTTACTTTGTATCAAACTCTAAGCGTCAAGAGGTATATATTTTTATCTCATGTGTGTAGGTTCTTAAAAAGGAATTCTAGACACAAGGATGAAGACAAGTTGGGTGAAAGGAAAGAAAAAGAAGTTTCAAGACAAACAGAGCTTTAGGCTAGCTTGGCGTATCCCGTTACAAATCGTCACACACCGTCAAGACGAAGCAAATCGAGCATCTCCAAGTTTGAATACTTTTCGACATCCCGATAAGTTATAAAACAATTTATAGTTTTAATTAATTTATGGAATTATATTTTGGGATGTTTATTTTTTGATAAAAACCGAATAGGGCGTTTCATTTTTTAAAAGAAAAACGTTTTTCCTAAGGTTTACTGTTGGCGGTGTTTATATTTTTGTTGAGGTCATTCAAATTATTTATATATGTCATTCGAATGACATTGTAAGGTCGTTTGAAGTCTGCTTTAAACGTACATCAATCGAGAGCTTACTATATTGATTTTTGTTACATCCTTAGAAATGAGAGAAAGTCTCGTTCGAAAGAGATCTATATCTCGTTCAAATGATTGCTTCATATCGTTCCAATGATGATCCACCTCTAAATTTTTATAAATACGTGTTTTGTGTTCAGAATGTTTAAGACTTTTGCCAGCATTGTTTTTGCATAAATTTTGTGAAAGTTCTTCATTGTTTTGTGTTTCAAAACACTATTTAATTCACAGTAAAACATCCTTGAATATTGCTCTTATGAATTCGTTTAAACCCTTGAAAGTTTGTATCTTTGAAATACACCTTATGGATAGGATCTCCATGGCTAACTTGTGATACCTGCGGATATTCACTGGTAAAGACTAAGGCTGAGGCTAAAGGAGGAAGAATTCGGTCTTTGTGGTTCTTGAAGGAATCATTGTTGTCTATTGTGGTCATTATGATTCTTGTGAGAATCATTGTTTTATTTCACTTGTAAGTTTGTAAGTTGCGCTTTAAGTATTAGTGGAATAAAAGTTTGTGCCCTAAGGCGATTTTTCCTTAAACCTTGCCTTAGTTGAATGCTTTTTTTGATTTATATGTTTTATCACAATAGATTTATATTTAGGATAAAAAGATAAAATCTGTTTAAAATTGGCTTCCTCATTTGTACGTGATATAAGAGCATGAATTATTTCATCCCAACACTTATTTAGGGTTAACCCTATCTTTGTCTCATGCGGATGGCTACTAGAACCAAGATTAATATCAAAAGTCTCATCATCATTAGTTTGAATGTGGTTATTTTGTTTATTTTTCTTTCTTGAGATCAATTAATAATTATTCATTTCTTAAACCAACTTTACAAAATTTAGATTAGAATCAAGACAATTAATGTAAGGCACAACAAAAACCAAAATCCTCATTTACTTCATTGAAAGAGTTTGCAGGAAATAGAACTGTGTGAATCTTATCAAAGGAGGTCCTTTTTACAATTTCATTAAAAATAGAAGAAAAAATAGTAGGCTCGTGTATCTCCTAGAGATAATGGATGTTAGGGTCCTGGTTGACTAAACTTGATTGAACAAGAATGGCACACCAATTCAAGAGAGGTGTTTCACCAATAGTGATCTTATGGGATGGGTGAGACAATGTGGATTCCTAACAGATCATGCAGAGGTCCAACCCTAGTGTGTGTAAGTCGAACGACTCATCGGTATCACTATCCCCATAATTTTCAGTATTTTTCATGAATTATCTATTGGAGGATCTACCTCGTATTTTTTCTCTTCATCCCAGATAATATCATCCTCAAAGAAGATTTCTAATCCTAATTTCATCTTCTTATCCATAGGGTCATACCATAGTTCAAGTAACCCACAGAAAGGGAAATCCTCATCCTTCAATTCATCGTTTGAGCAACCAAAATCATCACATCACCTAGTGGCAATGATATCATCCTTCTAACAACAGTCAACACACTCAATAAACTCCATGGCATCATTATATAGATCTTCCCACTCAGCGGTGAAGTGATGGAATAAAGGTACCAAATGGCCTCGCAGTTCTAAGATCATTAGCAACTCGAAGATGTTGCATATCTCTTTCTTCTAATGGAACATACCTGAAATGACCTACACAATGTCATTTAGGATTAATTCTTCCATAGTCACAACCTACTCATCTGAATCTCGAGCCCACCTTTGGGATTCAATGAACAAACCGCTAAACTTTTCATAGTTAAAAGTCATTTTTAGGGCAATTTCAGCCCGAACATCAGAAGTTGATCTAGAACTGTAGGTAATTCCACGTCTCCCCCTTCTGAGTGGTATGAATAAAAATGTAGGCTCGAATCAGGAATAATAGAGCTTGATCGACAAAGTTTGTAGGATTCATAAGAAAGGAAGGGGCCAACATCGAGGGGTTTGGGTGAGACTGTGGATGTTTCGATGGTCTTGATTCTCATTGAGTGGTCAAATTCTAGATCTATGTCTTAAAATATGGCATTTACCCTAGTTTTGTACGTTGGGAAAGTATTATTAGTGGTATTGGGTTTAGGATTGGTTGGTGAGGAGATGATACCCCTGTCTATGAGACTCTGGATTACATTCTTGAAGTAAAAAAATTAATCAATAATATGCCAAACGATCTGGTGAAAATCATAGTGGGCATCATGTTTGAAGTTTCTGGAAAGAAGATATGGTAACGATTGAGGTTCCAATGATTTAAGGAGATTTCAGGCAATCAAAGCTTCGTACATTTTTTCTAGAGGAGCATTGAGTTCAGTATACCCTTTTTTGGCAGGGTGAGGATGACTTTTAATTGTCTAGGAAGTGGCAGGTCAGGATATGTTGATGATGGTTGACAATGAGGTGCTAGAAGGCTTGATGTACTTTTGGAGCGCGAACTGCCCGGTCAGCTTTTTTGGTTCAAATTCTGCTTTGTGACTTGAAACCCTTCTTCAATCTCCATGGAAACCTCTTGAAGGGCCATTAAGTGAGGATAGTACTAACTTACCATTGATTCTTGGATATGGGGCAAGAAATTTTTCTTTCCTGTGCTCACTTGTTCATCTTTTGATGGTCTTTTAGTCATGGTAGTGTCTTTCTCTCTCTACCTTTCGATAAAGTTACAGACTAAGTCCCCTCAATTCTATTTGAGTAGCTCTAAGTCTTTGCGCTTGACTTTCAACTCATCAATATATTTATACCATGACATGAACTATCTAACCACGTCCTCCCAACTACATATTCTAAATAGTATACCTAGGTGTATAGTTTGGGTCCCGGGGCAATTTTAGTCCAACCCGACATCGTTTAAGGGTTTTCGATCATTTGAAAATTTTGGGTTAGAGGAACTACAAAAATTATAGGTATATATATGCTCACTAGAGTGAGGGGATAGGGTTATATAAATGAAGGGAGGCCATAGGAGGGGAAGAGGAGTAGAGAACCAAGATTCTTACACTGTTTTTCACCCCGAATGCGACGAAATTGAGATCGGAGCGAGGGGAGAACAACCATAGTATCACACAAACGAAATTCAAACTTGCTTTTTAGTCAACTGTTTAAATTGCATTTATATTAATCATGTTATAATACCCATGTAGATTACGGTTTGATTTACATGTTTTGGGAAGATTTCATATGTATTTGGGTGGGGAAAATCTATGAATGGAAGTAGGGATGCATGTAGACATATTCCTTTATACTTGTAACATAAAATAAAAGGTTTTGGGATGATTTATATGAATAAAATTTGGGTTTCTTGATGAACACACTTGCAGACCACAAAAGTAGGGTTTTAAGGGTTTTGAGAAGATAATGAGTTCCTGGACTAAAATGGTGAGGAATTAACATTAGTTTTACGTTTGAAATAATCCCAATATAATTAGGTTATGACTAGATTTGTTGGTTTGAAATTTGGTGAACTTTCATGAATATATGAGAAAGTTGTCATGTTGAGAAATCATAAAATGCAAGGTTGAAGAAGTCCTTCTTGGGGAAAATCGATTCGGACCAAGGCCGAATTGATTCTGCTGCCCAGATTTGAATGAATTTTTCCTTTTGTTGAGGTATCCCGATGAATTGAATAACAAAGAACTTTGGTGGTAGTTTAGTAATTATGTGGAGAGTTGGGGGAGCTCAGTAGGCATGAGGTTAAGGTTTGATTTATATTTACAAGGGTTAAGTTGGGATAATTAAACGATGGTAGTAAATTGAGTGGATTGTACACCATGAAAGTTAGGATTTTGATTACAGGAAGGGTAGACCCTTGTCAATAGTAGTAACTACTGAATTAGCATAAGGGGTGACAATGGGCCCTTCGGGTAGAGAATAATTCTTAGAAATATAGGATAGAGAGTTGCATTATGAATAAATGACACGGTGAGAATTTGAGAGATAAATATTAAGTACCGGTGATTTTTATAGGTGAGTGTATACCTATATGGATAATATTTATAGGATGAGTGTATGCCTATACGGATTACGATTATAGGTTGTGTGGGTATATTTATATTGAATATACGTATGGCTAAGTTGTGTGTATGCCTAGTATGTGCTTTTATATATGTGAACATACCTACACTACTTGGTATCATGGAAGTCCTGCGCAGTGGATGGTCCCACCTTGACAATTCCAGTGAGGTATGGATTTTTGCCCAAGAACATAGAACTGATAATGGATAACTATGCGAGAGAAATAGTGATGTCAGCAAGTCGTTTGGATACGTTATGTATGTGAGCAACCCCAAAGACTTAGTGTTATATTCTCCTCCAATATGTGCTATTTTGATTGATGGTTTGAGGAGACATTTTCAAACGATAGTCCTTAATTTAGTACGAGAGTTACTTGGACTAATAGCAAAGTACGCGAATGTGCATCATGGTGGCCAATACGATGGATATATATATATATATATATATATATATATGGGTGTTTATCCTACTTATGTGTGATGGGCTAAATATACTAATGTGTAATTAGTAGGAGTGACAGATAACGTATATCTAAAATA